>CP136058.1:548747305-549293396 GCA_032464435.1 Aegilops umbellulata | reverse complement strand
ACCGAGCCAGAAGCAAGGGCGGTCATCGGAGAACTCGACGCAGAAGTTGTTGGACGGCTTCGCCCGCACTCCGAAGACCCTTGTCTTGCTCTTCGAGAGCTTCTTCAGCGACATGGCAGCGGTGGGGTGACGGCGGCTGCGCGGCGTTCAAATCAGGCGACGACGGTCGTCAGATGCGTGGCTGGCTGTGGCTGGGCATCGGGCGGGTTGTTGTCGTAGTGGCGGGCGGGGCAGGTGGCGGATGGGCGGCGGAGCTCGAATCGAACGGATGGCATAGCAGCGGGGGCGAGAAGAAAAACCAGCCGATTCGGACGATTTGGAAGCGGGCGGCGGTGGAGAGGTGGCGGAACTGGCAGTGGGGCGGCCGGATCCGGCAGCGGGATAGTGCGGCATGGTGCGGTGGGCGGGCGGCGCGGCGGCGGTTGCGGGGCTGAAGGAGGGGTCACGGTCACGCGGTGGGTTGGGATGAAATGAAGCGGCAGTTGGCCATTCGTCGCACGACTGCACTAGGTGGAGATGCAAAGTTGCATCTCCAAATATTGCATTTTACATCATTTGAAGGAGATGATGTAAGTTTTTTTTGCATCTACATCATCTGTTGAAGCTGCGCTTTTACGCTTTCGTGATGTGATTCTTTGTCCTCAACGTTCGCTTTTTTCAAAGGAGATATATTTGACCGCACATATTGCATACCGTAAAGAACTCTGTACAGCAAATTGATTGACATGAACCATAATCCGAAGTTGTTCTTTAGAAAACTGACAAAAGAAATAGCATCTGCTTGCGATATCATATGTAGGTTGATATCATCACCGATATGTAGGTTGATGTCAACGATTGAAGATTAACTGGAGCACAAAAGGCAACAACGATAATGTCAACAAACAGAGACAAATCTAACTTTCTCCTCTAGAGCACAGCCTAAATCAATGTTGCAAGTAGAGCAATGGAAGAACTCCTTATTGAGGAATTCCTCGGATATGCACTTTTGGAAAACTGATAAAGGTATAAAATCAATGTTTGAAGCACAACAATGGAAGAACCAATTGAGATTTGCTAACCACTTAAAGGCTGAACCACACAGAAATGCAAGAAGATAAATAAAAAAATGGTTGCTCTTTTCCGAACATATATGACTATTGGCTTTGCAGCCTCCAATATCCTAAACCATTTTTTAGGGAAATAATGTACTATGTTACAAAAAAGGATTATATTGTAAAACTATTTTTCATGACAAATCCTATGGTGAAATCTTAGGTACTAATTATTTATGAATCTAGTGAAGGTAAGTTGGTCATATAATATGGAGAATTGTCTCTGCGCACCATCAGAAGAAAAGTTTCGAGTAATATATATATATATTATAGTTTGGTTGATTTAAAAAAATAGTTATCCCTGTTAAAACACAGCCCTAGCGAATAATCTTTCAGTACAGTCATGTGGGCACCTTATCGTCTCCTTTTTTATGACTAGTAATACTAATACGAACAATGTCCGGAGTATTTCAACAATTTCAGTAGTACACATGAATTTAAATATTTTTCAAGCATAATTTCAAAAAATGCAAGTAGTTAACTGACTTCAAGTGAATATTTTGTCCTTTTGGCCGAAACGCAAACCAAAATCATTGAAATTCAACTAGAAAACATAAATGATATTGCTAGAAAACATACAATGAAGGAATTTTCAAGTTGGGGCGAGAATACAATTAGCATCCCAGGACGACATTAAAACGACAAAGGTTCGGTAAACACATCACAACGGACATCTATGTACAGGGTATGGATAGATTTACCTTAAGGGTTTCCATACCTCTGTACTAACACTCAATCTGACAATAAAAGAGCTATCACGATACAATCATAGAGGTAGACACAGATAAACGCGGCTCGGCAGAAGACGAGTCTGAGAGCTAACGGCGGTGATGACTGACATTCATCAATCGTCGAGCCATCCGCAGTTCCCTGGAGCAGGCGTGCGAAACAGGGCGGCCGGGGCGAAGCCAGAGATGCCGGCCACGGCGGGTGCTGCGGCAGGCGAGGGCTGGTCCGCCTGGGTCTCCTCCTCCTGTGCTGATCCCCGAGAAACGTTGCCCACCGGTATCGGCTCCGGAACTTGTGGCGGTGCCCGGCCGTGAAGGCGCTCCTCCAACTCCGCAATGCGCCGCTGCGCGTCCTCAAGGCAGTGGTAGACGTCAGTGAGCTCCTCTGCTACAGACTCGGCGACACAGCACTGGGCTCGAGCAAGTCTCCCGAGAGCGCGCATGGCGCCTTCCTCTAGATCACCGATCTCCTGGTGATGCGGTGCAGTGTGGGGGACAGAGACGGGGACGCAGGCGTCGACGAAGTAGCGGTACTCTGTCTCGCGGAGGAAGTCGAAGTGGGTGCCACAGAGGCGGAGCAGGGCACGGCGTGCCAGGTCTTGGACACCCATCTCGAAAGAGCAGCGACGAATCGTCACTTGGATGTTGTCCCGGCGGGGGTGGTGCTGCAGCACGGAGCGGAGTCGGAGTTGGGTGACGACTCCCACTTGGATCCCATCGGTCTCCTGGCGCCGGGAACGGTACATCGGCTGCTCGTAGCCTCCCAGGGTCCGGAGAAGCCTCTCCAACTCCTCCGCGTAGCCTCCAAAACGCTGGCCAATTGTCTGAGCCATCTGGTGATCAGAAGAGACGGGGTAAGCAGCCAAAATTTTATAAATGTGTCAAACATAAATCACAGTGCAGCATGGAACAAAGATGCACACATGAGAATAAACTAGTTTGACACGAAAATTAATATTATTTTTTTTATCAAAATTACACACACGCGATTCCTGCCGGGTTGGCCGGCGATCATCCATACAAACGCTACAACGCCCAGCAAAGATCCCGGAGAAAAGCATATACAGTGTCCCAAGCACACAGGCACGGTGGATGGTCTTCCGAGCGACCAACCCATCTACAACCAGCATGCTCTTCGACCAAAGAACTCCATGGAATCTGGGCAAATCACATGCCATCAAAGGAGTGCACGCCGGCGCGCGCGACCAGCAAAGCGACCAAGACCAAGAAACCAGATCAGATCCTCTGCGAAGCGACCAATCCATCTCCACCCACCATGGCCCTCTCGACCAAAACAACGGCATGGCGTCCAAGGAGTACGCTCCGACGCCACCAGCAAAGCGACCAGAAACGAATTGCTCACCAAAACATCCAAATCCCTCCCCCGAAAAACACCCACGGCGAAGCAACCAAACCGAGATGAGGGACGGCCAGCAAGCACGCGATTATACTACTCTACGTCTTACCGCGGCAGGCAGGTGACGAGGAGGCGGCCGACTAGTCCCTCCGGCGACGAGAGAAGGGAGAAGATGGAGGCGGTTCGGAAGGAAGCGACGAGAGGAGACGAGTGTGGGGGAGAGGAATGGAAGCGGGGCGGGGTATAAATTGAGGCGTCCGTCCGTTCGGTGGAGGGGCGCGTCCGTTTCTTTCCGTTTCAGACGCTCCCTCGCTCTCACATGTGCCAGCCCATCGCTCCAAGGCAAAAAAATGTGCCAGTGGTACACATTTATTAGGAGATAAATATAATCCTCAAAAAGGAAATAAATATATGGTATACATGGAAAATATTTAAGGTAATATGAAAACGATTATGTTCCGTGCGATGCGCTATCGTGTGAACATATGAACCCTTTCTCTTTTTTTGAGAGAGAGATAGAGAGGAACCCTTTTTCTTCCTTGCATTGGCCGCCTCATGCTCGAATATGGTCTGCCGACGTTTTCCAATCGAGGCACACCCTACGACCCAATCGGGTATCATATCATCTCTTACGTCAAACTTTTTTTTGAGGGGTAATGCATTTTATTCAAATGAAGAAACTTAAACAAAGTATAGGATCTCGTCTGCAACAATCTGCAGAATACAATATGGTGGCACATCAGGCTTGTCTTTATTCATCTCAATGCTAACCCCCTCCTTAGCTAGTCTATGCGCAGCACCATATGTTGTTCTTCTTACCCATCACACCTTGGCTTCCTATCGAGTCCATAGTAACTCTTTGGCTTCATCTGCTAGTGGGCCTACAACCGAGAGGTTCTTGTTGTCGTTCATCGTCGCCACCACCCCTTTGCTATCGAGCTCGAGGTGGCCTTCTGGATGTTTAGTTCTACCGCTAGTTGAACCACCCGCCGACATGCCAGGACTTCCAGTTGCTCAGGATCGGAAGTGGTTGGAAGGAACATACACGCCCCTCCCCTATATGCACCAGCTACATGGTCCCGCGGGACCACTCCTCCTTCTCTTTTAACTTGCGGTGTTGAAGTAGCTCCATCGGCGTTTACTTTGATCCGGCCTAGCTCAGGTGGTTGCCATCTCTCTACCTACTTCTGTTGTGAAATCTTGATCGGTCGCTCATGCACCTCCCGCCACTCCCGCATATGATCATCTACCCTCTCCGCCATTGCCTTTGCATCCAAAATTCTCTTGCCTTCGTGTGCCTAATTTCTTGCGAGCCAAAGGCCATATAGGCCCTGAATCATCGTCTCTCTTTCAACATCACTTGCACCAGCGAGCCATTATTGCAACCAAGTGGAAATGGCACTTTGGGACCCACTCACCTCCGGTGGAATGGCTACAAGATCAGCCTTCTCTGACCGAAGCACCTTCAAGAACTGTTTGGAGTGCGGCAACCCCAAAACCGGTATAGATGGATTTCTCTCTGCCACATGTTGCATAGAACACGCCCCCTTTGATTCTCCTATAGTGCAATTCGGCCGTGACTACTAGCCCGTTCCTCAACCGTCCAGGTATGGATCTTTGCGTTATTCGGAGCATTTGTACCCAATAGTGCCAGCCAACCCTTGTGTTCTTTGAGCGAGGATGAACTGGTCGATCGTCCGGTCTTCACCCCGTTGATGCTCATCCACCAATCGTACGCCGACTTGATAGTAAACTGGCCATTCTTTGTGAAACAAGGAGACCTCCTAAAGAAGCTGGTGGATGAGAAAGATTATGGCATCTCTAAATGCATTCATCAAATGGTGGCCCCCATTTGTCCGCGAACATGTCAGGACATGGTTGTGGATATTCCTCTTGTATGGAGAAGATGGCATCACCCAGGGATTGTCCTCACGTTACCATGTCATTTGACAAACATAAGGATAGCCTAAAACACTGATGCAACACAACATCTGGGTGAGGAGTTACATGTAGTCTCATGATGGCAAAAGAAAAAGGGAAGGAGATTGAGGAGCAACTGTAGAACAATGGGTAGGAGGATGTGGTGGGAGAATAAGGGCGGATAAGAGAGGGCAGAGAAGAGAGATTGAAAGAAACGGCGGAATATTGGAAATTAAAGGCCGGAAAGGGAGGAGATTTTGAAAAAAAAATTGTATGTCTATGTAGAAAATATTAAAAACATGCCTACAAAAAACTTAACTATGTTTCCACAAGAAGGGCCTAAAAATTTGTACCGCATCTGAAACAATTCAAATAAAAAAGTTTGCCGAGTGCCACTGAAAATAACAGTGGCAAAGATGAACATAATGTACTAACGGCTTAAAACTATGGCCTGTCTTGACCGAAAACGCGGCGGGTAGGGACACATGTCCAACCAGTTTGTTGAGTGCCAGAAACATTGCACCGGATATATTTTGTCTGGTACTGGCAAAAGTTACGGCTATGCCAAGTGCCATGCATTTGCCTAGAGTTTTTATTGCCACTTGGTTTAGGCTGGCCGCTACATCGAGTGCCCGACAAAAGTCTTTCATTCACCCCCTCTGGTCGATATAGTCTCGGTCCTTACAGGATCAATCTTATTGAAAAAGAAAGAGAACCTTCGCTATACAAACCGGATCTCAAAGGACATCATGTTTGATGATAACACATGCAACTATCACCGGCAAAAAGAAATTATGAAATTAAAAAAATCATGAATTTAAGGTGAATACATAAAAATAAAAATAATAGGTAAAAACAAAAAGAATGAACAAAAAACCAAAAAAAATGATAACAAATTCAAGAGAGGAAAAAACAAAAAATCTGTCGGAAGCTTCTACAAGCAATACAAAATCGGTTGAAAGAGCCTTGCATGGGCTGGCCTACTCACAGATGTACCCTAAATAGAGGCGGGCAAGATGCACATGGACTAGTGATAGTTGGCATGAATCTTGTTTTTTTTAACAAAGCAAGGCACCGACAGGTGCCATTTTATTCAGCTCATAGACATTGTACAACAAGAGTTACAAGATCTGTCTGAAGAAAGATAGAGAGGAATAGTAGATTCTCAGCATGTAGAGCTGAATACAAGTCGTAGAGTAGTAAGGGAGCAAGCCTTACTAATGAACAGCAGGACTAAAAAGACCAATAACGTCATGTAACTAAGCCCTGAAACATCACGTAACTAAGCCCAGAAACTATCCCCAACGGAGAACAAAGAGCAGCACTTCAGTAACTTCAGTAGGTGAGACATCGCCATAACAAAACCTGCAATATCATCAAACTAGGCTATGTGCTTCTTCAGGATCAAGAGTAAAGAGCATTAATAACAGTGCACAGTATGGATGTTAATACCGGGCATCTGGAAATTTGAAAGTAGGGAAACAATATTACATGAGAGGGAGGAGTGATTTTGCGCAAAACAACACACTTGAGTGTCCATGATAGATATAAAAGGTTGTTGAGCCAGATTATGAGCTATGCCATTAATTTCTCTAGAAATATGAAACACCTTGGAATGCAGAGGCTTAGCGTATTTAGAGAAGATGGCAAGATCCTTTCTAATATTCCAAGTAACAGATTTATCAAATATATTAGAGAGATCAGCCATCTAGCAAGAGAGAGAGAATCTGTTAAAACAGTAGGCTGAGTAATATTTAATTGGGAAGCTATAAGAGCCGCAGCTGCAAGAGCAATAGTCTCAGCTTTGAAAGGAGTAGCAGTAGAAGAAGCTGAAGCTTGAATTTCAACATTAATCTCCCCCTGATCAAAAGGAATGGTGATGAAAATACCAACACCTGTTGCTACTTCTACTTGCTGTAAACCAGTAATTTCCTTTGTTCTAAAAGCCGCATCAGAAAAAACCTTTGATCCAACAATTAACAAGTCTGATCTTAGAGTATTACCGATCTTAGAGTATTACCTGGCAAAGGAATGTGATTGGAAAGAGTGTTTTGTGAAACGTGCTGCTGTTTATTGGAAAGGCTTGAGATGTCATCCTGAAAGTCCAAACTTAAAGTGTTAGCAGCAATACTAACTTGATAAGGATGAGCTTTGTTTCTCTGGAAAAAAAATCATTTCGAGCTTTCCAAAGGCACCACGGGAAATTAAAAATATTCGGAATAGAACCATGAGGATGACCCATTTGAATAAGAGAAGTGAGCACAGATTGCATTGTTGAATGACCTTGAATTAAAGCATCATATTTGAGAAACCAAGGCAAGGAAAACCAAGCAGCACGAGCAAAGTGACAAGAGAAAACAGAGATGGAATTCATCTTCTTGTAGGCCACAACGACAACAATTTTGAGAAATATGAATAGAAAAACGACCCGCACGCAAACCCGTAGGTAATGCTCTCCTTAAAAGTCTCCAAGCAGAAGTTTGCACCCGAGGAAGAATATTTTTTTGCTCCCAAAGAATTTTGAGGAGATTTTTTAAATCCACAAGAAAAGTAGTAGGCGCATGTCTAGGATGAGCATGAATATCTTGCAAACAAAGCTTATAAGCAGATTTGGAAGAGCAAAAGCCATTAGGAGTGAGATCCCAACACAACAAATCTGGACCCTCATTATCAACAATCTCAGTTTGAACAATAATAGAAGCTAGAGGCTATTGAAAAAGTTCATAGACTAAATGATGATTCCAGGCCCTTTGCCCTGGAAGCCAAAGATCTTTAACCAAGGCAGGAAAAGCAAATCCAGTTTGTTGGGGCAGAAGTTGATCATAAATAGAACTCCAATTGGTACACCAAGGAGTGCTCCAAATCGAAATATTACCTAGAGTTGTTTGATAAAAGGAGTGGGATCTAAGTTTAGCACTACAAAAAAAAGACACATCCGTGACATTTTTGGGCCGAACGGATTTTTTTCAATCATACTTATGACACTTCTATGACAATAATTGTGACAAAACCCGGTATCATCATAGATGTGGTGGGGTCCTACTTCTATGACAAAAAATCATGACAGAAATGGGCTTTTCATCCAGGGCGGGCCGGAGACGCAGCTGCATGACATTCTTTGGGCCGTCCATGACAGAAAAAACCGTGGTAGAAGCGAGGGCGAGGAAAATATCGGGGAGTTCCCGGTTATGGTGGCTGGTTGGGGGCCGAGCGATGCGCGCTTCTCTCGTAAGTACGCGCGTGTGTGTGAGGCGTTGCGCTCTAACTAAACCCGAGCGAGGCGTCGGGCTCTAACTGAACCCGAGCGATTGCACTGTAGGCTACGTGTTACTGAACCCGAGCGATCGATCGATCCCTTGCTGTTAACTGAACCCGAGTGATTCCGTCGCTACTGCTGCTAACTAAAACCGATCGAACACTGCTGCCTCCTTCCCTTGATGAATAGTGAGCATTGTTGGGGGTTTGGATGAACAGTTCCCGGTGGGGGTTGGATGAACAGGGCCCCGTGGTAGTAGAGGCCGTTGCCGCTGGATGAACAGTACCCCGATCGATCGAGTCGGTGGATGAACAGGAACCCGTGGAGGGCTGGATGAACAGGACCCCGTGGAGGGCTGGTTGAATAGTAGCCGGTGGAGTAGCCAATGGGGGGCTGGTTGAATAGTAGCCGGTGGAGGGCTGGATGAACACTAGCCAATGGAGGGGTGGTTGAACAGGACCCCTGGAGAGGGATGGTTGAACAGTAGCCGGTGGAGGAGCGCGCGGTGGAGGTGGCATGAACAGGAGCCCGTGAATGAACAGTCGCAGGTGGAGGCTGGAGGAGGTCGACGGTGGATGAACAGGAGCCCGTGGAGGCTGGAGGAGGTCGACGGTGGAGATGAACTGTATCCCGTGGAGTCCTGTTTTGCGTTATGCCACACCCCTCCCGTTGAAAAGGACCCCGTTTCGACCGTAGCGCTCCAACACAAGTCCATTTCCTCCGTTTTGCGGTATGCCACACCCCTCCCGATCAACAGGACCCCATTTCGACCGTAGGAGGTTCGTTTCCTCCGTTTTGCGGTACGCTAGACCCCTCCTGATGAACAGGATCATGTTTCCACCATGGCTGGTCGAACACAAGGTCGTTGTTGGAAATATGCCCTAGAGGCAATAATAAAAGCATTATTATTATATTTCCTTATTCATGATAATTGTCTTTATTCATGCTATAATTGTGTTATCCGGAAATCGTAATACATGTGTGAATAACAGACAACAAACATGTCCCTAGTGAGCCTCTAGTTGACTAGCTTGTTGATCGACAGATAGTCATGGTTTCCTGACTATGGACATTGGATGTCATCGATAACGGGATCACATCATTAGGAGAATGATGTGATGGACAAGACCCAATCCTAAACAGAGCATAAGATCGCATAGTTCATTTGCTAGAGTTTTCCAAATGTCAAGTATCCTTTCCTTAGACCATGAGATCGTGTAACTCCCGGATACCGTAGGAGTGCTTTGGGTGTGCCAAACGTCACAACGTAACTGGGTGACTATAAAGGTATACTACGGGTATCTCTGAAAGTGTCTGTTGGGTTGACATGGATCGAGACTGGGATTTGTCACTCCGCTTGACGGAGAGGTATCACCGGGCCCTCTCGGTAATGCATCATCACAATGAGCTCAATGTGACCAAAGTGTTTGATCACGGGATCATGCATTACGGTACGAGAAAAGTGACTTGCCGGTAACGAGATTGAACGAGGTATTGGGATACCGACGATCGAATCTCGGGCAAGTAAAATACCGATTGACAAAGGGAATCGTATACGGGATTAATTGAACCCTTGACATCGTGGTTCATCCCATGAGATCATCGTGGAGCATGTGGGAGCCAACATGGGTATCCAGATCCCGCTGTTGGTTATTGCCCGAGAGCCGTCTCGGTCATGTCTGCATGTCTCCCGAACCCGTAGGGTCTACACACTTAAGGTTCGGTGACGCTAGGGTTGTGAAGATATGTATGTGCAGTAACCCGAATGTTGTTCGGAGTCCCGGATGAGATCCCGGACGTCACGAGGAGTTCCGGAATGGTCCGGAGGTAAAGAATTATATATAGGAAGTGCTATTTCGGCCATCGGGACAAGTTTCGGTGTTATCGGTATTGTACCGGGACCACCGGAGGGGTCCCGGGGGTCCACCAGGTGGGGCCACCTGCCCTGGTGGGCCACATGGTCCTTAGGGGGTGCGCCTTGGCCTGCTTGGGCCAAGGGGAACCAGCCCCAAAGGGCCCAGCGCCTAGGGTTCCATCTAGGAGGAGTCCTAGTGGTGGAAGGCACCTCCTAGATGGCTTGGGGGGGAGGGAAACCTCCCTGACCGCCGCCCCCCTTGGGAGATTAGATCTCCCAGGGCCGGCGCCCCCCCCAAGAGGCCTATATAAAGGGGGGGAGGGGAGGGGGGCTGCGCACCCTATGCCCTTGCGCCTCCCTCTCCCTCTCCAACACCTCCTCCTCCTCCGTAAGTGCACGGCGAAGCCCTCCCAGAGTACTGCAGTTCCACCATCACCATGCCGTCGTGCTAGAGCCTTCTTCCCCAACCTCTCCTTTGCCTTGCTGGATCAAGAAGGAGGAGACGTCATGCTTTCCGTACGTGTGTTGAACGCGGAGGTGCCGTCCGTTTGGCACTAGATCATCGGTGAATTGGATCACGGCGAGTACGACTACCTCATCCACGTTCACTTGAACGCTTCCGTTGCGATCTACAAAGTGGTATGTAGATGCTATCTAATCTGAATACTCGTTGCTAGATGAACTCATAGATGGATCTTGGTGAAACCGTAGGAAAAATTTTAATTTTCTGCAACGTTCCCCAACAGTGGCATCATGAGCTAGGTCTATGCATAGTTCTCTATTGCACGAGTAGAACACAATTTGTTGTGGGCGTAGATGTTGTCAACTCTTCTTGCCGCTACTAGTCTTATCTTGCTTCAGCGGTATTGTGGGATGAAGCGGCCCGGACCAACCTTACACGTACGCTTACGTGAGACCGGTTCCACCGACTAACATGCACTAGTTGCATAAGGTGGCTGGCGGGTGTCTGTCTCTCCTACTTTAGTTGGAGCGGATTCGATGAAAAGGGTCCTTATGAAGGGTAAATAGAAGTTGAAAAATCACGTTTTGGTTTTAACGTAGGTAAGAAAACGTTCTTGCTAGAACCCTAATTCAGCCACGTAAAACTTGCAACAACAATTAGAGGACGTCTAACTTGTTTTTGCACCAAGTGCTTTGTGATATGATATGGCCAAAGTTGTGATGTATGATGAATGATCTATATGTGATGTATGAGATGTTCATGCTATTGTAATAGGAATCACGACTTGCATGTCGATGAGTATGACAACCGGCAGGAGCCATAGGAGTTGTCTTTATTTTTTGTATGACCTGCGTGTCATTGAGAATCGCCATGTAAATTACTTTACTTTATTGCTAAACGCGTTAGCCATAGTAGTAGAAGTAATAGTTGGCGAGCAACTTCATGGAGACATGATGATGAAGATCATGATGATGAAGATCATGGTGTCAAGCCGGTGACAAGATGATCATGGAGCCCCAAGATGGAGATCAAAGGAGCTATGTGATATTGGCCATATCATGTCACGTTTATTATTTGATTGCATGTGATGTTTATCATGTTTTGCATCTTGTTTACTTAGAACGACGGTAGTAAATAAGATGATCCCTCATAATAATTTCAAGAAAGTGTTCTCCCTAACTGTGCACCATTGCGACAGTTCGTTGTTTCGAAGCACCACGTGATGATCGGGTGTGATAGATTCTAACGTTCACATACAACGGGTGTAAGACAGATTTACACACGCAAAACACTTAGGTTGACTTGACGAGCCTAGCATGTACAGACATGGCCTCGGAACACAGAAGACCGAAAGGTCGAGCATGAGTCGTATAGAAGATACGATCAACATGAAGATGTTCACCGATGTTGACTAGTCCGTCTCACGTGATGATCGGACACGGCCTAGTTGACTCGGATCATGTAATACTTAGATGACTAGTAGAGGGATGTCTATCTAAGTGGGAGTTCATTAAATAATTTGATTAAATGAACTTTATTATCATGAACTTAGTCTGAATATTTACAATATGTCTTGTAGATCAAATGGCCAACGTAGTCCTCAACTTCAACGCGTTCCTAGAGAAAACCAAGCTGAAAGACGATGGTAGCAACTATACGGACTGGGTCCGGAACCTGAGAATTGTCCTCATAGCTGCCAAGAAAGATTATGTCCTACGAGCACCGCTGGGTGACACACCTATTCTCCCTGCAGAACAAGACGTTATGAACGCTTGGCAGTCACGCTGCGATGATTACTCCCTCGTTCGGTGCGGCATGCTTTACAGCTTAGAGCCGGGGCTCCAAAAGCGTTTTGAGAGACATGGAGCATATGAGATGTTCGAAGAGCTGAAAATGGTTTTCCAAGCTCATGCCCGGGTCGAGAGATATGAAGTCTCCGACAAATTCTTTAGCTGTAAGATGGAGGAAAATGGCTCTGTCAGTGAACACATACTCAAAATGTCTGGGTTGCACAACCGCTTGACTCAACTGGAAGTTAATCTCCCGGATGAAGCGGTCATTGACAGAATCCTCCAGTCGCTTCCACCTAGCTACAAGAGCTTTGTGATGAACTACAATATGCAGGGGATGGTAAAGACCATTCCTGAGGTATATGTTATGCTGAAATCAGCAGAGGTAGAAATCAAGAAGGAGCATCAAGTGTTGATGGTGAATAAAACCACTAAGTTCAAGAAGGGCAAGGGTAAAAAGAATTTCAAGAAGGACGGCAAGGAAGTTACCGCGCCCGGTAAGCAAGTTGCCGGGAAGAAGCCAAAGAATGGACCCAAGCCCGAGACTGAGTGTTTTATTGCAAGGGAAGTGGTCACTGGAAGCGGAACTGCCCCAAATACTTAGCGGACAAGAAGGCCGGCAAAACCAAAGGTATATGTGATATACGTGTAATTGATGTGTACCTTACCAGTACTCGTAGTAGCTCTTGGGTATTTGATACCGGTGCAGTTGCTCACATTTGTAACTCAAAGCAGGAGCTGCGGAATAAACGGAGACTGGCGAAGGACGAGGTGACGATGCGCGTCGGGAATGGTTCCAAGGTCGATGTGATCGCCGTTGGCACGCTACCTCTACATTTACCTACGGGATTAGTTTTAAACCTCAATAATTGTTATTTAGTGCCAAGTTTGAGCATGAACATTGTATCTGGATCTCGCTTAATTCGAGATGGCTACTCATTTAAATCCAAGAATAATGGTTGTTCTATTTATATGAGAGATATGTTTTATGGTCATGCTCCGATGGTTAATGGTTTATTCTTAATGAATCTTGTACGTGATGATACACATATTCATAGTGTGAATACCAAAAGAGTTAAAGTTGATAACAATAGTCCCACATATTTGTGGCACTGCCGCCTTGGTCACATAGGTGTCAAACGCATGAAGAAGCTCCATGCAGATGGACTTTTAGAGTCTCTTGATTATGAATCATTTGACACGTGCGAACCATGCCTCATGGGTAAAATGACCAAGACTCCGTTCTCAGGAACAATGGAGCGAGCAACCAACTTATTGGAAATCATACATACCGATGTGTGCGGTCCAATGAGTGTTGAGGCTCGCGGTGGCTATCGTTATGTTCTCACCCTCACTGATGACTTGAGTAGATATGGGTATGTCTACTTAATGAAACACAAATCTGAGACCTTTGAAAAGTTCAAGGAATTTCAGAGTGAGGTTGAAAATCAACGTGAAAGAAAGATCAAGTTTCTACGATCAGATCGTGGAGGAGAATACTTGAGTCACGAATTTGGCACACACTTAAGAAAATGTGGAATAGTTTCACAACTCATGCCGCCTGGAACACCTCAACGTAATGGTGTGTCCGAACGTCGTAATCGCACTCTATTAGATATGGTGCGATCTATGATGTCTCTTACCGATTTACCGCTATCTTTTTGGGGCTATGCTTTAGAGACTGCCGCATTCACTTTAAGCAGGGCTCCGTCGAAATCCGTTGAGACGACACCGTATTAATTATGGTTTGAGAAGAAACCTAAGCTGTCGTTTCTAAAAGTTTGGGGATGCGATGCTTATGTCAAGAAACTTCAACCTGAAAAGCTCGAACCCAAGTCGGAAAAGTGCGTCTTCATAGGATACCCTAAAGAAACTGTTGGGTATACCTTCTACCTCAGATCCGAAGGCAAGATCTTTGTTGCCAAGAATGGATCCTTTCTGGAGAAACAGTTTCTCTCGAAACATGTAAGTGGGAGGAAAGTAGAACTTGATGAAGTGTTACCTCTTGAACCGGAAAATGGCGAAACTCAAGAAATCGTTCCTGAGGTGCCTGCACCGACTAGAGAGGAAATTAATGATGATGATCAAGATACTTCTAATCAAGCTCCTACTGAAATTCGAAGGTCCACAAGGACACGTTCCGCACCAGAGTGGTACGGCAACCCTGTCTTGGAAATCATGTTGTTAGACAACGGTGAACCTTTGAACTATGAGGAAGCAATGGCGGGCCCGGATTCCGACAAATGGCTGGAAGCCATGAAATCCGAGATAGGATCCATGTATGAAAACGAAGTATGGACTTTGACTGACTTGCCCGTTGAACGGCGAGCCATAGAAAATAAATGGATCTTTAAGAAGAAGACAGACGCGGATGGTAATGTGACCATCTATAAAGCTCGGCTTGTCGCTAAGGGTTATCGACAAGTTCAAGGAATTGACTACGATGAGACTTTCTCACCGGTAGCGAAGCTAAAGTCCGTCAGAATCATGTTAGCAATTGCCGCATACTATGATTATGAGATATGGCAAATGGACGTCAAAACGGCATTCCTTAATGGTTTCCTTAAGGAAGAATTGTATATGATGCAGCCGGAAGGATTTGTCGATCCTAAGAACGCTGACAAGGTGTGCAAGCTCCAACGCTTGATTTATGGGCTGGTGCAAGCATCTCGGAGTTGGAACATTCGCTTTGATGAGATGATCAAGGCATTTGGGTTTACACAGACTTATGGAGAAGCCTGTGTTTACAAGAAAGTGAGTGGGAGCTCTGTAGCATTTCTCATATTATATGTAGACGACATACTTTTGATGGGAAATGATATAGAACTCTTGGACAGCATTAAGGCCTACTTGAATAAAAGTTTTTCAATGAAGGACCTTGGAGAAGCTGCTTATATATTAGGCATCAAGATCTATAGAGATAGATCGAGACGCCTCATAGGTCTTTCACAAAGCACATACCTTGATAAAATATTGAAGAAGTTCAATATGGATCAATCTAAGAAAGGGTTCTTACCTGTGTTACAAGGTGTGAAATTGAGCTCAGCTCAATGTCCGACCACGGCAGAAGAAATAGAAGAGATGAGCGTCATCCCCTATGCCTCAGCCATAGGTTCTATTATGTATGCCATGCTGTGTACCAGACCTGATGTAAACCTTGCCGTAAGTTTGGTAGGAAGGTACCAAAGTAATCCCGGCAAGGAACACTGGACAGCGGTCAAGAATATCCTAAAGTACCTGAAAAGGACTTAGGAAATGTTTCTCGTTTATGGAGGTGACGAAGAGCTCGTCGTAAAGGGTTACGTCGACGCTAGCTTCGACACAGATCTGGATGACTCTAAGTCACAAACCGGATACCTGTATATTTTGAATGGTGGGGCAGTAAGCTGGTGCAGTTGCAAGCAAAGCGTCGTGGCGGGATCTACATGTGAAGCGGAGTACATGGCAGCCTCGGAGGCGGCACATGAAGCAATTTGGGTGAAGGAGTTCATCACCGACCTCGGAGTCATACCCAATGCGTCGGGGCCAATCAAGCTCTTCTGTGACAACACTGGAGCTATTGCACTTGCAAAGGAGCCCAGGTTTCATAAGAAGACCAGGCACATCAAGCGTCGCTTCAACTCCATTCGTGAAAATGTTCGAGATGGAGACATAGAAACTTGTAAAGTGCACACGGATCTGAATGTCGCAGATCCGTTGACTAAACCTCTCCCTAAGGCAAAACATGATCAACACCAGAACTCTATGGGTGTTCGATTCATCACAATGTAACTAGATTATTGACTCTAGTGCAAGTGGGAGACTGTTGGAAATATGCCCTAGAGGCAATAATAAAAGCATTATTATTATATTTCCTTATTCATGATAATTGTCTTTATTCGTGCTATAATTGTGTTATCCGGAAATCGTAATACATGTGTGAATAACAGATAACAAACATGTCCCTAGTGAGCCTCTAGTTGACTAGCTTGTTGATCGACAGATAGTCATGGTTTCCTGACTATGGACATTGGATGTCATCGATAACGGGATCACATCATTAGGAGAATGATGTGATGGACAAGACCCAATCCTAAACAGAGCATAAGATCGCATAGTTCGTTTGCTAGAGTTTTCCAAATGTCAAGTATCCTTTCCTTAGACCATGAGATCGTGTAACTCCCGGATACCGTAGGAGTGCTTTGGGTGTGCCAAACGTCACAACGTAACTAGGTGACTATAAAGGTATACTACGGGTATCTCTGAAAGTGTCTGTTGGGTTGACATGGATCGAGACTGGGATTTGTCACTCCGCTTGACGGAGAGGTATCACCGGGCCCTCTCGGTAATGCATCATCACAATGAGCTCAATGTGACCAAAGTGTTTGATCACGGGATCATGCATTACGGTACGAGAAAAGTGACTTGCCGGTAACGAGATTGAACGAGGTATTGGGATACTGACGATCGAATCTCGGGCAAGTAAAATACCGATTGACAAAGGGAATCGTATACGGGATTAATTGAATCCTTGACATCGTGGTTCATCCAATGAGATCATCGTGGAGCATGTGGGAGCCAACATGGGTATCCAGATCCCGCTGTTGGTTATTGCCCGAGAGCCGTCTCGGTCATGTCTGCATGTCTCCCGAACCCGTAGGGTCTACACACTTAAGGTTCGGTGACGCTAGGGTTGTGAAGATATGTATGTGCAGTAACCCGAATGTTGTTCGGAGTCCCGGATGAGATCCCGGACATCACGAGGAGTTCCGGAATGGTCCGGAGGTAAAGAATTATATATAGGAAGTGCTATTTCGGCCATCGGGACAAGTTTCGGTGTTATCGGTATTGTACCGGGACCACCGGAGGGGTCCCGGGGGTCCACCAGGTGGGGCCACCTGCCCTGGTGGGCCACATGGGCCTTAGGGGGTGTGCCTTGGCCTGCTTGGGCCAAGGGGAACCAGCCCCAAAGGGCCCATGCGCCTAGGGTTCCATCTAGGAGGAGTCCTAGTGGTGGAAGGCACCTCCTAGATGGCTTGGGGGGAGGGAAACCTCCCTGGCCGCCGCCCCCCTTGGGAGATTAGATCTCCCAGGGCCGGCGCCCCCCCTCAAGAGGCCTATATAAAGGGGGGAGGGGAGGGGGGCTGCGAAGCCTATGCCCTGGCGCCTCCCTCTCCCTCTCCAACACCTCCTCCTCCTCCGTAAGTGCACGGCGAAGCCCTGCCAGAGTACTGCAGTTCCACCATCACCACGCCGTCGTGCTGCTGCTGGAGCCTTCTTCCCCAACCTCTCCTTTGCCTTTCTGGATCAAGAAGGAGGAGACGTCACGCTTTCCTTACATGTGTTGAACGCGGAGGTGCCGTCCGTTCGGCACTAGATCATCGGTGAATTGGATCACGGCGAGTACGACTACCTCATCCACGTTCACTTGAACGCTTCCGTTGCGATCTACAAAGTGGTATGTAGATGCTATCTAATCTGAATACTCGTTGCTAGATGAACTCATAGATGGATCTTGGTGAAACCGTAGGAAAAATTTTAATTTTCTGCAACGTTCCCCAACAGTCGTTTCCTCCGTTCTGCCGTACGTCAGGCCTCGTTTTCATCGCCTGTTCCATCCAAGCCGGTTGGCTCTCGATGAACAGCACGCGTACCGTTGCCTCCCGATGAACACGACGCATTATGTTGCCTCCCCATGAACACGGCGACGACGCAGTTTCTCCGTTCTGACCCATCCATGTACACGAGCCGTAGCCGTAAGTATGCGCAAGTAGGCGTTCGAGACCCCGCCCGTATGTACGTACGTGGTCGTATTTTCTTTCTTGCATCCTGGACGCTGTACGTACGTGTACATGCTACGTGCGCGCCTGTACTACGGCACGTGCCCTTCCTTACACGGCCATGGTTCATCGCTGCAGCCTGCAGACAGACCGATCAACCAGTATGTACGTACATGTTCGCGACCAGAATGACAACACTACGTACGCTTCGACCGGGTGGGTCCCGACTGTCAGGCACTTCCTTGCGTGCGAAGATGTATTTGGTGGGTCCCAGCAGTCAGGGGGACGAACCATTTTTTTGCCCGTAATATGAACGCACTTCCTTGCGTGCGAAGATGTAGCTGGTGAGTCCCAACAGACAGGGGGTAAACGTTTTTTTTGCAAAATACGGTGGCCCGTCCGATGGGTCCCTGCTGTCAGGTGGAGGAATAATTATTTTGCGCGTAATAAGGAGGCACTTCCTTGCTGCGGCCATTGACCCAGCTGTCAGCCTCTCAACATATAGTACTCTTCCGATGAAAGCCATTCGTTGACCACATTGACCACGCCGCGCCGAGAGCACCAAGGTGGTAGACGACGGCGAGGCCTAGGAAGGGAACGACGCGGAGCCGGGGATGACGCGGCAGTGGATGCCCACGCGGAGAGGAGTACGAGGGTTCACTGGTTCGGCTGCGGTGTGAGGCTGCCGTCGCCGCAGGGCCTGGCTAGCGGTGGAAGTAGTAGGGGGCGGTGAGGCCTCCGCGGTAGCACAGACGACCACGGGAGGCAAGAGCACGCGGTGGTTTGGACGGCTGGAGCAAGAAAATCAGAGGTTGAAGAAGTAGGACGACTGTTGGATGTTAACAATCCAACGGTCATTGGTGATAGAATCGTTTGTTGACTAAGTTGACAAAGCCCTCCGTCCGCGTCAACTTAGTAGGCCAACAAGTCAGCCTCCCACTATGATGGGTCCTAGCTAGCAGGGGGAGTATTCATTTTTTTGTGCGTCTTAAGGAGGCACTTCCTTGCATGCGAAGATATAGCTGGTGGGTCCGAGCTGTCAGCGGGAGTATTCATTCTTTTTGGCGTAATAAGGAGGTACTTTCTGGCGTGCAGCCATGGACCATGTGGGTCCCAACTGTCAGCCTCTCCATGTACGTCCCTCTTCCGATGTTGTCGTTTGTTGACAACGTTGACCAAGCCGTGCCGAGAACACCAGCGCGATGGACGACGGCGAGACCCAGGAAGGGAATGACCCGGAGGCGGCTAAGCCACAGCAGTGGAGGGATGGCCTGGCCAGCGGTGGGAGTAGTAGGGGCGGTGAGGCCTGCGCGGCAGCATAGCCGGCCATGGGAGGCGGGAGCAGGCGGTTCCGTCGGCGCTGGATTTGGCGGCTGGAGCAAGAAGATCAGAGATTGAAGAAACACGACGGCCGTTGGATTGACATCCAACGTTTACGTCTGCTAGAATCGTTTGTTGTCGTATATAGTAAGTAAAAAATCTTGCATACGCGTCAACTTAATAAGCCCACAAGTCAGACTATTCCCTATTTTTCTAATAATTTATATATAGCTCATTGCAACTTCTTATTCAATTTATTGCAGTCCATTTTTTTGTTGGCCAGGGCGAGGGTTAAAAATTTAAATGAAATTTCACATATTTCTGTGGGTTCCAAACTATTTTTAATACCGAAATGTCGAGCCAGATTTAAAGTACCTTGAAGATATATTTAAATTAGGTTAAAGCCCAGTGAAATTGGAATCTGAAAATGTGAAAAAATTCAGAAATTATGAAGTAATTGCCAATTTGTCATCTGTTTTTATATTTACAGGCCCATTTCATATTACTTTTGAGATTTGCAGGCGTCTTGAAAGAGTTGCAGCCCATCAGGGCATAGAAAAATAAGTAAGCTTGGATTGGGTATTCTTCAGAAAAAATAAAATGGGCTCATTTTGACAAAAGAAAATAGCTGGGCTGGTCATGTGGTGAACGTAAAATATAAGCTTGGGCTAGACGGGCCACAGCCCAGTTGAAACCCTGCTCCGTCTCAACAATAACAAAAAAATACTGCTCGAGCAGCTTCGTCCCAGGTGTCAGCCGATCTTGCGCTGTTCTCTTGTCTATTGACTATATACGCTGACAATGTCGTGGGTCCCATATGTCAGGAAACCACTAGCAGGAAGCATTTTCTTTTTCCATACGCCGACAATGGAGTATATATATATATAACAAAAAATGAGGAACTTCCTTGCGTCCGGCCATGGACGTGGTGGGCCCCTACTGTCATCCTCTCCACGTACAGTCCTCTGCCGATTCCTCTTGTTTGTTGACCATGTTGTAAGTGCATCTAGTGCCCCTTAGTGATTTTGGTGTATTGAAGACTTATAGGTTAAGGATCTAATGCGTTTATAAGTGTACACAGGTCTATAAGTCTATGAGGAGTTTGATAATTACAAAGAAAGTCAACCCCTAAAAATGAAGTTCTTCGACTGAAGACTTTGATGTTTTGAAGACTTTATGAAGACTTTGAAAGTGAAGAAATTGGTGTGACCTTGAAGACTTGGTATTCATTCGAGGAACATGAAGCGTGAAGACTCTTGTTTTCGTAGTTTCATTTTCTCTTTCTTGAATCATAGGAAACACCGTACTATTAAAGGGGGTCGAGGAAATACTAAGGAGAAAATTTCCAAGTGATGCTCAACTCAAATCCTACACCTACCAATCCCTTCGAGTGAAGCCATTGGAAATCTCATACAGTTCAGTCATCTCTTCAGTGACAGAGACGCAGTTCTTCTGGTCACTGAGGACTTTGCTCTGACTGGGGAGTTAGGAATTCGCCAGTGCGAATTGCCTACACAGTGAGGAACATGATAGCCCTGAGGAATTTGTACCTCAAATTTCCGACCGTTGCTGTGCTATGCGCCAGCTGTCCCAAAATATCGTATCCATCCAATGGTCATATCATTGAAGGGCATTTATGTCTTATCATGTCGGGCTGCTCCCTAGGCTATAAATAGCCGCCCCCTACAACCACTAGCTGGTTGGCTGCTCCGCGAGAACTTGACACTTGTCATTTGAGAGCAACCCATCCTCCGAGGACCTTGAGCGAAAATCATCAAGTGAGGAAAATCCAAAAACCCAAACCCAAACACCTACAAACCCAAAGTGATTGAGCATCACTGAAGAGATTGATCCTGCGTGGATCCGAGCTTGTTACCTTTGAAGACTGTGCTTCTTCCAGACGGTTAGGCGTCAAGGTCTAGAGCATCAAAGAGGAATTGTTGATCGCCGAGTGACCGAGTTTGTGAAGGTTTGGAAGTCACCTGAAGACTTATCACGAGTGATTGGGCGAGGACTGTGTGCCCTTAGCTCAAGGAGAATACGGTGAGGACTGTGTGTCCGGGACTGGGTGTCCTCGAGTTTAAATACTCAGCCGCTCCAACCAGATGTACAACTGAGACAGCAGTTGGAACTGGTCTACCAAATCATTGTCTTCAGCAAGCCAACTGGTTCTATTTCCTCAACACTTTCATTTCCTCATTACTGTGTTCTGTGTTTGTTCATATCTGTGTTTGAAGACTTTGACTGAAGACTTTCTCAATTTCCTCAGTTCAATTTCTTCAGTCTGTTTATCTTCATCTTGTGCTATCCTGTGTTTACGTTTTCTGTACTCTGTGTTTGTCTTCATTTCATCATGTTGACCATGCTTGTATTCTGCTATGTTTACTTCTGAGTACTTATTCCGCTGCTAGTAGTCCTTCGCTAAGGAATTTCCTCACTGGCAAATTCGTCAGTGAAGAATTTCATAAAAATCGCCTATTCACCCCCCTCTAGTCGATATAACGCACTTTCAATTGGTATCAGAGCAAGGTACTCCCTTGTTCTGTGTGATTTTTGTTTAACCGCCTGGAGTTTTAGTTACGTCGACCGCAGGTATGATCAAGGTCTCTGCTGGGTGGCCTACCTTTGATGGGACGGACTACCCTTACTGGAAGAACCAGATGCGCATGCATCTTGAGGCAATTGATAACGATCTCTGGTACGTCGTGGAAAATGGTGTTCCCTCCGTCTCACCCTCACTGAACGCTACCGATGTGAAGAGATTCAAGCAACTTGATTCCCAAGCGTAGAATATCATATGTGGCCATCTGAGTAAAGGACAGTATGGTAGAGTGAGTTCTTTGGAAACTGTTAAGCTTATCTGGGATAGGCTGTCCAAGGTCAATGAGGGAGTTTCAACTCAGCGTGACTCTCGAGTTGATGTTCTTCGCAATCTCTTCAACAGCTTCAAAAGACTTGACAATGAAAATGTTCAACAAACCTTTGATTGCCTCACTGACATCTCAAATGAGCTTCAAGCACTGGGTGCCACTGACATCACCGACCATGAGGTGGTGAAGAAGTTGCTGAGATCGCTTGATTCCTCATTTGATACTCTGGCACTGATGATACAAGAGCGTGCTGATTACAAGTCACTTGACCCCGCTGATATCCTCGAGAGGCTAAACACTCATGAGTTCCAGCTTGCTGAAAAGAGAGATCTCTATGGTTCGAGCTATGGCAGATCACATGCACTGAAGGCCAAGGCAGTATCAGAATCCGAAGATGAAGACTCTGGTAGCAGGCTTGATGACCCTGAAGAACTGAGTCATGATCTAGCACTGCTTATGAAGAAATTCCAGAAGTTCTCAAGACGTGGTCGCTTTGGAAAACCCTCAAGGAGCAATGATTCCTCATCCAGTGACTACAAGAAGAGGCTTTGTCACAAGTGCAAGAAACCAGGACATTACATTCAAGATTGTCCTCAGTGGGAAAAGGAATCAGAGAAGAAGAAATACAAGGATTACAGTTCTGATGATGCGAAGAAAAAGAAGAAGTCCTCAAAATATTCATCATCAAGATCCTCAAAGTCTTCATCTCACAAGAGCAGCTCCAAGAAGGCTCGGGCATTCATTGGCAAGGAAATGGACTCTGAAGCTTAATCTGAAGAACAAGAAGAAGAAGAGGCTTCTGAGGACTCTGAGTCTGGTGTGGCAAGCCTAGCCCTCGCTACTGCATTCGTCAGCAAGTCTATCTTCAACTCTGAAGAAAATGACCTCACCAACAAGGCTGATGAAGGCAACGATGACTATGCTCCCACCTATTGCTTCATGGCAAAGGGTGCCAAGGTACCTAAATACACCTCCTCTGAGTCTAGTGAAGATGAATCTGATGAAAATCTTAAGCCCAGCTACACAAAACTTGCTAAGATTGCTGTGAAACAACAAAAGGCTTTTGAAAAGGTTCAAAACATGCTAGACAAAAGTGATGATATGTTGGGTGAAGAAATGGATCGCACTAAAGCCTTGACTGAAAATCTTCAGAGACTTCAGACAAGGTTTGTTAACCTTCAAGGTCATCATAACACTCTCTTGTCTGATCATGAGAAGCTTTCTTATGAATTTCTTCAAAGAAAGCAAGATCTTGAGGAGCTAAGAGTGAGTTATGAAGATCTTCAGAAGGAGCGCGATTCATTACTTGCTCAACAAATCAGCGCTGCTCAGGAAGAATTCATTCCTCCATGTTTAAAATGCATTGAACGAGAATCTGCTAATTCCTCACCTGAATGTTCAAATGCTTCTAACATTACAAATTCTTCACCTGCCTCTGCTATCACTAATTCCTCATCTGAGGACATTGCTAGTATCACTGAAGATGCAGGGCTGAAGGAATTGTACATGACAGGCATGTACAAAAGCCTCAAAGGGCATCAGACTCTTTGTGATGTGCTTAAAAAGCAGATCCTCAACAGGAACCCTAGGAAAGAGGGTATTGCCTTTGAGAGGAAACTCAATGCCGATGGTACATATTGGAAGCCTGAGCAGTACCCCAAAACCTCATGGGTTGCTACAAAGGGACCTCCAGTTGACCCATCTAATTTATCTGGCTATACATGTGAATATCCTCATTCTTCTGATGAGTCATTTGACTCCAACTATAAATTATTCAAAAGTCAGAATGGTGAAGTATTTGCTAGATATGTTGGCACTAACTGCAGGAACGGTTCCCCTATGAAGAAAATCTGAGTTCCCAAAAAGTGCCTTGAAAGTGTTCAGGTGAATGTCCTCATGACACCACCTGTGAAGAATAGGAACCCCAGATCAAATTCTTCATATGGACCAAATTCTTCATATGGATCCAAGTCCTCATACGGACCAAATTCCTCACGTGGATCAAATTCCTCAAAAGGACCAAAGTCCTCATATGAACATCATCGTGCTAACAACTCTGTTTCGCAGGGAAGAGCCAAGGGCTATGAATATGAGCATTATTCTTCTAATCATTATATTCATAAGTCCTCGAAGAATTTCTTTGCTTATACATATGCTTACCCTAACCCCTCTTATGTGAGACATAATGGTTTGGCCGCTATGCCACCATTCACATACAAAGCTCGCAGAGTGATGAACTCTTTGCCACCCCTTCAGATGTGGGTGGTGAAGAAAAAGAACTAATCTCTTATGTAGGGTCAGGTCTCTAGACGTACTGTAACGTCTGAAGAATTTGCTGGGGACCTGACAAAGTGCCTGAAAGGACGCAGGCTAACCATGATGAAATGAACTTTCATTTCACACGTCCTCCTACTGCTTATCTGTCTTACTGCTTGATGAAATTGATCTGATGAATTGTGATATCATATTCTTCATTGCTAAAGTATATGAGGTTCGTAAGTTGCACTAATTCATCTGTAGGATGATCAACCCAAAGCCACTGAGTGGGTCCTTGATACTGGATGTACAAATCACATGACTGGTGACAGGAATCTGTTAATGGATGCTCCCTTATCGTCATCACATCTGAAGCATATCATCTTCGTTGACAAGAGCAGAAGTCAGGTATTGGGTCTAGGTAAGGTTGCCATCACAAAGGATCGCCACATGGACAAAGCCATGCTTGTTGAGTCCTTAGGATACAACCTTATGTCTGTCTCAATGCTTTGTGATCTTGATATGATTGTTGTCTTTGGCAAGTATCATTGTGTTGTGATTATGGAAGCTGACAAATCTAAAGTCTTCGAAGGCTTTAGGAGAGGAGACTTGTATATTGTTGATTTCTCTGTAGATTCACAACTAGCCGTGTGCCTACTTGCAAAAGCTTCAGAAGGATGGCTATGGCATCGACGACTTGGTCATGCAGGCATGAGGAACTTACACACGCTTGCAAAGAAGAAGCATGTCATTGGCATTGGGAATGTCAAATTCCTCAAGGATCACTTATGCGGTGCCTGTGAAGCTGGAAAGATGACCAAGGCCAAGCATCTAGCAAAGACCATCATGACCACTACTTGACCATTCGAATTGCTTCACATGGATCTCTTCGGTCCTAATCACTATTCCTCTGTTTCAAATGAAGCATCTCAATATGGCTTTGTTATTGTTGATGATTACTCTCGTTACACATGGGTACACCTTGTCTCTTACAAACATGAAGTGCAGGAAGTCTTCAAACGATTTTCCTCGAGGGCTTCAACCAACTTTGGTGTGAAGATCAAGCACATCACAAGTGACAATGGCACTGAGTTCAAGAATTCGGGTCTCGATGACTATCTTGATGAACTTGGTATTACTCATGAGTTATCGGCTCCTTATACTCCTCAACAGAATGGCGTCGTGGAGCGCAAGAACAGGACTCTTGCTGAGATGGCTCGCACTATGCTTGACGAATACAAAACCCCTCGTCATTTCTGGGTTGATGCAATTGATACTACGTGCCATATCATCAACAGAGTATATCTTCACAAATTCTTCAAGAAGACTGCCTATGAACTCCTCACTGACAAGAAACCCAATGTGAGTTATTTCAAAGTCTTCGGTGCTAAATGCTGGATTAGAGATCCTCATCACAACTCTAAATTTGCACCACAAGCACATGAAGGTTTTATGCTTGGTTACGGAAAGGACTCACAAGATTGTTGAAACTGTAGATGTGCGGTTCGATGAAACTAATGGCTCGCAAAGAGAGCACCTACCTTCTTTGGTAGATGAACCAGCACCAGAGGACTCTATCAAGCACAAGGCTACTGAAGATGTCATTCCTACTGAAGAATCTGCTGAAGAATTCATTCCATAACGTGAAGAACGTCGAGCTGATGTACCTGAAGAAAATGCTGAGGAAATTGATGCTGAAGAAAATGCTGATCAAATTCCTCAACGACAACCAGCTCATCCTCGCATTGCAAAAGAAGTGCAAGTGGAGAAGATCATCGATGACATTAGAGCACCAGGTCCTCTCACACGCTCAAAAGCTTCACATCTATCTAACTTTTGTGGGCACTTTGCTTTTGTCTCTATCACAGAGTCCACTAAGGTAGATGAAGCATTTCTGGAGCCTGAGTGGATTCAGGCCATGCAAGAAGAATTACATCAGTTCAAGCTCAACAACGTCTGGGAACTGGTCAATCGTCCCGATCCTCGCAAGCATAACATCATTGGCACAAAGTGGATCTACCGCAACAAGCAAGATGAAAATGGTGTTGTGGTGAGGAATAAGGCACGACTAGTAGCTTAAGGCTACACACAGGTTGAAGGAGTTGATTTTGATGAAACCTTTGCACCTGTTGCTAGACTTGAGGTTATTCGCATATTGCTTGCTTATGCTAACCATCATGATATCATCTTATATCAAATGGATGTGAAAAGTGCATTCCTCAATGGTAAGCTTGAGGAAAGAAGTATATGTTGCTCAACCCCCAGGTTTTGAAGATCCAAAACATCCTGACAAAGTCTTCAGACTTAACAAGGCCCTCTATGGACTCAAGCAGGCCCCACGGGCGTGGTATGATACATTCAAGGAATTCTTCATGAAGAAAGGCTTCACACCCGGTTCACTCGATCCCACTCTCTTTACAAAATCTTATGATGGTGAACTGTTTGTGTGCCAAATATATGTTGATGATATCATCGTTGGCTGTACTGACCAACGTTATAGTGATGAATTTACCTATATGATGAGTGAAGAATATCAAATGTCTATGATGGGAGAGTTGAAATTCTTCTTAGGTCTTGAAATTCGTCAACAGCGAAATGGCATATTCATATCTCAGGAGAAATACCTCAAGGATGTCCTGAAGAAATTCGGCATGCAAGATTGTAAAGGCATCAAAATTCCTATGCCCACAAATGGTATCTATGCACTGATGAAAATGGTATTGACTTCGATCATAAGGTATACCGCTCCATGATTGGATCTTTATTGTACTTATGTGCATCTAGGCCAGATATAATGCTTAGCGTTCGCATGTGTGCCCGATTTCAAGCTGCACCGAAGGAATCACACCATAAGGCTGTGAAGCATATTCTTCGATATCTAGCTCACACACCAACAATAGGATTATGGTATCCCAAGGGCTCGGATTTTGATCTCATTGGATATCCTGACTCTGACTATGCTGGTGACCGTGTGGACCGCAAGTCGACATCTGGTACTTGATGAGGAGCGAACCTCGTGACGAGGGTCGATCCGTTGTTGGCTCGATCTTTCACGGCACAAAACTCCATCGCAGCAAGAACTAGATGCGGGTTTACAAAAATGTTCACAAACCTCGCAAAAACACCACGCCAACACCTCGATCTAAAGGAATAACATGGACGAACCGTGTAGGTTCAGCTTGTAATCTCCTACGCGTCACGTCACAGAAACTCACACGCCAGTAGAGACTTTTGACAAGATTTCTCAAAACTTGATAATGGCCGACGGTCGAAAAACACACAGGTGTCTAATTCATCTCAAAATAACCTAATCATTACATGGCACACGGACTTGGCTTTTATAATACAAGCCGACCCTTCTAACTTGACTCACAAGTATTAAACTAAATATCTGATTCTATCTCTAACTCACGGCAGAAAAAGAACTATAGAAAGAAAACAACCTAAATACTAACCGACTCAGACTTTGGTCTCCAGAAAATGTGCTACACCTGAGTTGTTTTGGTGGACCCCATCCACTTGCACACAGGCACAAGAAATCACGTATCCTAGGATGCCTCGGATCCTTCATCGTACGTGGCAGGAGAATAAACAATAAGCAACACATCTGCATATGCCATCTATCTGTACTTTTAACTTGATCTGTTGAACATGTGTAGAAGTAGGAAACCAAATCGTGCCTCCTATTGTTAGCATACGTGGGATCAAATCCATCCATATTCCTCACGCCCCTTTCCTCAGTCTCATGGACACGCTGAACATCTTTGGGCCTATTCTCATTCACGATCAAGACGTGCAACGCATCAGCATGGTTGGATGATTTTCCATCTAATGCATCAATTTTCAACCTTGGCACAGCTAGTAAATTAACACGAATAATATCAGTATTAGTGGCCGCCACGTTCATATCATCCTCTCCATCTTCAAGCGAAACCGTCCTCGGTTTCGAGTCGGTCTCATCAACAAAATCTTTGTTTGTAGATTGAACGCGTGCCAAAAAAAATCCAGCAACGTCGGTCTTCTTCTTTGCTTCTTCTCGTCCTTTCATTTTCTGTAGTCGTTCCTTTCTCCATGTCCTAAACAATTTCTTCTCCATGGCCACCAGAGTATATTTCATATCCTGTTTGACTGTGTAAGTGTTGGCAAGACAACTGTATGTAGCAGTGTTCTCTTTATACCATGGCTTTCCAAGTAGCATATGACACGAAACCATTGACACCGGAATTATGTCGCACAAAACTTTACAAGAAAATTTGCAGACTGAAAAAAATACCGTAGCTTGTTGTGTGATGTTGAGCTTGTCGGAGCACCTCCTCAATGAGTACGGTCGTGGATGCGGTGTCGCCAAGAGGTCCAGCTTCTCCACCATGTCGATGTCGACCGCGTTGATCGAACTGTCATGGTCAATCGTCGTGGCACAAACTTTCTCACCCACTTTACAATATGTATGAAAAAGCTCATCACCATAGCCTTTCTCCTCCAGCAAAAAGTCGCTGGAGAGCCTCCAATAGTCCTTTGGTGACGGTGCGCCCGCCGTCTCCTCCGAAGTGCCCTGAGAAACGCCGGCCTCTGATACCACTTGATGAGGAGCGAACCTCGTGACGAGGCTCGATCCGTTGTTGGTCCAATCTTTCACGGCACAAAACTCCATCGCAGCAAGAACTAGATGCGGGTTTACAAAAATGTTCACAAACCTCGCAAAAACAACACGCCAACCCCTCGATCTGAAGGAATAACGTGGACGAACCGTGTAGGTTCAACTTGTAATCTCCTACGCGTCACGTCGCAGAAACTCACACGCCAATAGAGACTTTTGACAAGATTTCTCAAAACTTGATAATGGCCGACGGCCGAAAAACACACAGGTGTCTAATACATCTCAAAATAACCTAATCATTACATGGCACACGGACTTGGCTTTTATAATACAAGCCGACCCTTCTAACTTGACTCACAAGTATTAAACTAAATATCTGATTCTATCTCTAACTCACGGCAGAAAAAGAACTGTAGAAAGAAAACAACCTAAATACTAACCGACTCAGACTTTGGTCTCCAAAAAATGTGCTACGCCTGAGTTGTTTTGGTGGACCCCATCCACTTGCACACAGGCACAAGAAATCACGTATCCTAGGACGCCTCGGATCCTTCATCGTACGTGGCAGGAGAATAAATAATAAGCAACACATCTGCATATGCCATCTATCTGTACTTTTAACTTGATCTGTTGAACATGTGTAGAAGTAGGAAACCAAATCGTGCCTCCTATTGTTAGCATACGTGGGATCAAATCCATCCATATTCCTCACGCCCCTTTCCTCGGTCTCATTGACATGCTGAACATCTTTGGGCCTGTTCTCATTCACGATCAAGACGTGCAACGCATCAGCATGGTTGGATGATTTTCCATCTAATGCATCAATTTTCAACCTTGGCACAACTAGTAAATTAACACGAATAATATCAGCATCAGTGGCTGCCACGTTCATATCAGTACTTGTCATTTCCTCGGACGATCCTTGGTTTGTTGGTCCTCGAAGAAACAGAACTGCGTATCACTGTCTACTGCTGAAGCTGAGTACATTGCCGCTGGTTCTTGCTGTGCTCAACTGCTATGGATGAAGCAAACACTCAAGGACTATGGCATCAACGTGAAGAATGTGCCTTTCCTCTGTGACAATGAGAGTGCTATCAAGATTGCTCGAAGACAAAACACATTCAGATTCGTCATCATTTTCTTCGTGATCAGGTGTTGAAGGGCGACATTTCTATTAAGCATGTGAAGACTGAAGAACAACTAGCCGATATCTTCACTAAGCCCTTGGATGAGAAGAGATTTAGCAAGTTGCGATGTGAGCTAAATATCTTAGAGTCTTCGAATGTACTTTGAAAAGGCACTCATCCTAACACTTATGCAAAATTGATGACTTAGATGTGCAACACATGAAGAAACGTTTTTCTTCAATCAATGAAGAATAACACTCTAAGTGCGAAGAAATTAATGAAGAATTTGATTCTCAGAACCCTACGACAATTGTACGCGGTGTCTGAAATCATCATTCTTATACGGTGGGTCACGCCACCACAAAAGTTGAAAATTTTCAATTTGAGTTTTTCCTCAATTTTGAAATTCCTCAGTTGTTCAAATTCTTCAACTTTGCAAAATCTTCACTCGTTTCGTCACCCTGGGTGAGGAATAGTTATTCTTCACCCACCTTTATTTTAGCATTTATGCACCGTAATTTTATGTTTTGTAAATTTTGTCTTATTTTAGACATAAAAAGAGGGTGTAAGAAAACCTATAATCGTCGTAAAAAATATTTTATGTTACGAAAAATTACAAATGTAAAAACATAGTGTAAAATGTACATAAACACAATTTTTGACCTATATTTTTTTATGACAAATTTTATGCAGTAAATCAATATGAATGTAAATATTTGTATTTCAAATGAAATTTATTTATGAAATGATCGTAAGATTACCTCGGGTGAAGAATAATGTATTCTGCACCCTGGGTGATGAATAGTAACACTATATATATATATGATTGACTATTCGTCACCCTGGGTGAGGAATAGTTATTCTTCACCCCCCTATTTTACCATCAATACACCCTGGGTGATGAAGAATATCTTATTCAGCATCCTGGCTGATGAATAGCATCACCATATATATATATATAGGTAAATTATGTGGGGCACCTAGGTGCCCGGGCTCCTTGTTTGGATCCAACCCGTTAACACATTTTTTACATATAAATAATCACGAGTGCCTTCCAAATAATTTACTTTCCATCTTGTGCTTGCATGCACTAGTACTTCTGACCATTGATTGCATATTGGTTTTCAAAACAAATGCATGCGATTGATTGCTTCATAAAGGATTTATTTTATTAAGAATTTTACTATAGTCCTGTTAAAATACTCTGAACACTCGTACATGGGTACATATATACCAAATAGTTCATTTTAGACTTTTGATACCTACAAATGTATTCAATATATTTTAAAGTGTATATACTCAAATCCCCGCAAAAAAATAGTGCGCACTCAAGATATTTCTCTGTAAGTATATACCTCAATGTGATTTTTTTGTATATACCCATACATGTCAGATTTGTAATAGGTGGTACATGTACCCGAGATACCCATGTGTACGTATTATTACACTGAGATATTATAGTTGGTGCGTATTATATCTAATATTACGGTCTAATAACAGATACCCATGTGTACATATTATTAGACCGTGACAAAAAATATATGTGTTGGTGTTATACCAAATGAAAATACATAGAACTAATGTATTATACCTAATGAAAATATACACGTACCCGGGGCCATTATATCGAATAAAAATACACACATACTAGAAGTATTAGACCTAATGAGAATATACATATACCCGGGGTATTATATGTACTAAAAATGTAAACATAACCAAGGTATTATAACTAATAAAAATTGGATATACCTCGGTTATTCTACACAAAACGGAGGTTGAATACCCATAAATGATACGTACATAAATATACACAACCGTGATATCTGTTGGTGCATATTGAAGTCCCTAAAAAACTCAAAATATTTATGTGTATGTACATACATCAATGTGAAATTTATTGATATATACCCATAAATGAAACTACCTTTTGATAGGTGGATACATGTACATAAACTAAATACCTCGAAAGATGATACGTACATTACAATAAATATGAAAAACTATACAACATTACCCGATACAGATATTTGAGTAATATAATAATAGGTATGATTATCACATACCTCCAACAACTTTTACAATTATATTTTTGAAGTGTTTTCCATATAACACAGTATACGTACATGCACTATAATTTGGTAACTTTTATGCATTGATGAGTATCTATTAGTAGTTTCCATGCATGCACGCATGCTTGCCATTACTATTGATTACTGCCATATATATACCCATAACGGGTTTACCCACTAGTACTTGAATCAACGGTAGCAAGTCACCATCTAACGGCTAGGAGGTAAGGTGCCCAGGCACCTAGGTGCCCCAAATGGCCGTCCTATATATATATATATATATATATATATATATATATATATATATATATATATATATATATATATATATATATATATATATATATATATATATATATATATTTGAGTTTATGTCCTCTACAACATTCACTTATAGCTATTTCTTCAAGTTGATTTTTTCTGCTAAGTGAATGTGATCGGACCCTTCCCATCTATTCTATACTCAATCTAATCTATTCACAAATTCTTCATGTGCGTTCTATTTGAAACTCGTTCAAAATCTTCAATGTGTCCTTGTCAGCTGAAGAAATTGCGAACGGAACGTTAAAACTAATCTTATCCAAATTTTCGGTTTTGCCGCTCAAACCGTTCCGCATCCCACGATGCATTATTCTACTCACCCACGATCTTACAGACCTCCACTACACAGTACGTGGGTGACACATGTCGTGAGAAGGAGAAAGGTCAGGAGCGCGTTCGTCCCAAATCTTCGGGGGAACAGTTTTTCACTGCCTCTATAAATACCCCTCACCCCTTCCTCACTTCTTTTACTCCACTCGATCTCTCTCTCTCGCTCGAGCTTCCCAAACCCTAGCACCGCCGCTACTCCATCGTCGCCGGTGAGGAAGAGCTTCACTGCCTCGACCTCGTCGCCGTCGTACTCGCGCCGAACGCGGAAATCTTCACCTCCGCCGCCGCCGTAGACGTCTTCCTCCGTCGAGTTAGGGCGTGGAAGATCTACATCGACAAACTTCATTGTTTCATCTCTCTGTTCGTCGTGTTCTTCATTCAGGGTAATTAAAAGTTACTTTTACTGCCCTCTTTGATTCAAAAGTTTTCTACAAAATCTTCAAAGGTGTTTTGTTTCTCAAATCCTCACACACAAAACACCTCACAAATCTTCTGTTCTTGATTCATTTTTCTAAGCATCATTTTCTTCAAGATTCCTCAATTGTGTGGATCTTCGGTCTATACAACTCTGGAACCTAAGATAAAACGCTTAGTGAAATTCCTCAAGACTCATCTGGTTAAATTCCTCAAACTTGTTCTTTTTTGAAAAACCTTCTGAGAACGCATATGACCTCTACAAATTCCTCGCAACTATACTCTGTTCACAGGTACTCATGTCCGCTGCTGAATCACTAGGTTCTCATCAACTTAACTCATTTGCAGCGTTCCTCGAAGAAAAACTGCATACTTCTTTAGAGAATTCGATTGTTCAAATTCCTCAGCTGAAGAATATGGCAGATGGTAAGAAGCCGCAGAAAGGAGGAAAGAAACCTGAGGTTATGACTGCGTTTGAAATCCCTGAGGATATATATACTGAGTACTGCACACCTGATGAAGCCAAGTTTGGCAAAGAGAACAAAAATCAGCGCAAGGTGCGCATTCTGAGGATAGAACGGAGATGGGCACGTGAATGGAGGGAGTACAGATATGTTACTCCAAAGTACATGAAGAAATTCGCTCTCAACCCTCCATGCCCAAGACTTCCACTGGCACCTGGCCAAGTTGCTGATCCCACTAGCGTCAAATGTGGTGAGGACTTTCCAGAAGAATATGCCAAGCGCCAAGCCAAATTGGCAAGACAAGCCAAAGAAGCAGTGAGGAATTCAATGAAGATTCTGCTGCTGCTGCTGCCACTGAGGCCTCTGTCAAGTCGAGGAAATCAATGGCTAAGAAGCCTGCGCGCAAGCCAAGTGCTTCACCAACAATGCCCTCACGGCCAAGTTCCTCAGCTGCGCCCTCACGGCCAGGAACGTCAAAATCTTCAAAACCAATTCCTCATGCTGATCCTGCGCCTTCAAAGTCCTCAGCACCTCCTCCAAAGTCCTCAGCAGCTCCGACAAAGTCCTCAGCACCTATGCACCTGGCCTCGTGCCAAAGGACTGTAGGCATCTCTATTGCCTCTGGTGTCTCGGCAAGTTCCTCAGCTGCGCCAAATTCTTCATCTGGCCCAACTCTGCTGAAGACCAAGGCAACAGCTAGACGAGGTCCTCGGCCAAGTCCCAAGAAGAAACAGGTCGCCTTTCAAGAGCCACCTGAAGATGATGAGGCCGATGATGATGAACTTGCAGAAATCATCAGAGACTAACAAGTAAGGGCCGCTAGAGCCAAAGGCACACCTGTGCCACTGCTACTGGATCCAAGGGCGATGCTCGATTACATTGATCTCTGGCATAAGGACCCAAATTCACCTATGCCTGACTTCAAGTTGACACCTGGTCAAAATCACATGCTGACTCATTTCACCCAAGAGGAGAAATGGAAATATGACAGGGCAAGAGAAATCAAGAAATCGCAGTACAGAAAAGAGAAACTGCTGAAGAAAAATGTTGTCAAGATGACAACTGAAGAACTTATCAGGATGCAGGCTGAAATCAAAGCCCTCAGCGACAAGTTCAACTCTTACTATGCTGATTGGCAAGGAGCCAAGGTCAGATTTGTGAAACTGACTGAAAATTTCACAAATGTTGCAGCCCCATCGCAACAAGAAGATCCTCAAGCTGAAGCTTCGGTTCAGCCCACTGAAGAACATGCCAGCACCGCTGATGACTTTCAGGCTGCTGAAGAAAATGCTAGTTCCAGGGCTGATGACTCCATTCCAGCCGCTGAAGAAATTGCCAGGGCATCCACTAGTGGTGCGCCTGAAGAAACTAAAGAAGTCAGGGCAACTGCATTAGTTGCGCCTGAGGAAATTCAACCAGATTCCTCAGCTCCACCTATGCCTACACCAACTCCAATCCTTCCATCTGCATCAGATGTGAAGAAGACCAAGGCTGCAGAACGAGCTGCAGTGAAGAAAAGGAAAGCATCTAGTGCTTCAGAATCTTCAGCTCCAAAGAAGATGAAGCCTATGACCAGCTCATATGAAAACCCGATCGATGTTGTTCCAATCTCCACCATGCCATCAAAGGACCTTGTTCCTTTTGGTGAAGAATATGTGATCCCAAGCGGATCTGATGAAGAAACTCAATCTGCTGCTTCTTCAGACCAGATTGATGAAGAAATTGAAGTGGATGTGATCCCTTCACCTCCAGTGGTTTCATCACCAATGCCTCAGTTTACTGCTGAAGAGGCTGGTGTTGAAGAAATTGATGATGAAGATGTGGACATTGGAAGCACAACTCTAGTTTTGAATGACGACTTTTGGGAAAGTCAGCATCCCAATTCTCCACTCTTCACCCCACTGCAGCAAATCCCTCACTCCCCTGCACCAACAGTTCAATTGGGCTCTGAAGAAACTCATCCCACTGCATCCGTGCATGAAGAAATTCTAGCCACTAGTGCTGAAGAAACTGCTGCTACTGAAAATGTGACTGCACCTGAGGAGGAACCTGAAATTCCTCAGCCTGAAGAACCTGAGCTCGCGATTCCTGAGGTAGTGATGCAACTCACTGACACTCCTCTGCCAAAGCCAAAGGATCCGTTCTCAAGGAAGCAAAAGTTCAAGGCTGAAGACTTCTTTGGCGAGCATGTATTCTTCACGGACTACAACCCCTATGACTCTGCTCACATAAGGAAGAGGCGTTTCTGGAGTACCCGCCAAGCCAACATCTATTCCTCAGTGCTGTTCAACAAAGACAAAGTCTTCGACCATGCACATATTCCTCATGTAGACATGGAGTCCTTGCCGTGCTTCACGCCAGTCCTCAGTGTTCTTTATGACGCTGGGCTGCTTAATTTCTGCACTAACATCTGTGATTGGAATGAAGAACTTATTCTTCAGTTCTACGCTGTCAGCGTTCTGGGAACGGGGGTCCCTAGACTTGCCTGCCTGCGGCCTGCGGCGTGGCTCAAAGGGGACCCAGCACGGCCCATCTTCATCAACGCAAGACCCAAGACCCTCGCGAGGGGCCAAGCCTCGCGGGGCGGACGACATGGCGCTTCCTCAGGCACGGCATCATCAGGCCGGCTCACGAGGAGGCGGAGAGATCAAGGCAGGTACCTCACGAGGTGCCCATGAGGCAAGCCGTGACGACCAAGGGCGCCAGGCGGGCGCCAGCCCGCGCGGTGTCCTCCCTTTCCTCTTTGGTGCAAAGGGGGCAAGCGCAGGCGAGAGGATCAAGCAAAGGCATCCATTTCGGTGCAACGAGACCAAGACCAGTCCAACGGTGGGAAGGAGGTCATCGTGGAGCCCAGAGCGGCGTCATCACAGGGCCTTTGGCAGGCGAGGACCAACTTTGGTCAGGATAAGTGTACCATATGTTCCCCTTCGAATTGGCCAATTGTTGGCGCCCTTCCCGCTCGATATTTGGGAAGAGGCCCAGGGCCTTTGACTATAAATAGGACTAGCCACACTCATGGTAGGGGGTCGAGAATCTGAGCAAGCAGAGAACAAGAGAGAGAGAGAGAGAGAGAGAGAGAGAGAGAGAGAGAGAGAGAAGGGCGGCTGAACTCCTCCTAGCAGTTCATCCCCCTAGCCAAGAACAGACCCTCGCGAGGCTGTTCTTCCCTGTATTGTTCATCATCACTAGCCCGAGAAGCAATCCACCACACCACACTGGAGTAGGGTATTACACCGCATCGGTGGCCCGAACCAGTATAAACTCTGTGTCTCTTGTGTTGTTCTTTTGGTAGTTTAGTCTTTGCGAGACGGAGAGGTAGAGGGCTTAATCTCTGCGCGCACCCCAGAGTTCGAACCTTAAGGTCTGTTGGAACCCGAAATCCGACATTTGGCGCTCCAGGTAGGGGTGCGCCGGAATTTGTCTTCCACCGCTCCGCTCTCCGCCGACCGTCGCGTCCATGTCAGACGCTCGTCGGGCCCGCGCCGGGCCGCCATCGCTTCCCACGTCGCCTAGACGGCTCCCGTCGGTGGGCATCCTCGTCGTTCCCCGTCACCCGCCGTCAACGCCGCCACCAGCCCGGCGGGGAACGAGCTGCAAGCGCCACCCCAGCATCTGCCTGTGCGACGAGGTGACCGCACCGCTACATCAACGCCTCCGGTCGTCGCGGCCCTCCTGGGCGGCTCGCAGGCACCGCCCACAAGTCGCCACGTCAAGCCGTTTGTCCGCCGGGTCAGCGCCGTTTCCGCACGGCAGGGGGCTCCCTCGGACCAGGTGGCGCGCGAGGTCGGTCTTACCTTCAGCTCGGAGGACCACCCCGCCAACTTGGCCGGCTCGGGCGCGCTCCCCATGTTGTGCACCCCCACCATCTACCAGGTAGCCGTCACCAGAACCCTCTTCGACGGCGGCGCGGGCCTCAGCGTGCTCTCGGTCGAGACCTTCAATCTCCTCTGCATACCCCTGGAACGGCTGCAACCCAGTCGGTCCTTCTCGGGCGTTGGGGGCGGGTCATCCAGCTCCTTGGGACAGATCCGGCTCCCAGTAACCTTCGGCACCTACGACAACTTCCGCACGGAGATGGTCGACTTCGACATCGCTCCCATCGGCCTCCCTTACAACGCCATCCTTGGTTACCCAGCGCTGGCCCAGTTCATGGCCGCCACGTACCCGGCGTATAACCTCATGAAGATGCCCGGAAGCAGCGGTGTCCTCACCGTGCGCGGGGACACCGGGGACGCCCTGCGGGTACTCAAGTTCGCCTTCAAGACGGCGGCATCGGCACAGCCCGCCGACGCAGGGACCCCTGAGCCCAAGGGGGCTGCGCTGGCCAAGAAGAAGCAGTTGTTCACCCAGGACAAAGCAGAAACCAAGCAGATACCTGTCAACGAGGACGGGTCCTCTAGTGCCACTTCACCATAGGCGCCAACCTCGAGCCTGAGCAGGAGGAGGCCCTGCTCAGGTTCCTGCGCGCAAATAAGAAGGTATTCGCTTGGGAGCCTGATCAGTTGGCAGGGATCCCCCAGAACGTCATCGAGCATCACCTCAACGTGTGCCCAAATGTGCGCCCCGTGAAGTAGAAAGCGAGGCGGCAGTCCGCAGAGAAACATGCCTTCATCGTCCAAGAAACCCGCAAGTTAGAGGCCGCAGGGGTCATTCGCGAGGTCCGATACCCGGATTGGTTGGCCAACCCTGTCGTTGTGCCCAAGAAGGGAGGAAAGGAGCGCATGTGTGTCGACTTCACCAACCTCTACAAGGCATGCCCGCAAGATCCGTTCCCGCTCCCCCGCATCGACTAGATCGTCGATTCCACCGCGGAGTGTGACCTGCTCTGCTTCCTGGACGCCTTCTCTGGGTATCACCAGATCAAGATGGCGGTAGAAGACGTCGAGAAGACCGCCTTCTTAACTCCATGCGGGGTGTACTGCTATACCTGCATGCCATTTGGGCTGCGTAATGCAGGGGCGACCTTTCAGCGGCTGATGCACATCACCTTGGGCCCGCAGCTCGGGAAGAATGTCGAAGCTTACGTTGACGACATTGTGGTGAAATCTCGGGAGGCCAAGACCCTGATACAAGACCTGGAGGAGACCTTCGCGAGCCTCGACGCAGTGAACCTGCGGCTCAACCCAAAGAAGTGTGTGTTCGGGGTCCCCTCAGGCAAGCTCCTGGGATTTCTCGTGTCCCATCGAGGCATCGAGGCTAACCCGGAGAAGGTCAAGGCGGTCGAGAACATGAGCCCGCCGAAAACCCTCAGAGAAATGCAGAAGCTCACCGGACGCGTGACCGCGCTAGGGCGCTTCATCTCCAAACTGGGGGAGCGAGCACTGCCTTTCTTCCAGCTAATGAAGAAGAAGGGGCCTTTTGAATGGACTGAAGAGGCAGATAAGGCGTTTCAAGATCTCAGGAGGTACCTAACCAGTCCCCCAGTCATGGTGGCTCCGCGCCCTCGAGAGCCCCTGCTGCTTTACCTCGCTGCCACACCCTACTCTGCCAGCGCAGCCCTGGTGGCGGTTAGGGAGGAGCGCCAAATCAGAGCCACATCAGCAGTTCGGGACAAGACGAAGCAGAAACAGGGAAGGCCCACAGGAGACGTAACCGTGGCTGAGGAAGATCAGCCGCCGAAGAGCGCACCAGAAGCAGGAGAGGCCACTCGCCTGGACGGGCCGCCTCCCGAAGTCATGTCACCTCGCAAGGCGCCCTTGCCTCAGGAGGGTGCCATGGACACTGATGCTCTCAGCTTGGTTGAGCACCCAGTCTACTTTGTCAGCACAGTATTACGGGACGCGAGGGCACGGTACCCTATGCCTCAGAAGCTCCTCCTCACGCTACTGGTGGCCTCACGCAAGCTGCGTCACTACTTCCAGGGTCACCCCATCAAGGTCGTCTCATCATGCCCCTTGGAGAGAGTGCTCAGGAGCCCCAACTCAGCCGGAAGGGTCGCTGAGTGGAAGATAGAACTGCAGGTGTTTCAACTCGAGTTCAGCACGACCCGTGTCATCAAAGGAGCAGCGTTAGCGGATTTCGTGGCGGAATGGACGGAGGCGCCAGGCCTCAAGGACAACGAGGATCGATCCCTCTCCCCAGGGAGTGAGGCGCCAGAAGGCTGGGTCATGTACTTCGATGGGGCGTTCTCCAGGCACGGCGCTGGGGCTGGTGCGGTGCTGATATCGCCCACTCAGGACAAACTCTACTACGCCGTACAGCTCTGTTTCCAGCAAGGTGAGAAGGTCTCCAACAACATAGCAGAATATGAGGGTCTGATAGCGGGGTTGAAGGCCGCAGCAGCTCTGGGGGTGAAGCGCCTCACTGTCAAGGGCGATTCACAGCTCCTTGTCAACTTCTCCAACAAGGTGTACGAGCCGAAGGATGAGCACATGGAGGCCTATCTAGCGGAGGTCCGCAGGATGGAAAAGCAATTTTGGGGGTTGGAATTGAAGCATGTGCCCCGCGGCACCAATCAGGAAGCCGATGACATCGCTGGACGGGCATCCAGGCGGTTACCTCAGGAGCCTGGCGCCTTTGAAGAGCGGCTCTTCAAGCCCTCGGCCCAGCCGTCATTATCAAACACTGCCCAGCCTCGGGAGGAACTCCCCCAGCCGCCTGCCTCAGGAGCCCCGGCCTGCGGCCCCGCCTCAGGGGCACGCCTGCTCCTAAATATGGAACCTCAGGAGGAGTGCTGGATCACGGAACTCCAGAGTTATTTAATGCAAGGGGCCCTGCAGGAGAAGGAGGAAGAAGCGGAGCGTGTGGCGCGGCAAGCTACGACATACTGCATCAGGGATGGGGATCTCTACCGGAAGCGGCCGAACGACGTATCCCTGCGCTGCATTTCCAGGGAGCAAGGAAAGGAACTGCTGGAGGACATACACGGCGGGGACTGTGGACATCACTCGTCATCATGAACCCTCGTCGGCAAGGCATTCCGCAGTGGGTTCTATTGTCCCACCGCACTCAACGACGCTATCGAACTGGTAAAGGCCTGTGAAGCCTGCCAATTTCACGCCAAATAGATCCATCAGCCGGCGGGAGGCCAACAGACTATACCCCTCTCGTGGCCCTTCGCAGTCTGGGGGCTGGACATTCTGGGCCCGTTCCCTCGGGCGCCAGGGGGCTACCGCTACCTCTACGTTGTCGTTGACAAATTCACCAAGTGGGCAGAAGTGGAGGCTGTCCGCACCATCCCCGCGGGTTCCGCGGTCAAGTTCATCAGGGGCATCGTGAGCCGGTTCGGGGTGCCGAACCGCATCATCACAGACAACGGTTCGCAGTTCACCAGTAACCTCTTCAAAACATATTGTGCTAACCTTGGAACGCAGATATGCTACGCTTCGGTGGTGCACCCACGAAGCAACGGCCAGGCCGAACGAGCCAAGGCGGAGGTCTTGAGGGGCCTCAAGACCAGGACATTCAAGAAGAAGCTGGAGGCCTGCGGCAGAGGTTGGTACGACGAGCTCCAGTCTGTGTTGTGGTCCATCCGCACAACCGCGACCAAGCCGACTGGGGAAACCCCGTTCTTCCTGGTCTATGGAGCCGAAGCAGTCCTCCCTCACGAGGTCAGACATCGCTCCGCGCGGGTCCAAGCGTTCGATGAGGCGCAGCAGGACGCCATGCGGGGGATGGACCTCGTGCTGGGGGAGGAACGCCGCCAAGAAGCCGTGTTGCGAGCGGCGAGGTACCAACAGGCGCTAAGACGATATCACTGCCGCAACATCCGCCCCAGGACTCTCGAGGTAGGAGACCTCATGCTCAGGCGGGTCCTCTCTAGGGAGGGGCTGCACAAGCTCTCTCCCATGTGGGAGGGCCCGTTCAAGGTTGCTCATGTTTCCAGGCCAGGCTCCGTGCGCTTGGAGACCCAGGAGGGGGAGCCGATCCAGAACGCATGGAACATCCAGCACCTCCGGAGGTTCTACCCCTAAAAGGCCCAAAGCCTGTGAAGAAGGCGAACGCCTGTGAAGACCATCCCTTTTTGGAAAAGGCCCAGAGCCTGTGAAGAAGGCGAACGCCTGTGAAGACCATCCCTTTTTGGAAAAGGCCCAGAGCCTGTGAAGAGGGCGAACGCCTATGAAGACTATCCATTTTTGGAAAAGGCCCAAAGCCTGTGAAGAAGGCAAACGCCTGTGAAGACCATCCCTTTTTGGAAAAGGCCCAGAGCCTGTGAAGAAGGCAAGTGCCTGTGAAGCTCATTACCCCCAAGAAGAAAGGCCCAGAGCCTGTAAGGAAGGCAAGTGCCTGTGAAGCTCGTTACCCCAAGAAGAAAGGCCCGGAGCCTGTGAAGAAGGCCAATGCCAGTGAAGCTCGCCGCCCGTGACACTCTCACGTAATAATGAGTGGGGCTGTACACGCCCCGGAGTCTCAGGAGCGCCAGCCTTAGGCCCTGGGACTCCCTCCCACGCCCAGTGGCAGCACTTAGCTCCGCGCTGGTGAGAAGACGTCGAAGACTAGACTAGGTGCCGGACGCGGCTTTTTCATTTGCTTTCCGCAGTTGGTTTGCTTTGTTTGCAGTTGAAGTTTTATTGAAATTATTGCCGTCATTGGTTTATATTTCGTTGATTTTCACTCCCTTGTTTTGATTCCTCTTGCAAAAAGTCTCGCGAGGGGGGCAGCCAAACGCCCTCGCGAGGGTTCCTGTTCTAATCGTTCTAAGGTTTCGCGACCCGGGTCCATTACGAGAGCACCCCTCCAGTCCGTGCCCCTCGGGCACCGCCACACACGCACAGGGCGTGGGTCGGTCGCCCCCCACGGCTGGGGCCAGGAACTATTTACGTGCAGACACATAGCTGAAAAGCGCGAAAGCTAAATCAAGGTAGTTGTTAACAGCAATAACCTCCAACACGCCCCCACGGGGCTCCATGCAGTTGTTCTCTTTTTACGGAGGAAACAAAAGGCAAAGAAAGGACGAGCCCGGCGCGGCTCGCCTCGCTCCGGCCAGCCGAGGCGAGCTGGGATGCCTCCAGGACTCAGGCGGACTCCCTCTCATGCTTCACCAGGGCGCGGCGACGGGCGGACGAATCGCCGCCCCCCAAGCAAGCGCGACGGCGTGGGGGCTGGCTGCGGCCATCGCTGGAGGAGTCGCCTAAAGAAGAGTTGGTGAAGCTTGGGGAGCATCGAGCGCCGCCATATGCGCGAGAACTGTCTCCTCCATCGTCGTCGGGGCAGGCCCCTGGCCGCGGTCGTCGCCCTCGGGGCAGCATCCAGCGCGGCGACCATCTTCCCCAAACACCCTCACATAGAGGGTGGCGTCGCCATCGGACTTGAAGTGCAGGGTGCAGCGCTGACTCAGGCCGCGCGCGCGGGCAAACGTTTGCCAGCCACGAGTCAGGGGCCCGTTTCCAGAAGGGGAGACCTCAAGCGAAACCCAGGAGGCCCTGCTGCAACAACCGTCAGCCTGGAGCCAGAAGCCGCACCGGGCGCTGGCCGGCAGCTCGCCGATGAAGAAGCGGGGGAGCTGGAGCCAAGTGTTGGTCGGGTCCGCTGACCACACGACAAACTCCGGCAGCACCTTCGCCGAGCGAAAGCGTGGCCTGGGGGGCTGTGCAGTCACGGCCTGCCTCCCCTTGGCAGCCGAGCGCTCACCACCATGCGGGGAACCACCCCTGTGGCCACGGGAAGCCGCAATGGGGACCGCGGGATGCCTGCGGGGACGACCCCGGCCGCGCTTGGCCGGGGGGGAGTCGGGCCCTGCCCGGCAGGCCTTTCCCTTCTCTGCGGCTGAGAACCTCTTCGGGGCCATGAGAGCGGCGAGTGGCCAAGGAGGAGAAGAAGAGAAGCAGGAGGGGGCGGACTGGCGGGGAAAACCAACCGCCGAGCACCACGATCGTAGGTAATGATGACCCATATCTATGCATGCAGGGACTAGTCAAGTCACGCAGTTACCAAGGCGTCGTGGGGAAGCGGAGACGCCCACGTCCAATCAACCGCCATGCGACGCCCAAGGCCGCAGGCTGTTAGGGCCCGCGGCGCTTCGCCCTTGCCCTTTCGCTCCTCGGCATGGCCAAGTCCATGCGCGCCTTGGGCCCGGGGGCTACTGTCGGTGTTCTGGGAACGGGGGTCCCCAGACTTGCCTGCCTGTGGCCTGCGGCGTGGCTCAAAGGGGGCCAGCACGACCCATCTTCATCAACGCAAGACCCAAGACCCTCATGAGGGGCCAAGCCTCGCGGGGCGGACGACACGGCGCTTCTTCAGGCGCGGCCTCATCAGGCCGACTCACGAGGAGGCGGAGAGATCAAGGCGGGTACCTCACGAGGTGCCCATGACGCAAGCCGTGACGACCAAGGGCGCCAGGCGGGCGCCAGGCGGGCGCCAGCCCGCGCGGTGTCCTCCCTTTCCTCTTTGGTGCAAAGGGAGCAAGCGCAGGCGAGAGGATCAAGCAAAGGCATCCATTTCGGTGCAACGAGACCAAGACCAGTCCAACGGTGGGAAGGAGGTCATCATGGAGCCCAGAGCGGCGTCATCACAGGGCCTTTGGCAGGCGAGGACCAACTTTGGTCAGGATAAGTGTACCAGATGTTCCCCTTCGAATTGGCCAATTGTTGGCGCCCTTCCCGCTCGATATTTGGGAAGAGGCCCAGGGCCTTTGACTATAAATAGGACTAGCCACCCTCATGGTAGGGGGTCGAGAATCTGAGCAAGCAGAGAACAAGAGAGAGAGAGAGAGAGAGAGAGAGAGAGAGAGAGAGAGAGAGAAGGGCGACTGAACTCCTCCTAGCAGTTCATCCCCCTAGCCAAGAACAGACCCTCGCGAGGCTGTTCTTCCCTGTATTGTTCATCATCACTAGCCCAAGAGGCAATCCACCACACCACACTGGAGTAGGGTATTACACCGCATCGCTGGCCCGAACCAGTATAAACTCTGTGTCTCTTGTGTTGTTCTTTTGGTAGTTTAGATCTTTGCGAGACGGAGAGGTAGAGGGCTTAATCTCCGCGCGCACCCCAGAGTTCGAACCTTAAGGGTCTGCCGCAACCCGAAATCCGACATACGCAACGCTACACATCACCGGCAACTCTGAAGATGAGAATTCATGGGTTCTGGACTGGATGACTGAGAACACTCATTACAAGGCACCAGCGTCTGAATTGCTTCGTGTCCTTCCTCTAAGTCCTCCCCTTGAAGATGCACGTTGTGTTTACAACGAATCTAAGCTCTCAAATCAATATATGCAAGTGCTGATGAAGCCTTTGAAGCCAGGGCAGGCCCCTCGAACCAAATTCCTCGTCAGGAATTGTTGTATGTGCCTCGGACCGTCTATCACATTCTGTCGAAGACAATGAGTCCTATCAAAGGCCACGACTCAAATGATGAAGAGGTCGTTGGCATCATGAAGAATATGCTTTTCAACATCATTCATGGCGTTCCCGTCAACTTCCATGATTTCTTCATGAGGACTCTGGCAAACATTGCTATGTCACCATTTGAGCTGAAGCCTTATGCGCCATGGATTATGAGATTCATCAGGACAAGGTCTTCACTCAGTTACAAAGCTGACACTCTGAACCACTGCAGCTACTTGCCTCCTATTGAAGTCCTCAAAAGGACATTTTCCTCAGCTGAAGAAAAGGGCAAGGCAACTACTGTGATAGATGAAGGCTGAGGGAGTCCTGGATTAGGGGGTGTTCGGATAGCCGGACTATACCTTCAGCCGGACTCCAGGACTTTGAAGATACAAGATTGAAGACTTTGTCCCGTGTCCGGAAGGGACTTTCCTTAGCGTGGAAGGCAAGCTAGGCGATGCGGATATTCAAGATCTCCTACCATTGTAACCGACTTTGTGTAACCCTAACCCTATCCGGTGTCTATATAAACTGGAGGGTTCTAGTCCGTAGGACAACTCCATCATACAACAATCATACCATAGGCTATCTTCTAGGGTTTAGCCTCCTTGATCTCGTGGTAGATCTACTCTTGTACTACCCATATCATCAATACTAATCAAGCAGGAGTAGGGTTTTACCTCCATCGAGAGGGCCCGAACCTGGGTAAAAACATCGTGTCCCTTGTCTCCTATTACCATCCGGCCTTGACGCACAGTTAGGGACCCCCTACCCGAGATCCGCCGGTTTTGACACCGACATTGGTGCTTTCATTGAGAGTTCCACTGTGTCGTCGCAATCAGGACGGGTGCTTCCTCCCATCTTCAAAGACGGCGCCGTCGCTAAGGGAGCCCTGGCTGTCGGCCAGACTCTCCGGCTAGGTGGTTTCCTTATGACCGCATGTTCGGCCGTTGCGCCGACGGTGACCTCTCGGGTCATCAAAAGCAACCTTCACGTCAGCTCGGAACTTGTTGAGCAACTGGATCCGATGGAGCTCTCTTCCGTAAACGAGCTCTTGGATCGCATCGCCACCCTGGGGGTCGCCATGGATTACGACCAGGTTGGGCTTAAACCCGATCGAAGAGAAATCAACTCTCCCCAGGCAACCCACCACGTCGCCATGGTAGAGGCGCAGTGCGGCGACCCCTCATCTATTCTAAGAACTAGTTACATCCGAATTCCCGACCCCTCCAAGCCAGATACCCGCGGAGGGAAGGATGTGACTCAAGACCTGAGTTTAGAATCAGGCATCGGGCCAGACTCATTGGACAACATCCAAGAATCTGAACCTCAGAGTTCGGAAGTCCTTCGGCCTCTGAATCTTAGATTGGGCGAGGCTTCAGATTCAACGCCACCCGCCCACCCTAACATAAGCGATCTTTCCCAAATCAGGCAAAAGCCCGAGGAAACAATACATCATTACTGGGCCAGATTCCTCCTAGTTATGAACAGGATAAAGGACTGCCGCGAGGGAGACGCAATATCAATCTTCTGCAGTAACTGCATGGACGAGGGAATCCTTAACGCCATAAGTCGTCGCAACATTACACGCTTTATTGACTTGGCGTCCATAGTACAAAAGTACTGTGCGATGGAAAGTGCCTGGAAAACGGAAACAAAATTTTGGGATAATCCGGCCTCGAATAGCAATCTCGTCCGAACTAAGGGGGTGCATCATCATAAGTCACCCGGGTTAAACACCACAAAATCAAGACCCTTTACAGGGCATCGAACCGTACAGGATAGATGGCTTGATGGACCCTGTAAAATGCATAGTACAGAGGACGTCACACCAACTCACAACCTTAGGGCATGTTGGATAATCCAGCAGGTGGCCAAAATTGGCAAGGACCTCTTAACTTTCGAGGCCACGGAAAACCACCCCGGGGACGCCAGTACCGTTCTCACAGTCTTCGAAACCTTCGCATCAAATAATATGCGAAAAAGAACACTCCGCAGCCTTGCCGAAGTCTACCAAGTAGCAACAATAAACCCATGGAGCCACATGGCTATTACCTTCAACGCAAGTGATGAACCTAAATTCCGAACAGCCCGAGCACCAGCCGCATTGGTCCTCAGTCCAATAGTGGACGGCTTTCTCCTCACAAAGGTACTCATGGACGGAGGCAGCGGATTGAACCTCATCTATGAGGAAACCCTTCAAAAAATGGGATTAGACTAGAACCGTGTTGAGCGAAGCAGCACAACCTTTAGAGGAATAATCCCTAGTCGGGAAGCGCGCTGCACAGGAAAAATCACACTAGATGTGGTGTTCGGCACGCCGGATAATTACAGATCCGAAGAGGTCACATTCCAGGTGGCCCCGTTCAGCAGTGGATATCACGCCCTGCTAGGGCGGGAAGCATTCACAATCTTTTAAGCAATACCCCATTACGGATACATGAAGCTCAAGATGCCCAGGCCGAACGGAATTATCACTCTCGCTAGTGATCCAGACATAGCACTCCGCGCCGAAAACAAGAAAGCCGCATTAGCCCTTGAGGCACTACCCGAAGCCTTAGCAGTTGAGGAACTGACTGCACTGCGCTCCACAGTTAACAGGGATGATGTGATACTCGACAAGAGATCCAAGTCCACATCCTTTAAGCCAGCAGATGAAATAGTCAAATTCCAGGTCCATCCAACGGACCCCAATAAAACAGCTTCCATCGGGGCACGATTAAACCCTGATATGGACGCCGCACTGCGAGAATTTCTACGTGCGAATTGGGACATCTTCGCCTGGCACCCTTCAGACATGCCAGGAATCCCACGCAGGCTGGCCGAACACAGCTTAAATATCCTAAAAGGATTCAAACCTGTCAAACAAGCCCTTCGGCGTTTTTTCGAACCCAAGAGATAGGCTATGGGAGAGGAGCTGGCCAAGCTTTTGGAGGCCGGATTCATTAGAGACATAAAACATCCAGACTGGCTAGCAAACCTGGTGATGGTACCAAAGAAGGACAAATCCTGGCGCCTATGTGTCGATTTTAAAGACCTTAACAAGGCTTGCCCAAAGGATCCCTTCCCCTCCCCCGTATCGATCAAATTATCGATGCCACCGCAGGACACGATTCATTGTGTTTTCTCGACGCATACTCCAGTTACCATCAAATCAAGATGGCAGAATCAGACCAAGCTGCAATAGCATTCATCACACCATACGGCCCATTCTGCTTCAACACAATGCCCTTCGGGCTGAAAAACGCCGGCGCAACATATCAGCGCATGATTCAGACATGTCTGGCAAACCAGATCGGCAAGACAGTGGAGGCGTACGTGGATGACGTGGTCGTGAAAACAAGACATGTCGAATCTCTAGTAGAAGACTTGAGGCTAACATTCGACAACCTCCGAAAATACGACATCAAGCTCAACCCGGAAAAATGCATTTTCGGCGTTCCGGCCGGAAAGCTTTTGGGCTTTATTGTATCCGGTAGAGGAATTGAAGCAAATCCGGCCAAGATCCAAGCTTTGTCGCAACTGGATATCCCAAAGGATCTCAAACAAATACAAAAATTAACCGGATGCGTGGCGTCTTTAAGCCACTTTATCTCTCGCTTGGGAGAAAAGGCACTGCCCCTTTATCGCCTCCTTCGGCACACCGAACACTTCGAGTGGACGGATGCCGCCGCGGCCGGACTCGATGAAATAAAGGCCATATTGACAACAAACCCAGTCCTGGCCGCACCGACACCGGCGAACGAATGTTATTATACATTGCAGCAACACATCAAGTTGTCAGTGCAGTGCTCGTTGTCGAGCGGGAAACGGACGGACACAAACTCCCCCTTCAAAGACCGGTCTATTACGTGTCCACTGTCCCCACTCCATGCAAATCACGGTACCCACACTATCAAAAGATTGCATACGCGGTATTCATGGCATCCCGGAAGCTACGACACTACTTTCAAGAGTGTTCCATAACAGTAGCCTCAGAAGTACCACTTAACGATATTATCAACAACCGCGATGCAACGGGCCGGATCGCAAAATGGGCCATCGAGCTCCTCCCGTTCGATATAACCTATAAGCCACGGCGAGCTATTAAATCGCAAGTTTTGGCCGACTTCATCGCAGAATGGACGGAGGCCGAGCTCCCTAAAGAGTACGGCACATATTCAAACTGGATCATGCATTTTGACGGCTCCAAAATGTTGGCCGGACTAGGGGCTGGCATCGTCTTGACATCCCCCACAGGAGACACAGTTCAATATGTGCTCCAGATCATGTATACGGACTCCAACAACGCAGCCGAATATGAGGCCCTCCTACATGGTCTCCGGATGGCAGTATCCATGGGCATTCAACGCCTAGAGGTACGCGGGGACTCGAACCTTGTGATATCCCAAATAAACAGAGACTTCGACGCCAAGGATCCAAACATGGCAGCATATCGCAACGCCATCCTAAAAATGTCAGCTCGGTTCGAAGGGCTGGAGTTTCATCATATAGCCCGAGAAAACAATCAGGCAGCGGATGTCCTGGCGCGCCTTGGTGCAAAACGTGATGCAGTACCCCCCAACATCTTTTTAGAAAGACTGTTCAAGCCATCCGTAGCATGGGAGGGGGAACCCGTAGATAACAACCCGGACCTAACCGCACCACCCGACGCCGAACAAACTGACATAATTGGAGGCTCTGCCACCGAAATTACACCCTCAGCCCACATAATAATGGCGGTCACCGCCCCGTGGACAGAACCATTCCTAGGCTACCTTACTAGGCAGGAACTCCTAGAGGACCAAAACAAGGCACGCTGCATAGTACGGCGCTCTAAAGCCTATAAAGTCCACGAGGGAGAACTTTATAAGAAAAGCACTACCGGGGTCCTTCAAAGGTGCATCTCTGAAGAGGAAGGGCGGAACCTGCTGGCTGAAATTCACGCCGGACTCGGTGGCCACCACGCTACAACTCAGGCCCTTGTAAGCAAGGCTTTCCGTACAGGCTATTATTGGCCGACGGCCCGAGCAGACGCTCAGGACTTGGTCCAACGATGCGTAGGTTGTCAACTTTTTGCAAACCAAAGCCATATGCCACCCACTGCCCTCCAAACTATCCCCATCACTTGGCCTTTCGCGGTCTGGGGGCTTGATATGGTTGGACCCCTTAAAGGGGGAACCCACAAGAAAAAAATACTTACTGGTCATGGTGGACAAGTTCACCAAATGGATAGAAGCCAAGCCTGTTAAGACGGCCGAATCCGGACCTGTGATAGACTTCATATCCGGGGTCGTACACCGTTACGGCGTCCCCCACAACATCATCACGGATAACGATACAAACTTCACCGCCGACGAGGTAAAACTCTGGTGCAAAAACATGGGCATCAAGGTCGACTATGCTTCGGTCTATCACCCACAAACTAACGGTCAGGTCGAACGTGCAAATGGTCTTATTATGAGCGGCATTAAACCCAGACTAGTGCGGTCCCTCAAGGAATCTAATACGCACTGGGTAGAGGAGCTCGACTCCGTACTCTGGGGGCTGTGGACCACGCCGAATCGCACCACCGGATACACACCATTCTATATGGTGTACGGCGCAGAGGCAGTTTTGCCCTGCGACATAATCCATGACTCACCTAGAGTGCGCATATACGAAGAAAGAGAAGCCGAGCTAGATCGGCAGGACAACTTGGACGCCTTGGAGGAGGAGCGTGACGTGGCAAAATCCCATTCCGCATTTTACCAATAGCAGGCTCGAAGATATCACAGCAGAGAAGTACGAGCCAAAATTTACAATGTTGGCGAACTAGTTCTACGCCAGCCGGATAAGAAAAAGGACAAACTCAAGCCCAAGTGGGAAGGTCCATTCATAATCGACCAAGTCCTGACTGGTGGAGCGTACCGCTTGCGAGATGCATCGGATAACCGACTCGAGCCAAACCCATGGAACGCCACTCGTCTCCGAAGATTCTATGCCTAGCTCCGGACTCTGTGTTTGTCTCCTTCCTCTACCCAGTTTTTACATTTTTGTCTTAAATTTCTCTCCTTCCCCTCTTTTCTCTTATAGCCCTTAAAGGCTCATCACGTGATGCGCTACCCGCGCTCATTTAACCTGGGGGCTTCTCTAAACAGAAGCTTATTTATATGGGCTTTACGCCCAACACATGCATCAAACTTCCGCATGTACCTTTTCTTCACCATTATATGCATCGATATGACTTATGTTTTGGCCAAGCTGGGTTGCCTGGCTCCTGTGCTTACCCCTACATTCCCGATTGTTCGGCTAGGCAGTAAAGGGAGCACCTCTGCGATTGTTACTGCCGGGTCAGCCGAATGTGTACCTCAGACTGGGTGAAGCCGAAAGCTAGCGTTCTTAAGGGAATATTCGGTCGGTGAACTAAAAGATGACCTTTTTACTTATTCACATACATGCCCCCAGATGATTTTTCTGCATTTGCAGTCCGGACATGCACTTTAGGGCATGCCTCCCAGAGAAAGGAACCCCTAACGGAACTATTCTCTCTGGAAGATGTTTCTTAGTAACCATGTAATATAACATAACTAGTTGGGCACTTGTTTGATAAAGCACTGATGACCCCTACGCCTGGTCTCCACGCATACCCCGGTTCTTACATAACCGGTAGGGTATTCGGACACACTCCGGACCGTCAGGTCCCGAGGTAGAAGCGAAAAGGTCGGCAATGACAAACGATCTACAATCCGGCTAGAAGGCATTACACATGTCAATTACACAGTCACTCTGGCTGATTGTATTCCTCTTCTATACCATCTAACAGGCTGTCTAATTTACAGTCCTGCTGGGAATACTTTCCGGCCAACTCTACTTGGTCGTAAACTAGGCTTACAGGGATCTCCTTCCTGTCAGGCCCCACAGGTCCGACCTCGGCCATGTGGTTTGGGTCAGACTTCGTAAACCGGGTCTTCACCATGGCCCAGGCCTCCCTAGCACCTTGTCGGTAGGCCGATATCTTCCACAACCGGAAGCGCCGCCGGGCCCCCTTCAGCTTCTCCGCAAGCTCTCCAAGGCCCTAGGGCACGGAGGAGGAAGGCCATAAGGCTTGGACAACGCCTCTCATCGCCCGCCAAACTCGCTCGTGCAGTTGCAAGAGCTCGGGAAGAAGGTCACCCATTGAACCGGGCATCTCCTCGGCAGGACGACCTATGAGCATACCTACAGACATAATTCTGTTAGTCGACTTCCTCGCCGAACTCTTATTTCAAAGTTCGCTTAAGCACTTACTAAATATGCCGCGTCGAAGCCGCTGATTCTCCTTAGTGGAGTCCGACAGCTAGCCAAGAACATCTTTCAGTTAAACGTCCAGTTTGGTGTTGGCATCCTGAAGATCATTCTTCTCCTGCCTCACCTTTGTCAGCACACTCTCACCGGCCTTTAGCCGGCGTAAGAGTTGTTGCCTCTCCGGATCTAGCCCGGCATCGTCTGCAATACGATTTGTCAGATCCGCACCCATGCCGCACAATACTAATCTTTCGAAGTATATCTTACCAGAAGGGATTTCTTTCGGCTCCCCTGCTGCTGCTAGTGCGGTCTCCAGTTAGGCTTTGCACTCTTTCAGCTCCTGGGACAGTACGGTATTCTTCTCTGTAAGAACCTGCATAAACAAATGATCCTTAAATCAGTTACCCTAACTGTTTCAAGTCTCGGGGGCTACTGGTATATATATATATATATATATATATATATATATATATATATATATATATATATATATATATATTACCAAAAATTTCTTACCCGTATGTCTTTTACATACTGCTCCGTGGCTCTGGCTAAACCATTTTGAGCGGCACGGAGGTACGCATCTGCCGAATTAAAGGCATCTAAAGCCTCTTGGGAGAAACAAGCGTCACGTAGAACTGTCCGGCGACGCCTGTGTGTCGGTGGGAAACGACACCTATGGGATCACGAGGATCCCTTTCTGTGGTTGCGGGGCGCGGAGGCCGTGAGAAGAGCGGATCGAGCAGGCAGTACATGATTCCTTTACGCAGGTTTGGGCCGCGAAGATGCGTAAAACCCTACTCCTGCTTTGGTGGATTATATGTTTGTGTTCTTGAGCTAGCTATGGGGCGTGAGGAGCTCCAAAAAGCCGAATCCTCTTCCTGGTCGCCTGGGGCCTCCTTTTATAGGGAAAGGGGCTGCCACAGTGGCACACAGGAGGTGGAAAGGGTACAGTGATGTGAGGTTTTGCCTCGCATTGCATGACAAGGTGCATTTAATGCGCCTTGCTTAGGTGTCCCTGCTTTATCGGGGGCGGGGGAGAGCCCTGTCTCGTCCGTCGCCGCTCTCTTCCGCGTCGACACGCGCCCTGGCCAGCGGTGCCTGCGATGCCATTAGGCGGGCAGGCAGCTGAGGTGGCGCAGCGGTGGGTCTCCACGAGGATCTACATGCTGCCACGCAGGTGCATGCCCAGCTGGTTGGGCCGGTAGCTGCATGCGAACGGTGGTGGAGGCGTGACTGGTGCAGGTCCGATGGTGGCCCCGCGGGTGTCCTTGGCATGGGCCTTGCCGCGGCCCCGGCAAGGGTCTTGTCGGGGTCCCGACAAGGGTCTTGCCGTGGCACCTGCTGCCATCCCCGGCAAGGCTCATGTCGGGGGACTTGTGGTTTTCCTTGGCTGGGATCCCGCCAAGGAACATCATCTTCTAAAGTGTGCATCTGATCTTGAATGTCTTCACAAAGATCTGCATACCACCACGGGGATGCCTCCCGAATCCTTGCCCCATGGGGGCAGTGGACTCAACGGTGGCCCGCTCCGTAGGTGTGGGGCGAGCTGCCACGGCAGGGGTCTTGTCGGGTTTGCAAAAACCGCCTCCCGGCAAGGATCTTGCCGAGGGGGCCCGCTTCGCCCCCTTTGCTCTTTGTGGTCTTGGTCTTGGCGTCGTTCTGCTCCTCTTTGGCTTCGGCCTTACCTTGGTTCTACCTCCCTTGCGGGGCTCGGTGCGGCGGCGCCCGCGGCTCAGACTGCCCGTGCACAGTCATAGGGGTACAAAAAGTATACCCCTATTTTTGTACACCGACAGGAGCCCACGGGCCTAGGCCACACATAAGCGCTACGCGTTGTTGGGCCAGGCCCAAGAACGGTGCGCAGGCAGACAGGGCGGTTTTTACGGCGGTAAGTTTCTTCGCGCGCTGCGCCTCCCATGCTTCCCGCGCGTGGCGCGGCGTGGGGAGGCGGGCGTGACGTGGGTGGCATGCGTGAGGCTGGCCTCTGCACGCATGCGTCACGTCGTAGAAAAAAGGGGGCGGCTCGCGTCTTCCCCATAAACGGAGGGAGGCGTGGAGGCGCGGCCCATTTACTGGACGGGGCCGAGGCGTGGTCTTTCAAGGCGCCCACTCCCTTTAGTCACGGGGCGGGGAGAAGTCACCTCACCCGTCGCTTCGGTTCTGCACATTTGCCACGCGGCGCTCATGCGCCTGGGGTGGCAGTTGGTGGAGGCAGGAAGCCGGGCCGTCGCGGGCTAGGGCGGCGGATCGGCCCCGGTCTCCTGCGCCATTCACGTCCTCATTGGCGGAATGGGGCGGTCGAGCCCCCACCCTGCTCCTTTATAAAGAGCGGGGGGGGGGGGGGTCGGTGCCCTGCATTCCTCCATCTCACTTCTTCAGCTTCTGCTCCCCTCCCTCTCATTCGCCATGGAGAGAGGGAACCCTGGTCCTTCGACGGTGGCGACGAGGGTCGCCGCTCGACAACGCGTCCCTCCTTCTCCTGCACCTGCAGTGGCAGAGCCAGCCGCGAGAGGAAGGGGGAGAGGGCGAGGCCGTGGGCGAGGCAGAGGCGCTCGGGGAAGAGGAGGACGGGGTGGCGCGCCGGCTTCGCCTCCGCCAGCAGTCCCTCTCCCCGTGGAGGGCCACGTTGGGGACGACCCTTGTGAGTTCTTCGTGAGGCTGCGGCGGCCGCCTCGCCGTCGTCTTCTTCTCCCGACTCCATTCGCGAGCGAGATGGAGCTGGACCCGCCCGAGACACTGAGGCTGCACATGAGGGGCTGTGGAATCAGCGGTACTCGAGTCCGCATCGACTTCCCAGCCCCTAATGTGATGTATCTTGGTCGAGGGTGGAAGACGTTCGCCTGTATCCACCGCCTGACGGAGGGGCTCACCCTCCATTTTAAGCTGATGGAGGGCGGTCTCCTCTCCGTCAAGGTCTTCGAGTGCTTCGGGACTCGGGCAAGGTGCTGCGTGGAGAGCTCCTCCGATAGCGAAGACTCCTCCTCGAGCGGGAGTGACGAGGAGGACAGCGGCAGCGACGACGAGGGTAGCGGGCGGCAGGATGACGGGTCCGACTAGGTGTCAGGCACCGCTCCGTGCAGCACCGGCGACCCCATTATCCGCGTCGCCGGCTCCTTGAACTTCTCGGGGTCGTCTCCTTGCGCGGCTGGCGTTGGGAGGTTGCGGAAGAGGAAGAGGGGGGCGGCAAGGACGTCAACTCGGAGTACGTGGGCACGACGCCTTCGACGCGTGCTGACGTCCTGCCGCCTCGTCTTCGAGCCCTGCCTCCCGCGCTGCCATCACCATCCAGCCTTTGGACGACCACCGAGATGTTCTCTTGGTGTCTTCTGCCACCTGTAGCTCGTCTAGGCGCCCCTTTTGCCCTTTTCGCCTCCTTGACCTGCCTCCTGAAGAGAGGGACAAGAAAGGGATTACGGGCACCTTATCTCTTTTTAGTTTGTAAGCCTTCGGGCCTTAACTGAATTTAAAGCTTGTAATCCCATCATTCATGTTTTTCATTCTCCATGAACTGTACCTGAGTGGAATGTTTCTAATGAAAAAGGGATGCTTGCCGGGTCACTTGTCTTGTGGGTGGAACCCACGTCAAGTGGCAAATCCTTGATATCTTTAAGATAGACACTTCCTTGCCCGGCAGCAGGCCCTGTCGTCTTCCCACGTCGCTCGACCTTTCTCACGCTTTCGGCGGAGGCAGGGATGAGGCGGGTTCAGGCTCCTCATTTCATCCCTTCGCTGCCGCGACTACGACCAAACCTGGCCCCAGGAACGAGCCCTAGGGCCTAGAGTTAGGGGAGCACGGTAGCTTTAGGAAGAAATGAGGTTTCGCATACCTCAGTCCATAAGAGAATGCATGATAAGGGATGAAGAACTTATCTGAAACTGCAGCCCCTGGCAACTCTGGTTCGCCGTGGGTGAATCTTTGTACTTGCCGCCCCCGGCAACACTGGCTTGCCGGGGTCCAGATGCTAGTCCATCCCTCTTCTCATTTTTTTTCATCCTCAAGTGATCCGGCAAGGATATCCGAGCCCTGCGAACCAAAGGAGACAAAAGAACGGCAAAGAGACGCACACTCGACCTCTAAGCTAGGGGTTAGCCGCCGCTAAGCACTATCAACCCTAACCAAGGACGAGACTCGATCTAGCATGCATGCTATAACTTAGGGCACCAGCGCTTCATTTATGCTCAGGGTCTACGCCTGGCTTTGTACAAAGGGTTACATGCATCATCGGCAATGCTTGTACAAAAGGTGGCTTGCCGGGAGGCCCGACAAGCCGCGCCTTATGGGTAAAACTTGCGAAGATGCTCGATGTTCCAGGAATTGCTCACCGGAACGGCATCTTTGGTCTCCAGGCGGACTGCGCCGGGCCTGGTGACTCGTATTACCCGATAAGGGCCTTCCCACTTCGGCGTCAACTTGTTGGAATTCTTGGCCGATTGAACGCGCCAAAGAACAAGGTCGCCTTCCTCAAGGCTCCAGGCATGAACCTTGCGGCTATGGTAGCGGCGCAAGGCTTGCTGGTAGCGTGCTGCTCTCACAGCCGCCCGAAGACAATCTGCCTCAAGGAGCAGTGCGTCGTCTTGCCGCAGTTGCTCTTGCTCAAGCTCATCATAAGCGAGCACTCGAGGTGACCCGTATATGAGTTCAGTGGGGATAACTGCTTCTGCCCCGTATACCAGGGCAAAGGGTGTCTGGCCGGTGGCTCGATTTGGTGTCGTCCTAATTGACCAAAGAACCATCGGCAACTCATCAATCCAGCGCCTTCCGCTCTTGTGTAGTCTCTCAAAGGTCTTGGTCCTTAAGCCTCGCAACACTTCAGCATTTGCCCTCTCAGCTTGCCCGTTGCTCCGCGGGTGAGCGACGGAAGCGAAACAGACTTTGCTGCCGAGGTCCTGAGTATATTGCATGAAGGTGCGGCTTGTGAACTGCGCGCCGTTGTCGGTGATGATCCGGTTGGGTACACCGTAACGGCACACTAGCCCCTTGAAGAACTTGATGGCTGACTGAGCTGTGACCTTCCTCACTGCCTCCACTTCTGGCTACTTTGTGAACTTGTCGATGGCTACGTACAAGTACTCAAAGCCCCCGACAGCGCGGGGGAAAGGGCCCAGTATGTCGAGCCCCAGACCGAGAAGGGCCAGGAGAGAGGAATGGTTTGAAGGGCTTGAGCTGGTTGTTGAAGCTTTCTTGAATGGAACTGACACGCCTCACACCTGGTGACGAGTGTCGTTGCATCCTGGAGGACGGTGGGCCAGAAGAAACCCTGCCGGAACGCCTTGCCGGCAAGGGCTCTCGACCCAATGTGGGATCCACATATGCCTCCATGTATCTCTGCCAATAGCTCCAGTCCTTCCTCTCGAGAGATGCACTTCAACTTCACACCGTTCGCTCTCTTCCTGTACAGGACGTCATCGACGAACTGGTACATGGCAGAGCGACGGGCTACTTTTTCCGCTTCTTCCTGCTCCTCAGGAAGCTCCCCTGTCTGGAGGAATCGGACGGTATGTTGTGCCCACGCTGGAGCCTGAGGCTCGACGGCGAGGACTAAAGGCATTTCCTCCGCTATAGGGGTGGCTGTCTCGACGGCAAGAGCTTGGCGTCCTGCCGGAGCTAGCCGTCCCGTGGCGGGTTTAGTGTCCTCGGCAACATCCTTGCCGGCGGCTCCGGGGAGCTCGACGGGAAAGTACTTGTCGGGTCCTGATTTCCTTCTCTTGTTCTGCTCTGTTAACGGATCAACGGATGGCTGAGTTAGCTGAAGCACAAAGGTACCTGGTTCCACATGTAGCTTGAGGGCAGCGCGCTTCGACATGTAATCGGCGATATCGTTCTCCGTTCGGGGAACGTATTCAGCCTGGATACCGTCGAAACGCTCTTCCAGCTTTCTCACTTCATCAACGTAGGCCTTCATCAACGGGCTCTGGTAATCCTTATTGACTTGCTTGACGACAAGCTGCGAGTCGCCCCTAACGATGAGCTTTTTGATTCCGAGGTCCGTGTCGGGGGAAATCTGCCTCCTCGAACACCTATGGGGACCGAGCCCCTTTCTTGGTTCGGCGGGGGGCGGAGGTCGCGCGAAGAGCGGATCGAGGCGATGCACACAAGGGGTTTACCCAGCTTTGGGCCGCACGAATGCGTAAAACCCTACTGGTGCTTTGTGGTTTGTTATTGTGTTCTTGCTCGGGAGCGTGTGGTGCTACAGTACATGCTAGCTGCTGGCGAGACCGAGCGTGAATGGCCTCCCTCCCCTTTTTTCCCTCCCGTTGCGCATGGGGCCTCCTTTTATATGTGCAAGGGGTTACCCACAGGTGGCAACGTAGGTGGGGGCAAAACTGGAAAACGCTGTGTTGGGTACAGCTGTTTGCACAGTGCTAACATACCTAACTCTGACGACAGGGGATAAGGGCATTAAATGCCCGTCCGCATCGGCCAGACGGTGCAGGAAAGGGGCCGTCTGGAGGGCCACCGTTTGCCACGATGGCTACTCTGTCAGCGTTGCTTCGCCACCACATGCTCCTGGTTGCGCAGCCTCTCGCCACGTACGCCTGGAATGGCCCCAGAGCGACGTGTGGGTGGATGAGCTGGAGCGCAGGCGCGGGGTGGTGACTTGCCGCGGCAAGCGCCTTGCCGCGGTTGATGCCTTGTCGCGCCCGGGAGCTTGTCGCTCACCGGTCCTTGCCGGGACGCGGAGCGTGTCGCAGCAAGTCCCTTGTCATGCCTCGGTCGGCCTTCCCAGCAAGCTCCTCTTGCCGAGGTCTTGTGCTTCGAGCGGTCGTCCCGGCAAGCTCCTCTTGCCGGGGCCTTGTGCTTCGGGTGGCCTTCCCGGCAGGCTCCTCCTGCCGGGGCCTTGGCTCAAATACTTTGTTCTTGGATGGCCCAAAAAGGGACCACGGAGAGTTTTGGCGATCGCCTGGCAAGCCTTGCCGTAGGGTGCTACGACTGCCCGTGCACAAGTCCGGGGTACTAAGGTACCCCTACTTTAGTACACCGACAGGAGCCCCCGGGACTGGGCCATACACGGTCCCGAGCGCTGTTGGGCGAGGCCCAAAATAGTGCACGGGCACGCGTGGCCTGGGTCACGCTGCATCTGCTTCTGCGTCCACCACGCCCTCCCCGAACGGCACGCGTCGAATGCGACATCGTGGGTGGAGGCGTGCGTGACGTGGGCTGCGTGCGCGGGGCTGAGCCCCGCAGGCATGCGTCACGTCGTAATAAAGGGGGACGGTTCGTGCTATCCCCATAAGTGGAGGAAGGCGTGGAGGCGCGGCTCGTTTGCGGGACGGGGCCGAGGCACGGTTTCCGAGGCGCCCGCTCCCCACGATCACGGGGCGAGGGGAGGTTGCCTCATCCGTCGCCTCGGTCCTGCACGCCAGCCACGCGGCTTCCATGCGCCTGGGGTCGCGGACAGTGGAGGCAGGGAACCGGGCCGAGGCAGCAGGCCGGTCCCAGTCGCCTGTTCTTCCTGCGTCTTGATTGGCTAAGCGGGGCGGTCGAGCCCCCACCCTGCTCCTTTATAAAGAGCAAGAGGGGGGGCGACGAAAACCCACATTCCTCCATCTTCGCTTCTCTTCAGCTTCTGATCCCCTCTCCATTCGCCATGGAGAAAGGGAATCCTGGTCCTTCATCGGTGGCGGCGAGGGTCGCCGCTATGCAACGCGCCCCTCCTCCCCTTGCACCCGCGGTGGCGGAGCCAACCGTAAGGGGAAGGGGGAGGGGGCGAGGTCGTGGACGAGGTCGTGGACGAGGCGGACGGGGCGATGTGCCGGCCTCGCCTCCGCAAGCGGCTCCTCTTCCCACGGCGGTCCACATCGGGGACGACCCCTGCGAGTTCTTCGTCAGGCTGCGTCGGGCTCCTCGCCGCCGCCTCCGCCTCCCGGCTCCCTTCGCTAGCGTGATGGAGATGGAGCAACCCGAGACGCTAAGGCTGCGCATGAAGGGCTGCGGGATCAGCGGCACGCGGGTCCACGTCGAGTCCCCAGCCCCCGGCGTGGTGTATCTTGGCCGAGGGTGGAAGACATTCGCCCGTATCCACAGCTTGATGGAGGGGTTCACCCTCCATTTTAAGTTGATGGAGGGCGATCTCCTCTCCGTCAAGGCCTTCGGGGACTTCGGGACCCGGGACCGGTGCTACGTGGATAGCTCCTCCGACAGCGAAGGCTCCTCCTCGAGCAAGAGTGACGAGGAGGGGAGCGACAGCGACGACGAGGGCAGCGGTCGTCGGGATGACGGGTCCGACTAGGCACCGGTCGCGGCTCCGCGTGGCACCGGCGACCCCATCATCCGTGTCGCCGGCTCCTTGAGCTTCCCGGGGTCGTCTCCTTGGCGGCTGGCGTGGCGAGGCTGCGGAAGAGGAAGAGGGCTGGCGGCAAGGCCGTCAAGTTGGAGTACGAGGGCGAGGTGCCCTCGACAGCGTGCTGACGTCCTGCCGCCCCGTCGAGCCCTGCTTCCGGCGCCGCCGTCACCGTCCAGCTTTCAGCCAGCCCCCGGGGCGTTCTGTTGGTGTCTTCTGCCACCCGTAGCTCGCCTAGGCGCCCCTTTTGCCCTCTTCGCCTCCTTGTCCTACCTCCTGAGGAGAGAGACAAGAAAGGGATTACGGGCATCTTATCTTTTTTCAATCTGTAAGCCCTCGGGCCTTAGCTGTGTTTAAAACTTGTAATCCCATCTTTCATGTTTTTCATTCTCTCTGAACTGTACCTGAGCGGAATGTTTTTAATGAAAAGGGGATGTTTGCCGGGCCATTTGTCTCGCGGGTAAAACCCACGCCAAGGAGCGGATCCTTTACATCGTTAAGATAGACACTTCTTTGCCCGGCAACAGGCCCTGCCGTCTTCCCGCGCCACTCGACCTTCCTCACGCCTTTGGCGGAGGTAGGGATGAGGCGGGTTTGGGCTCCTCATTCCGTTCCTTTGCCGCCGCGGCTGCTACCAAAACTGGCCCCAGGAACGCGCTCCGGAGCTCAGAGTTAAGGGAGCACGGCAGCTTTTTAGGAAGGAACAAGGTTTTCGCATTCCTCAGTCCATAAGAGAATGCATGACAAGGGATGAAAGACTTATCTGGGATTGCAGCCCCCGGCAACTTTGGCTTGCCGCGGGCGAATCTTTGTGCTTGCAGCCCCCGGCAACACTGGTTCGCCGGGGACCAGATGCTGGTCCGCCCTTCTTCTCTTGTTCGTCCTTAAGCGGTCTGGCCAGGATATGCAAAACCCTGCGAACCAAAGGAAACGAAAGAACAGGAAAAAGGACGCAGACTCGACCTCTAAGCTAGGGGTTAGCAGCTGTTAGGCACTATCAACCCTAACCAAGGACGAGACTCGACTCAGCATGCATGCTAAAACTTAGGGCGCCAGCGCTTCATTTACTGCTGCTCAGGGTAAGCGCCTGGCTTTGTACAAAGGATTACATGCAACAGCGGCAAGACTTGTACAAAAGGTTGGTTGCCGGGCGGGGCCCGACAACCGCGCCTTACGGGTAAAACTTACGAAGATGCTCAATATTCCAGGAGTTGCTCACCGGAGTGCCATCTTCGGTCTCGAGGCGGACAGCGCCGGGCCTCGTGACTCGTCTCACCCGGTAAGGGCCTTCCCACTTCGGCGTCAACTTGTTATGATTCTTGGCGGACGGGGCGCGCCGAAGAACAAGGTCGCCTTCCTCGAAGCTTCTGGCTTTAACTTTGCGGCTATGGTAGCGACGCAAAGCTTGCTGGTAGCGAGAGGCTCGCACAGTAGCCTGAAGACAATCTTCCTCAAGGAGCAGCGCGTCATCTTCACGCAGCCGCTCTTGCTCAAGCTCATCATAAGCGAGCACTCGAGGTGACCCGTATACGAGTTCCGTGGGGGTAACTGCTTCTGCTCCATAGACTAGAGCAAATGGTGTCTAGCCAGTGGCTCGATTTGGCGTCGTTCTGATCGACCAAAGAGCCACCGACAGCTCCTCGATCCAGTTTCTTCCGCACTTGTGCAGCCTGTCGAAAGTTCTGGTCTTGAGCCCGCGCAGCACTTCGGCATTGGCCCTTTTCGCTTGACCGTTGCTCCGGGGATGAGCAACAGAAGCGAAGCAGACCTTGGCGCCGAGATCTTGGACGTATTGCATGAAGGCGCGGCTTGTGAATTGTGTGCCGTTGTCGGTGATGATCCTGTTGGGGATCCCGAAGCGGCAAACAATCAACCTGAAGAACTTTACTGTTGACTGTGTTGTCACCTTCCTCACTGGTTCCACTTCCGGCCACTTTGTGAACTTGTCGATTGCGACGTACAAGTACTCAAAGCCCCCGACAGCTCGGGGGAAGGGGCCGAGGATGTCGAGCCCCCAGACCGAAAATGGCCAGGATAAAGGGATCGTCTGGAGAGCTTGAGCTGGCTGGTGTATCTGCTTGGAATGGAACTGGCACGCTTCACACTTGGTTACTTGTGCAGTTGCATCCTGGAGGGCTGTCGGCCAGAAGAAACCTTGCCGGAACGCTTTGCCGGCAAGTGCTCTGGCGCCAATGTGGTGACCACATATGCCTCCATGTATCTCTGCCAACAGCTTTTGTCCGTCTTCCCGGGAAATACACTTCAATTTCACACCGTTGCGCCCTCTTCTGTACAGTGTGTTGTCGACGAACTGGTACATACTCGAGCGTCGGGCTACTCTTTCCGCTTCTTCTTGCTCTTCGGGGAGTTCTCCGCTTTGGAGGAAATGGACAGTCTGCTGCGCCCATGCTGGAGCCTGTGGCTCGACAACAAGGACTGAAGGCACATCTGCTGCTGCGGGAACGTCTGCTTCTACGGCGAGGATCTGGGGCTCAGCCGGATCTTGACGTTCCCCGGCAAGCTTGCCGGAGCAAAACTTGTCGGGAGCGCCTGCTTCTACGGAACAAACCCTGGGGTTTTCCGGAGCAGACTGCTCCTCAGCGCTCTTGGCGTTGATCTTAGGGACCTTCTTGGCGGCGGCTCTGGGGAGCTCTGCCGGAAGATAGTCGCCGGAGACCAACTTCCTCTTCTTGCTCTGTCTGGTTGATGGCGTTACGGATGGCTGAGTCAGCTTGAGCACAAAGGTTCCTGGTTCCACAGGTAACTTAAATGCTGCGCACTTTGACAGGCCATCAGCGATGTCGTTCTCAGCTCTTGGAATGTGTTCCATTTGCAGGCCGTCACAGCGCTCTTCTAGCTTCCTCACTTCATCAACGTACGCTTCCATCAACGGACTCTGGTAATCTTTGTTCGCTTGGCGGACGACAAGCTACGAGTCACCCCTGATAATGAGCTTCTTGATCCCAAGTTCTGCCGCGATCCGGAGACCGGCGAGCAGACCTTCATACTCTGCAGTACTGTTGGTTGCTTGTTCCTTGGGGAAGTGCATCTGGACTACGTACTTGAGGTGCTCTCCGGTGGGCGCGATAAGCAACGCGCCAGCACCGGCGCCTTGCAGCGAGAAGGCACCATCAAAATACATCAGCCACTCTTTGCTCGCTTCTTTGGCGGGGATGCTCGTCTCTGGGATTTCTTCATCCGGCGTCGGTGTCCACTCCGCTATGAACTCCGCCAAGGCTCTGCTTTGGATAGTCGAGGTGCTCTCGAACTTGAGACCGAAGCTCGACAGTTCCAGCGCCCACTCGACAATCCTGCCTGTTGCTTCTGGATTCTGCAGTATCCTCTTCAGCGGAAAGCGGGTGACAACTGTAATCTCATGTGCTTGGAAGTAATGGCGCAGCTTTCTCGAGGCCATGAGAAGGCCGAAAAGCAATTTCTGCATACCAGAGTACCTTGACCTAGCCCCCTGCAGAAGGGAGCTGACAAAGTAAACTGGGCGCTGCACCATTTTCTTCTTCTGCACCTCCACTTGCTCCTGCGCAGATTCATCCTTGTCGGGGCCAGAGCTTGTCGGGGAAGCCCCCTGCTTGTCGCTGGATGTGCTTGCCGTGGTTGCTGGCTCATCATCTGCCTCCCTCTCCGCTACTAACGCAGCACAAACCACTTGATTGGTTGCCGCCAGGTACAGGAGCAACTTCTCTTGTGGTTTAGGCGTGACAAGTATTGGAGCGGAGGATAGGTATTTCTTCAAGTCTTGCAGCGCAGCCTCCGCTTCCGGAGTCCATTTCACCGGACCCGCCTTTTTCAAAACTTTGAAAAATGGCAGGGCGCGTTCTGCAGACTTGGAAATAAACCTGCTGAGAGTCGCGACGCAGCCGGCAAGCCTTCGTACATCCTTGACGCGTGTTGGTGCTTCAATCTGCTTGATGGCCTTGATTTTGTCTGGATTGGCTTCGATTCCTCGCTGAGACACGAAGAACCCGAGAAGCTTGCCGGAAGGGACTCCAAACACGCACTTCTCGGGGTTGAGCTTGAGGCTGATCCTGCGCAGGTTCGTGAAGGTCTCTTCTAAATCTTGAATCAGGGTTGCCCTGTCCCTGCTTTTGACCACTATGTCATCCATGTAGGCTTCCACATTTCTGTGGATCTGTGGCTCAAAAGCGGTATGGACAACCCTCGCAAACGTCGAACCAGCATTCTTCAAACCGAAAGGCATCCGTACGAAACAGTACGTGCCACATGGAGTGATGAACGTGGTCTTCTCCTCGTCTTCTTCAGCCATGAAGATCTGATGGTATCCTGAGTAGGCGTCAAGAAATGAAAGCAGGTCACATCCATCCGTGGAGTCAACAATCTGGTCAATGCGCGGCAAGGGAAAGGGATCCTTGGGACAAGCTTTGTTAACATCAGTAAAGTCGATGCAAAGCCTCAATTTCCCATTTGCTTTGCGCACGACAACAGGATTGGCCAACCACGTCGGCTGGAGCACACCTCTGACGAGGCCTGCCGCTTCCAACTTCTTGATTTCTTCTGCGATGAACTCTTGGCGCTCCACCGCTTGCTTCCTGACTCTTTGCTTGACGGGCCGCGCATGAGGACAGACGGCGAGGTGGTGCTCAATCACTTTCCTGGGAACGCCGGGGATGTCAGATGGTTGCCAGACAAACACATCGACATTCGCCCGTAGGAAAGCAACGAGCGCGCTTTCCTATTTGGAGTCGAGAGTGGCACTGATGGTGAAGGTACCACCAGTGCCGTCCTCCTTGGCGGACACCTTCTTGGTCGTTGGCGGAGCTGCCATTGTCTTCTTACTCTTGCCGGTGGAGCTCGATGGCGCGCCCTCGACGGCAACGCAGCACTCCGAAGAGGTGCGCTCGCCGGAGTGGGCACCAGAGCACTCGCCGGGCTTGGTCTTCTTCTTGCCGGCGGAGCTCGATGGCGCGCCCTCGACGGTAGCGCAGCACTCCATAGAGGTGCGCTTGCCGGAGTGGGCGCCAGAGCACTTGCAGGGCTTGGTCTTCTTCTTCCCTTCGGGAGCTTCAGCGACAAGTGGCTTGTGATCCGCTGCGGCTGCTGCTTCCTGGTAGATCTTGTCGGCACAGATAAGGGCATCCTTCTTGTCGCCAGGGACAGAGATGACGCTTATCGGGCCTGGCATCTTGAGCATGTTGTATGCGTAGTGAGAGGCCGCCATGAATTTGGCGAGCGCTGGACGGCTGAGAATTCCATTGTAGGGCAACGGAAAATCGGCAACGTCAAAAGTGATCCTCTCTGTCCTGAAGTTCAGCTCCCTACCAAACGTTACTGGCAACGTTATCTTCCCCTTCGGCTTGCTCCTTCCCGGGTTGATTCCTTGGAACGTGCCCGTCTCTTCGAGCTCGCTGTCGGGGACTTGGAGTTTCCGGAGCACAGCGGAGGAGATCAGGTTCAAGCCGGCTCCGCCGTCGACTAGCATCTTGGTGACCTTGAGGTTGCGAACTGTTGGCGAGACCAACATCGGCAAGCACCCGATCGCAGTTGTGCGGTCAGGGTGGTCCTCAATATCGAAGATGATAGGCGTGCTGGACCATTTCAGAGGCTTGTGCGACTCGACGGGTGGTTCCGCTGCATTGACTTCCCGCGCCCACTGCTTGAGCTGGCGGTGAGAAGTATGCAGGGAAGCACCGCCGTCTACGCACAAGACCTCTGTGGCTTTCTGAAACTCCTGCTCACTGGTCTCGACGTCATCCATGTCTTCGTCTTCGTCGTCGTCTTCGTTCTTGTCGCGGCCACGGGGAGGTATGTCCGTTTGCCGCTTCTTGTCCTTGTCGCGGCATCCTCCCTGGCCGGGGCACTTCGTACCTGATCCTTCGCCACCTCCCCGGGCTCTCTCCTTGTCGCGCCGCTCGTACTCGGCCTTTTGCAGCTCGACGAGCCGCTCGACCTGCTTGCAGCTCTGGAGGTCATGGCCCTTGGTGCGGTGGATCTTGCAGTACTGTTTGTTGGTGCCGTCCCACTTGTCGGCGACCGCCACAGCCTGGCAGTTGGCGCATCCGGCAACCTCCTTGCCGGAGCTACCAGCCTGGGCCTTCTTGGCGGCGCCTTCATCGCTGGACTGCTCAACAACCAGTACTTCTTGGCTCTTCTTCTTCCTGTTGCTCCGCCGCCAGTTCTTCCTTGCCGGGGCGGTATCTTCACTGTCAGATTCTCCTGCTCCAGTGTTCTCTCCGGGGAGTTTCCTCCCTTCCTCAGCACGTGCACACTTGTCGGCCAGGGCATATAGCTCACTGACGTCTTTGATCTTGCACATCGCCATCTCCTCCCGCATCCTGCGGTTACGCACGTTCTGATGGAACGCGCTGATAACCGCGGTAGGGTGGATGTCTGGGATGTTGTAGTGTACGCGGCTGAATCTCTGGATGGACTTGCGCAAGGATTCCCCTTCCTTCTGGACGAGCAGATGAAGGTCCCTCGCTTGGCCATGGGGTTTGTGGCCGCCTGTAAAGGCGCCAACAAACTGATGGCACAAGTCTGTCCAGGAGGTTATGGAGTTATCCGGCAAGTGCATGAGCCAGGATCTGACGTTGGATTTGAGTACCAACGGGAAGTAGTTGGCAAGGATCTTGTCGTCCCGCCCCCCAGCAGCCTGCACCGCAATGGTGTAGATGCTGAGGAACTCCGACGGATGCGACTTGCCGTCGTACTTCTCTGGTACGTCTAGCTTGAAATTCTTCGTGCTGGGCCACTGGACTTGCAGCAGCTCACGGGTGAACGCAGGGCAGCCTACCGCGTACGGCAGGTCGCCTGGTCCCCCGGGCGCATGCATGTCGACAGAGGGCCCAGCGCGCTGGTCTGACTGACGCCGCGCTTCTCTCCGACGCTCGATGCGAGTACGAGCGTCCTCTTGTTCTCGCTCGTGAAGAACTTGGCGTTGATCGCGACGAGTTCGCGGATTCGACGACGCGGTGGAGACGTTGTCGTGATGGTTCCGGCGAGTCGGCGATCTTGGCCTTCGGAGCGGGGAGTGAACGGTGGTCGTGCCCCCACCGGTCTTGGCGCCATCGGTTCTCGCCTGGCCGACCTGTCGCGGCTGCGACGCACTGTGCTGCCGCGGGTTGTCGCCGTTAGCGAAACCAATGAGGCTCTGTATCGTGGCCCTCCAGTCGTCGAGCTTGTCCGCTGTTGGAGGGTAGTCTAGGAGCAGTTGAGCTCGCGCCAGAGCTTCTGCTGGAGTGGCGGGCAGCGGTGGCGAACGGCGCGTGGAGCGGGATGTGCTCGAACTTCTAACTACGTTAGAAGGAGCAACACCCGGACCAGGCAGCCGCGCCACGCTCGCGCCAGCACGTTGGTGTGAGTGCTGGCCTTGAGCGCCCTGGGATCCGCCAGCTCGATCTGGGTCCAGCGAGCGAATGGTACCGTGAGCGCCAAGACGCTGCTGGTCCCGAGCCTCCTGAGAGGGGCGCGGTGCATGTTCGGACGCCGTGGCACCATGAGCTGGCTCGGTGGCGCCCGTTCAGCCGCTGGTGCCGTCCCCACCACCCGTTCGCTCCAGGGGCGGTGGGTTCGACGCGGATGGACCAGCCACCTCCGGAGCCTTCTTCTTCGATGGCATGTCGATGAAGATGATGGAGATCTAGCCTGGGCAGACGCCGGATCAGGTTCGCACAACTTCGACGCCCCCTACCTGGCGCGCCAAAGATGTCAGGGGAAATCTGCCTCCTTGAACACCTATGGGGACCGAGCCCCTTTCTTGGTTCGGTGGGGGGCGGAGGTCGCGCGAAGAGCGGATCGAGGCGATGCACACAAGGGGTTTACCCAGCTTCGGGCCGCACGGATGCGTAAAACCCTACTGCTGCTTTGTGGTTTGGTATTGTGTTCTTGCTCGGGAGCGTGTGGTGCTACAGTACACGCGAGATGCTGGCGAGACCGAGCGTGAATGGCCTCCCTCCCCTTTTTTCCCTCCCGTTGCGCATGGGGCCTCCTTTTATATGTGCAAGGGGTTACCCACAGGTGGCAACGTAGGTGGGGGCAAAACTGGAAAACGCTGTGTTGGGTACAGCTGTTTGCACAGTGCTAACATACCTAACTCTGACGGCAGGGGACAAGGGCATTAAATGCCCGTCCGCATCGCCCAGACGGTGCAGGAAAGGGGCCGTCTGGAGCGCCACCGTTTGCCATGATGGCTACTCTGTCAGCGTTGCTTCGCCACCGCATGCTCCTGGCTGCGCAGCCTCTCGCCACGTACGCCTGGAATGGCCCCAGAGTGACGCGTGGGTGGATGAGCTGGAGCGCAGGCGCGGGGTGGTGACTTGCCGCGGCAAGCGGCTTGCCGCGGTTGATGCCTTGTCGCGCCCGGGAGCTTGTCGCTCACCGGTCCTTGCCGGGACGCGGAACGCGTCGCAGCAAGTCCCTTGCCGTGCCTCGGTCGGCCTTCCCAGCAAGCTCCTCTTGCCGGGGTCTTGTGCTTCGAGCGGTCGTCCCGGCAAGCTCCTCTTGCCGGGGCCTTGTGCTTCAGGTGGCCTTCCCGGCAGGCTCCTCCTACCGGGGCCTTGGCTCAAATACTTTGTTCTTGGATGGCCCAAAAAGGGACCACGGAGAGTTTTGGCGATCGCCTGGCAAGCCTTGCCGCGGGGTGCTACGACTACCCGTGCACAAGTCCGGGGTACTAAGGTACCCCTACTTTAGTACACCGACAGTCCGCCGCGATCCTAAGATCGGCAAGCAGCCCTTCGTATTCCGCCGTGTTGTTTGTTGACGCCTCCCTGGGGAAGTGCATCTGGATCACGTACTTGTGGGGCTCTCCGGTGGGGGCGACGAGCAGTACGCCAGCCCCGGAACCCTGGAGGGAGAAAGCCCCATCAAAGTACATAATCCAATCGAAGCTTGCCTCCTTGCCGGGGAGAGCAGTCTCTTGGGCTTCTTCGTCAGGTGTGGCGGTCCATTCTGCAATGAACTCCGCCAGGACTCGGCTCTGGATCGTTGAAGTACTTTCAAACTTGAGGCCAAAGCTGGACAGCTCCAGTGCCCATTCCACAATCCTCCCCGTCGCATCTGGGTTGTGCAATATCCGCTGCAGAGGGAGGCGAGTGACGACAGTGATCTCGTGTGCCTGGAAGTAGTGATGCAGCTTCCTCGAGGCCATGAGGATGCCGAAGAGCAGTTTCTGCACATCGGAGTACCTCGACCTAGCTCCCTGCAAGAGGGAGCTAACGAAGTAGACCGGGCGCTGCATCACCTTCTTCCTTGGCGGCACCTCGACCAACTGTGTCGCCTCCGCACTGGTGGTGTCGGGCTCTGTTGCTGCCATTACCTCGTCGTCGACCTCCCTCTGCGCCACTAGTGCGGCGCTGACCACCTGGTTCATTGCCGCTAAGTATAACAGCAACGGCTCCTGGGGTCTGGGCGCAACTAGTGTTGGTGCGGAGGAGAGGTACTTCTTCAAATCTTGCAATGCCGCTTCGGTTTCTGGTGTCCACTCCACCGGGCCCGTCTTTTTCAGGATCTTGAAAAAGGGAAGGGCGCGCTCGGCGGACTTGGATATGAACCTGCCCAGGGCAGCGACGCAACCAGCGAGCCGGCGCACATCCTTGATTCGCTTGGGTGCTTCAATCTGCTCTATAGCTTTGATCTTGTCCGAGTTGGCCTCTATCCCCCGCTGTGACACAAAGAACCCGAGAAGCTTGCCGGATGGGACGCCAAAGATGCACTTCTCAGGGTTCAGCTTGAGGTTGATCTTGCGCAGATTTGCAAATGTCTCCCGCAAATCTGATATGAGGGTGGCCCTATCCTTGGTTTTGACCACTATGTCGTCCATATAAGCCTCCATATTTCTATGGAGTTGGGGCTCAAAACCAATCTGGACCGCCCTTGCAAACGTCGATCCAGCACTCTTCAACCCGAAAGGCATCCGTATGAAACAATACGTACCACATGGGGTGATGAATGCTGTTTTCTCTTCGTCTTCTTTCGTCATGAAGATCTGGTGGTAGCCGGAGTAGGCATCGAGGAATGACAACAGATCACACCCAGCCGTGGAGTCAACAATCTGGTCGATGCGCGGCGACGGGAAGGGGTCTTTAGGACAAGCCTTATTGATATCTGTGTAATCAATACACAACCTCCACTTCCCATTTGCCTTGCGCACTACGACCGGATTGTCCAACCATGTCGGATGGAGCACTCCTCTTACCAAACCCGCTGCCTCCAGTTTCCGAATTTCTTTTGTGATAAACTCTTGTCGTTCCAAAGTTTGCTTTCTGACCTTCTGCTTGACGGGCCGCGCATGAGGACAAACAGCAAGGTGGTGCTCAATCACCTCCCTGGGAACGCCGGGGATGTCGGAAGCTTGCCATGCAAACACATCGACATTCGCCCGCATGAAGGTGACGAGCGCGTCTTCCTATTTGTCGTCAAGGGTGGAGCTTATGGTGAAAGCTCCTCCCGTGCCGTCCTTGTTGACAGAAACCTTCTTGGTTCCCGGCGGCGTGGCCCTGGACTTCTTGCTTCCGCCGGCGGAGCTCTCTGGCACGTCCTCGACGGTAGCGCTACACTCCGAAGAGGTGCGCTCATCGGAGTGGGTGTCTGAGGTCTCACCGGCCTTCTTCTTTCTCCCCCTCGGGGTCCCGGCAGCAGGAGCGAGTGCCCCAGCGGCGGCAGCTGCTGCGACTGCTTGCTGGTACACTTGATCAGCACAAATCAGCGCATCCTTCTTGTCGGAGGGGATGGTGATGATTGTCACGGGCCCTGGCATCTTCAGCGCTGGGCGGCCAAGGATCCCGTTGTAGGGCAAGGGGATCTTGGCAACATCAAACACAACCCTCTCCGTCCTGAAGTTCAGGTCGCTCCCGAAAGTTACGGGCAATGTGACCTTTCCCTTGGGTTGGCTTCTCCCCGGGCTGACCCCTTGAAACGTGCCTGTTTCTTCGAGGTCTCCATCAGGGATCTACAGCTTCTCGATCACGGCAAGCGAGATCAAGTTCAGACCGGCCCCGCCATCTACTAACATTTTTGTCACCTTGAGGTTGCGTATTGTTGGTGAAACCAACAACGGCAAGCACCCGACCGCAGTAGTGCGATCGGGGTGGTCCTCCGAGTCAAAAATGATAGGTGTGCTGGACCACTTCAGCGGCCTCTGGGCATCAAATGACGGCTCTGCTGCTGTAATTTCTCGCGCCCACTGTTTAAGCCGGCGTCGAGAGGCATGCAGCGAAGCGCCGCCATCAACGCACATGGCCTCTGTAGCGTTCTGAAACTCTTGGTCGCCGGACTCGTCGTCCTCTTCGTGATCGTCATCTTCTGGCTTTCTGTCACGGCCCCGAGCGGGCCTCTCTTGTTGCTTATCCTTGCCGCGACGGCCCGCCTGGCCGTCTCGTTTCTTGTCGGATCCCTTAGCACTGTCTTGGCCCTTCTCCTTGTCCCTCCTCTCGTATTCAACCCTCTGCTTCTCAGCGAGGAGCTCAACCTGCCGGCAGTCTTGGAGAGCATGGCCTTTGGTGCGATGGATCTTGCAATATCGCTTGTCGGAGTTGCCTGGCTTCTCGGCAACCACCAAGGCCTGGCAAGCGACACATCCGGCAATTTCCTTGCCGGGGTCACCTGCCTTGGTCTTCTTGGCGGAGCCGGTGTCGTCAGACCCCTCGACGGCAAGCACAGCTTTCCCTTTGCGCTTCCTATTGCAGTGCCGGCCTTTCTTCGCCGGGGCGGCGGTGTCCTCTTTAGAGGAGTCGGTTTCCACGCCGGCATCTTCGCCGGGGTACTTCCTCCCCTCTTAAGCCCGGGCACATTTGTCCGCGAGAACATAGAGCTCCGCGACATCTTTCACCTTGTTCATCGCCAACTCTTCGCGCATCTTGCGGTTCCGAACGTTCTGATGGAACGCGCTGATGATGGCGGCGGGGTGAACATCTAGGATATTGTACTGTACCCGGCTGAACCTCTGTATGTACTTGCGGAGACTCTCACCTCCCTTCTGGGGAATGACATGGAGATCACTCGCTTGGCCATGAGCTTGGTGACCGCCAGTGAAGGCGCCCACGAACTCAGGGCACAAATCCGACCAGGAGGAAATGGAGTCTACCGGCAAGTGCATCAACCATGACATGGCGTTGGGTTTAAGAGCCAACGGGAAGTAATTTGCGAGCACCTTATCGTCACGAGCTCCGGCAGCCTGCATCGCGATGGTGTAGATGCTGAGGAACTCGGATGGGTGGGTCTTGCCGCCGTACTTCTCGCTCACGTCAGGTTTGAAAGTGCGGTGAGTGGGCCACTGGAACTGCCGCAGCTCACGGGTAAAAGCCGGGCAGCCTACCTCGTAAGGCAGGCCCCCAGGGCTCCCCGGTGCCGGGTGGTCCACAGCAGGCCCCGCTCGCCTATCTGACTGGTGGCGCGCTCTGCGCCGGCGCTCGATGGGGGTCCGAGCGTCTTCATGTTCCCGATCCCGAAGGACCTAGCGTTGGTCCTGGTGGGTCCGCGGGTCGGACGACGCTATGGAGATTTCGTCGCCCGCAACGTCGCGACGGGCAGGTGTCCGTGGCACCGGGCGAGGAGGAGGCGAGTGCACCATGGTCGCGGCGCCGCCAGCCTTCCTGCCACTGGTACGCGGGACTCCGTCGGAACGTCGACCCGGGGGCTCCGTCGGGGTCGGCTCATCTTTGTTGGCCACCGCAACAAGGCTTCGAATGGTGGCTCTCCATTCGTCGAGTTTCCCCGTAGTGGGAGGAAAGTCGAGGAGCAACTGGGCGCGCGCCAGGGCTTCTGTTGGCGTTGGTGGTAGCGAAACCTGCACGGATCGCGACGCGCTTCGACTTCTGACCACGTCAAAAGGAGCTCTATCACGACTGCGCGGTTGCACGCCGCCTTCACCAGCGCCTTGGCGAGCGGGCAGGTCTTCTACATCCCGGGAGTGGCGCTCGGGGCTTTTCCCGCGGTGACACCCGGGGTCTTGGGCGATCACGCCGCTCGTCGCGTGCCGCTTGAGAGTAACACGCCGTCGGCGCCGGAGTGGGAGTCCTGGAGGCCCTCGTGCCGCCAGCGGGCGGGGCAGCAGTGACCTTGGAAGGTCCCGCGCCACCTGTGGAGGGCCCGCCTCCGTCTTTGGATTTGGCGGCGTGCGGCCCGTTACCGGGCGCACGAACATCGCTGCCTCCCAAACTCCAGCTGCTGGGACGGTGTTGGTGTTCGCGAACAGCACCCCGGGTCCTTTCGGTGACCGGTCCGCTGCTCGCCCGCGTCGGGACGGGATGCCCGGCGTCCAACGGGCCAACCGCCACCGTCGTCTTCTTCTTGGGCGCTATGACGATGAAGAAGCATCGAACTAACTGCTAAAGCCGATTCTCACAACTGTGAAGCCCCTACCTGGCGCGCCAAAGATGTCGGTGGGAAACGACACCTATGGGATCACGAGGATCCCTTTCTGCGGTTGCGGGGCGCGGAGGCCGTGGGAAGAGTGGATCGAGCAGGCAGTACACGATTCCTTTACCCAGGTTCGGGCCGCGAAGATGCGTAAAACCCTACTCCTGCTTTGGTGGATTATATGTTTGTGTTCTTCAGCTAGCTATGGGGCGTGAGGAGCTCCAAAAAGCCGAATCCTCTTCCTGGTCGCCCGAGGCCTCCTTTTATAGGGAAAGGGGCTGCCACAGTGGCACACAGGAGGTGGAAAGGGTACAGTGATGCAAGGTTATCCCTCGCATTACATGACAAGGTGCATTTAATGCACCTTGCTTAGGTGTCCCTGCTTTATCGGGGGCGGGGGAGAGCCCTGTCTCGTCCGTCGCCTTCTCTTCCGCATCGACACGCGCCCTAGCCAGCGGTGCCTGCGATGCCATGTAGGCGGGCAGGCAGCTGAGGTGGCTCAGCGGTGGGTCTCCACGAGGATCTGCATGCCGCCATGCAGGTGCCTGCCCAGGTGGTTGGGTCGGCAGCTGCATGCAAACGGTGGTGGAGGCATGACCGGTGCGGGTCCTATGGTGGCCCCGCGGGTGTCCTTGGCAAGGGCCTTGCTGCGGCCCCGACAAGGGTCTTGTCGGGGTCCCGACAAGGGTCTTTCCGTGGCACCTGCTGCCATCCCCGACAAGGCTCTTGCCGGGGGCCTTGTGGTTTTCCTTGGCTGGGATCCCGCCAAGGACCATCATCTTCTAAAGTGTGCATCTGATCTTGAATGTCTTCACAAAGATCTGCATACCACCACGGGGATGCCTCCCGAATCCTTGCCCCATGGGGGCAGTGGACTCAACGGTGGCCCGCTCCGTAGGTGTGGGGCGAGCTACCACGGCAAGGGTCTTGCCGGGTTTGCAAAAACCGCCTCCCGGCAAGGATCTTGCCGGGGGGCCGCTTCGCCCCCTTTGCTCTTTGTGGTCTTGGTCTTGGCGTCGTTCTGCTCCTCTTTGGCTTCGGCCTTACCTTGGTTCTACCTCCCTTGCCGGGCTCGGTGCGGCGGCACCCGTGGCTCAGACTGCCCGTGCACAGTCATAGGGGTACAAAAAGTGTACCCCTCTTTTTGTACACCGACACTGCGGTTCATGGCACTCTCCACCTCAGAATTTGTGGCAGACATCCTATCCGCATCCTCTATCGGAGGAGCATCTGGTGCGCGCCTTGTGCCCGCTTCCCCCTCCTGGCCAAACGTTGGAGCCTGGCTGGTAGAGGCGCGATTAGCAACCTCTCCGTCTTTTGTCCGGCGAGATCTCTTCGTCCTGAAGATAGCACGAACGTTAATATGCCCTGAAAGAATAACACCAGGGAAGCAGAGGGTGCGCTATACCTTTGCGTCGGCACCTCAGTCCGGACCACATTCCTCTTTGCCCCACGGGACCCTGCGGCCCCTCGTTGGCTAGCCCCTGCAGGTTCGGCCTCCCGCCTCGGGAATCTCCCCTGCAAAACACGGTTGTTGTCAGAACAACCGAAATATGTGGGAATGGAACCCCTCTCAAGGGAATGAGACTCCGGTTTCTGTCACCTGGGAGGCCAGGATTAACCCTGGGTAATCAGCCATAATGGCTACCAAGGTATCGTCCTTGCTTAGTTGATGGAACACCCCGTCGATAAGCTCCACCGAGATACCCGGATCCTCTTCGGAGTCCGGATCGAGGGACCGTTCTGGGTCCTCGGGTTGTGGAGGACGGCTGTTTATATCCTTTACCTCCTGTCGCAGTTCCTGCATTGAAGTCGTTAGACTACATATCTAATCATGGGAGCATAAAACGAACGGGCGAGCATGATTGTTCACTTACCCAACTAGGAGGGTCGTACATAGTAAATCCGCCCCGCGGGTTGACGCGAAGGAATTCCTCCTTTTCCCCCTTGTACAAAGAGGACAGGATCTGTACTAGAGCGGCAGCTGAGGCTGGCCCCTTACGACCGTAACGGGTGGCGTCATCCTCCCCGTTAAAATCCCACATGGGGTGGCCTCTATATTGAAGCGGCTGCACCCCCCGCATAATGCATACGGCCATGACTCCAATCATGGTTAGTCCGGAATGAGCCAATAGTCTTATCCGGCCCATCAAGTAAAGGACGTCTCTGTCACCTTCTCTCTGAGAGCTCCGCGGGCGCCAGCTTGAGCGTTTCTTTAATGGAGCATTATTGAACTCAGGGAGACCGAACCGGATAGGGTCCGACAGCGGGACATCGTCTATGTAAAACCATTCTGAAGGCCAGTCCTCGTACGCCTTCTTTGGTGTTCCGGATATGTCAGGACCCCGATCCTAAGCCACATCGATCCAGCGTGTAACACATCATATCACTTTGCGGCCTCACGCACGGTACTCCCACGGGTGCCACCTTACCTGGCCCGGGACCGTTTGCGCCTTTTGGCTCACGTATATGACAGTGTCGCTAGCATCCATATGACAGAGAACCCGGGCCGACATGGCTAGTCGTGAACCCAAAGCGGCGCTAGCCTATGAGGACAGGCATACATGAATCACTTCGAACATGTCGGTCATCAACGTGTCTATTCGGGCTGTAGCACTGGGCTAACAGGACTCCGGTAACCCGGGCTGTAGCAGGCTAGGCAGGACTCCGAATATCAGCGCGTGACATTTCCCCGAAGGGACAGACATAAGAACGACGTGAAACACATGCCGGCCAGTCAAGTGTCCAAGCAGTAGTGCTGGGCTAGCAGGACTCCGGTGAACCGGGCTGTAGCGGACTACTATCGCTCAGAAGCACAAGACTTACATTTCCCCATATGAAAGGCTGCCAAGGATAAACAACTAGATAGTCGGATCCCACTCATACCAAGCATTTCAATCATACACGCAATATGCCCGATATGAGTAAATACAACATGGCATCACAACAGTACTCTACGACTCAAGTACTTTATTTAGAAGGCTCCGAGGAGCCATACATATCATTCATACAGATAGGGGTCACATGACCCAACACTCAAGTCATACAAACATACAAGCACATGCGGAAGCAAAGTAGTCTGAGTACAGACACTAGAAAGAAAGAAGGCTTGACGAAGCCTGTCTAACTACAAAGACCCTTCACAAGTCTTGGATCACCACCTGGGTGATAAGTCACTCGTCAACGTCGAGGTCTACATAGAACCCATCAGAGGGGTTGGTGCAGTCGTCTGAAAAACATGATTAAAGCAACATGAGTACAGAAGTACTCAGCAAGTCTTACAACAGGAACCTATCATACATGCACATTCTCAAGAAGGTAGTGGGGTTATTGCAGCAAGCCAGCTTTGACTCTTGGCTAAGCTATCCTACGATAGACACCACTTGTAAATCATTTGTCGCACACGAGTCCACTAACACCAACACAATACTCCACCGTGGATCCTCTCTCGCCATCCTGCGGGAGGGCCATCCGCGGTACTCACACTTATCTTGAGATTTTTAATAGTATCCATTTAACTTATCTATGAACTGTATAGGTGACCAAGTAGTCCTTTACCGCGGACGCGGCTATTCGAATAGATTTATACCCTGCAGGGGTGTACTTCTTCACACACGCTCTCACCACTTATCATCGTTTACACGACATGTACTCGGCAACCTTCAAGCGGAAGCCCAGCGAGGGTGTCGGCCACGGCCTACCTAAACACTCAAGTCTCTAGTCCAGGTTTATCGCCTATTCGGGTTCCATCCGCAGGGAGTCCGGCCGAGGTTTCCACTAACGGCCCCGAACGATGTGAACAGGGTTCCCGAGACACCAAACGGGCGAGTCGGTACACCGTGCCACGTGCCTACCGCAACACAGCCCACCCCGATGGTCAGCGCCGCGTGCGGCCCCCAGCATGCTACAAACACGAGAAACTACTTTGCAACTCCTGGACAGAGGACAAGCGTGATCAAGAAGCCGAGAGGGTCCATTGGTTTCGGGCCCAATGCGTGGTAGTAGCTGAGTCTTAAATCACACACACAGATCTCAGTTCTTAAGAACGGCCTCAATGAAACAACCCACCATGTACTCCTACATGGCCTTCCATCGATTCCTTTACCAAATCGTGTTCAACACTTCCACACCATTGACAACGATACGACCTTTCACTCCGGATCATCATCCCGATGAGCCAGACCTGACACAACTCTAAGCATAGCAAGCATAGCATGGTAGGAACACACATACACATGTATTGGCTCAATCAACTCCTACACATGCTAGTGGGTTTCATCTAGTTACTGTGGCAATGACAGGTCATGCAAAGGAAGTGGGTTCAACTACCGCAACACACAGCAGTTTGAAACGCGTTGTCTTAATGCAGTAAACAAGGGCAGAAGCGAGAACATGGGTTTGTATCGGAATGATCAACGAGTTGCTTGCCTGATGGAGTGGTGGTGGGATACTGCCCTTCAACTGGATACTCGGAGATATCCTCGGAGGCAGAACCTACCACGAATGACACATTGCAACACAATCAATACATGACGATATGCAACAATATGATGCATGCAATGACATGGCAATATGAATGTGTCCTGGTCTTGTGCAAGTTAAACTAGAAGGAAATGACCCTATTTGAACCAAAGATTCAAATGGTAGTGCATTTATAAGATCATATTAGTGCAATATCTTATAATGCCTAAACAGTGGGTTTAACTTGTTTTAACATGCATGAAACTAGTTCCATTGGATAGATTGGATTTTTCTGATAATTTTTCATATATAACACTTTGCATTTGGGGTTATAGATAATTTTCTATGAATTTTTGAAGTTTGAACTATTTTCTGGATTTTCTGTATAAAAATAAATCCAGCAAAATAGATTACTGCGTCAGCATGAAGTCATGCTGACCTCAGCAGGTCAACAGACCGGTCCAAGTCAAACCTGACGCGTGGGTCCCGCGTGTCAGGGTCATTAACTTAAACAGATTAGATTATTTTTTAATCCTGGATTAACTAGCAGTCGGGGCCCACATGTCATAGACTCAGAGGAGTCAAACTGGGTCCACAAGTCAACGGTTAGGGTCAACTCGCCGGCGTCTAGCCGCCGGCGAGGTCAGACGCGGCGGAGCAAGTGATTTTGCTCGTTTTGGCCACCAAACAAGGCGCGGAGGCCATCTACGGGTAGCTGAGATCCTCCCGCGGCGTTCGGTGGCAACAGCTGGGCTCGGGGTGGCCGGAAACATCGCCGGCGACGGGTTTGGTGGCGCCGGGGCTCGGGTGGAGGTGGCTTTGGCGCTACGGTGCGTTAGGGGGCCGGCTGGTGGCTGTTTTGGCCTCCTGGAGGCTCCAGGAGCACGTTGACGCGCTCTGGCCCGGGTGGCAGGGGCTATGGCCGCGGTGGCGCCATGGCCGGCGGAGCCAAGCTCTCGGGCTCGTCGGGGACGGGCGCTACGGCGAGCTAGCAGGCATGGGAGGAGGGGGAGAAGGTGCGGGAGCTCACAGGGAGGTCGACGAGCAGCTCAGCGGGCTCGGGGGCGAACGGAGCGGCGCGAATCGAAGAACGGCGGCCGGCGGGCACCGGGGTCGGAGACGAGCTGATGGCGGTGATGCAGGGCCTCCGGCGAGGCGTGGCTCGGTGGGGAGGGCGAGGGCGAAGTGGCGGAGCCTCTGGGCAGGTCAGCGGGGCGAGGGGGCAACGGTGGGCGCGGCTATGGCGGCGAGACGGCGACGGGTGCTGCGGCCATGGCGCTGGAGAGCGAGAGAGAGAGCCAGGGGGAGAAGTGAGGTGTCCACGGGGTCGAGGGCATGACGTGGAGGACGTCCAGCGCGTCGGGCGGCGAAGCGGCGAGCAGGTGACGCCGTGGCGAGCTCGCGCTCGCCGGCGTCACCACCCTGCCTGCCTGGCGGGGACGAAGCAGCTGGCTGGCTCGGGCCAGCACAGCGCTGGGCCGCCAGGTGGGCTGGCTGGTGGGTTTGGCCAGGTTAGTTTTCTTCTGTTTAACTGTTTTCTTTTCTATTATTTCTGCAACTTTGTGGACTTATTTAAAATACTTAAACAACTCCAAAAATCCCCAAACTGCTCATGCATACTATTTAAAGTATAGACAACATGAAACATTTCTGTTTGAGAATATTTGAACATTTAAATATTTTTTTATAAATTTTAAATGCCCAAATTCAAATACTTATGTGTTAATTCAATAACCTTCTGTTGACCTAGAAAAATGTGCACTATTTTTGCCAGGGGGTTTAATCCAAGACAAAGAGGGTGAACATTTTAGAAGGGCATTTCAGGTTCATTGAAAAAGATTTTAGTAAACCCTAGTTATTTCCAGGGGGGGAAGTGTGTGTTGGGGATTCTGGCATTTCCCATTTCAGAATTAATAGAATTTAAACATGATGCACACTCTAATGCATGGCCTAGCTAGGGATGTGACAACTCACCCCCACTCAAAAGAATCTCGTCCCGAGATTTAGGTTCCTCCGGAAAGAAGGCGGGGTACTCAAGTCGAAGACGATCCTCCCTTTCCCAAGTAGCTTCTTGCTCGGAATGGTGTGACCATTGAACCTTGAGAAACTTGATATTGTGGCGTCGAGTGGTACGCTCGGCTTGATCAAGGATACGAACGGGGTATTCCCGATAAGTGAGGTTATCTTGGAGATCAAGCGTTTCGTGGTCCACTTCGCGGATAGGGTCCGAGAAGCAACGCCTGAGTTGAGAAACGTGGAAGACATCATGAACTCTGGAGAGATGCGAAGGTAGTTCCAGTTGGTAGGCAACTTCCCCTCGTTTGGCAAGAATGCGAAAAGGTCCAATGTAACGAGGAGCCAATTTGCCTTTGATACCGAATCGATGGGTTCCCTTTAAAGGTGTAACCCGAAGGTAAGCCATCTCACCGACTTCATAAGCCATGGGCTTATGCTTGCGGTCATACTGACTCTTTTGACGGGATTGAGCGGTTTTCAACTTCTCACGAATAATGCGAACCTGCTCTTCTGCATCCTGGATCATGTCCGGGCCAAAGAGTTGTCTCTCGCCGGTTTCTGACCAGTTAAGAGGCGTTCGACATTTTCGTCCATAAAGAATTTCGAAAGGAGCTTTGCCCAAGCTAGCTTGATAACTATTGTTATAAGCGAACTCGGCAAATGGTAGGCACTTCTCCCAATCCATACCGAAAGAGATGACAGAAGCTCGGAGCATATCCTCCAGAATTTGATTGACTCGTTCTACTTGACCACTTGATTGAGGATGGAAGGCGGTGCTAAAGGAGAGACGAGTCCCCATAGCATTTTGGAAACTCTCCCAAAATCGAGAGGTGAAAAGACTTCCACGGTCCGAATTAATTTCCAATGGAACACCATGAAGAGACACTATTCGAGAGATGTATAAGTCAGCTAGCTGGCTAGCGGTTATACTCTCGCGAACGGGTAAAAAGTGGGCTACTTTGGAGAGACGATCGACAACAACGAAGATAGCATTATTCCCTCTTTTGGTTCTGGGAAATCCGGTAATGAAATCCATACCGATTTTATCCCATTTCCATTCAGGAATATCCAAGGGCTGAAGGGTGCCAGCAGGCCGTTGGTGCTCTGCTTTAACGCGACGACAGACGTCGCAAGTTGCAATGTATTGAGCGATTTCTCTCTTCATCCTGGTCCACCAAAACCTTTGGCGTAGGTCTTGATACATCTTAGTACTACCGGGATGAATGGTGAGAGGGGATTCATGAGCTTCCTTAAGGATCAATCGCCTCAAGTTGCGTACCTTGGGAACCACTAGACGGTTTCCGAAGAACACAACACCTTGATCATCAATGGAGAAACAATCTGCAACTCCCTTCTTGATGTTTCTCTTGATACGGGAAATTCCCGGATCCACCTTTTGTGCCTTGATGATCTGATCCGTAAGGTTAGGTTTCGCCACCAGGGTGGAAAGGAGTCCTCGAGGAACAATGTGAAGGTTAAGCTTATGAAATTCCTCGTGGAGAAGTGGTTGACCTTGTTGTAACATCAGGTTGTTACAATAAGATTTACGACTTAGTGCATCAGCCATGACATTGGCTTTGCCTGGGGTGTAAGTTATTCCTAAGTCGTAATCTGAGATCAACTCGACCCAACGTCTTTGCCTGAGATTCAAATCCGGTTGGGTGAAGATATATTTCAAACTTTGGTGATCAGTGTAAATTTCGCAACGATTACCCAGAAGGTAATGTCGCCAGGTTTTGAGTGCATGGACTACTGCTGCAAGCTCTAGATCATGAGTAGGATAATTATCCTCATGTGGACGCAACTGTCGAGATGCGTAGGCAATCACATGACGATCTTGCATGAGTATGCAACCTAGTCCTTGTCGCGAGGCGTCGCAATAGATAACAAAGTCCTTAGAGAAATCTGGTGGTACCAGTACGGGAGCAGATGTCAGGCGTCTTTTCAGTTCCTGAAAGCTGAACTCGCACTGTGGGGTCCACTCGAACTTTTTATCTTTCTTGAGGAGTTCAGTTAGAGGCTTAGCAACCTTGGAAAAATTCTCGACGAAGCGGCGGCAATAGCTCGCTAAACCAAGAAAACTCCGAACTTGCTTGACCGTTTCAGGTGGAGTCCAGTCAAGGACAGCTTGAACTCGTTCGGGGTTGACAGCAATGCCCTTGCCAGAGATTACATGGCCCAGATAGGTCACTTCTGGCAACCAAAATTCGCACTTGGAGAATTTGGCATAAAGGCGATGCTCTCGAAGTTTCATCAATACTAGCCTTAGATGTTCGGCATGTTCTTCCTCATTCTTGGAGTAGATGAGTATATCATCGAGGTATACTACGACGAATTTATCCAAGTACTCCATGAAGATCGAGTTCATTAACCGAGAGAAGGTGGCTGGAGCATTGGTTAAACCGAAGGACATGACGGTGTACTCGTATTGGCCGTAACGAGTAACAAAGGCCGTTTTGGGAATGTCCCCGTTCTTGATTTTGATTTGATGGTAGCCCAACCTCAAATCCATCTTGGAAAAGACTGAGGATCCAGCGAGCTGGTCATACAGGTCGTTGATCCTGGGGAGCGGATACTTGTTCTTGATAGTGACCAAATTGACAGGTCGATAATCCACAACCATCCGATCCGTTCCATCCTTCTTCTTGACGAAGAGGACGGGGCAAGCCCATGGAGATGAACTAGGACGGATGAAACCTTTTTGCAAGGACTCATCGAGTTGTTTATTAAGCTCAGCTAGTTCTAGGGGTGCCATCTTATAAGGTCTTCTAGAGATTGGGACGGTTCCTGGGACAAGGTCTATCACGAACTCGACATCTCTATCAGGTGGAACACCTGGCAGTTCCTCTGGAAAGACATCCGGGAAGTCACGGACTACCGGAATATCTTCGAGGTCTGGAAGGGGATTGGCATTTAGAGAGTAGAGCTGACGCTCCGATACTCGGGTCAAAACATTGACTGTCTTGCCCGATGGATGGGTAAGTTGAACAGTTCTAGTTGAGCAGTCAATCTTGGCGTAATGAGCTGACATCCAGTCCATACCCATGATGATGTTTATGTCTGAAGACTTGAGAGCTATTAGTGACGCGAGAAAAACCAATCTGTCGACAAGAATTTCATTTCCATGGCTGATTCTAGAGGTTTGCCACTTAGAACCAGGGGTTTGAATTACCATGGAGGTGGGCATGTCACAAAAGGTAGTATTGTGCAATCGAGCATAGCTCTCAGAAATAAATGAATGAGATGCTCCAGTATCAAAGAGAACAGTTGCCGGATGGCAATTAACAAGGAGCGTACCGAGAACGACGTTGGGGTCCTCCTGGGTCTCTTCAGCTGACACGTAGTTGACATGGCCACGAGCAGTGGTGGCTGGCTTGGCGACAAGCACTTTTGCTGTTGACTTACCACGGCCAACAGACTTTCCGAACTGGCTGGGGTTGTTCTGGGGACACTCACGGATGTAGTGGCCCGGCTCACCACACTTGAAGCAAGTTGTTATATTGGGGCGTGGAGCAGTATTAGCAGTGGGGCCACCAAAAGTCTTGGGCGGCACATACTGTTGATTGGGACGAGGCGCCTCAAAGGATGGCCTCGGGGTATACCTGGGTGGCATAGCAGAATTCGGAATCCAGACCCGGTGCTTCTGTGATCCAGAACCGGATGAAGATCCATAGTCACGGGAGTGTTTGCGTGAAGCTTCAAAATCATTCTGCCCCGTCTCAGCACTGATGGCCTTATTGACTAGCTTCGGAAAAGAAATGCATTCATGCAGACGAAGGTCACGTCGGAGCTCAGGGCTAAGTCCCTTGCGGAACCTTGCCTACTTCTTGGCATCGGTGGATACCTCTTCGGGAGCATAGCGTGCAAGCTTCCCAAACTCGCGACTATATGCATCCACAGTCAGCTTCCCCTGGGTGAAGTTACAGAACTCCTCCCTCTTGCGATCCATGAGACCTTCCGGAATATGATGCTCACGAAAAGCGGCATTGAAATCAGCCCAAGTAGTGAGTTGGCCGACCGGACGCATAGTTTCATAATTCTCCCACCAAAGGCTGGCAGGGCCTTCGAGGTGATAGGCAGCAAAGGTGACTTTATCATCTTCAGCCACGTTGGCAGAACGTAGCTTGTGGGCGATGCTGCGGAGCCAGTCATCCGCATCGAGAGGTTCGATGGAATGATTGAACTTTGGCGGGTACAGCTTGACAAAGTCATTGATGGACACCGAATTGATCCTCTGCTGGCGTGCGGTGTTCTGCTCAATCCGCTCTAACAAGCGATTGGTGTCGCGCCTGTTGCGCTCTGCCTCCAGCATCACTTCGGCCAGAGAAGGTGGTTGAGGCAGACTTTCCTCTCTAGGTGCACTAGCTTCTCCCTGCTCCGAAGCAGCAGGGTTGCTGCGGGTGTTGACCATCCTGGGAAACAAAACAACGATTTAAACCAGGATGGCAAAATCTGGCCAAGGAAGTGCGGAATGTAATGGATAACAAGGAATGCAGAGATGATCATCCGTATGACATGGTAATATAGAAACTGCCATATATACACCAACAGTCATACACCCATACATAGTTTAGTACAAGCCCGGCTGAAGTACCACTATGATGAAAGACGTTACATCTCATCGGAGGCATCCCAAGCTCCTATACATTATTTATCTACACCTCCGGAATTGATACACACTAAGTTATATTCCACAATCACGCAGGACAGTGGACATACAACTATTACAATACTAGCGAGACTACTACTAGCTCAGACGGCTCCGTAGAAGTCCTCATAGAAGTCACCACCCAGACCTGGAAGCGGAACATGGTCATCTGGGAACAGACGGTGCTGCGGTGCTTGTGGACCATAGGGACTTGGATGCGGCCTCGGTCCAACAAATGGCGGTAGAAGAGGCCCACGAGGAGGGGTGATGCCTCCCACCTCACGCCATTCCATAAAGTCTGGCAGACTAGCCCGCACAGGATACAAGTCTCTCGTATCCATGTATCCGGCTTGCACAGCAGGTGCAAACCTCGTCAAGGTGGCCCAATGATCAGCACGAGCATTAAAGAGCTCCATACGCAAGGCCCGGTTTTCACGGTCCTTATCTTCCAACATCTCAGTAGTGGTGCAAAGGAGTGAGTCCTCATGGGATGCATCACTGTACATGCCCTGAAGGTAACCATGCGCCCCAGGGAGGGATGCTGGCATGTAGCGAAATTCAGTGTTGCTCAACAAGGCAGTTCTAGCTCGCATAATGGTCATCATCGAGTAGGCTGCATCTTGAACGGACATCCCAATAGTGATCCCGAGTCCATAAGAACGGTGGAGTGGTTCCGTGGCTCCGGGATATGATGGATATATCCTGACCGTGCACAGATATTGGCTCTGGTTGAAATCTCTAAACTGCTCTTCGACGGTGTATTCGGGGTACCATCGGTAACCTGCCTCAACCATCACTCGAACCAACATGGCGGTATGACCACATACACCGATGCAACGGGTCAGACGAACCACTTGGTTTTGGGGACGGGTAGCCATCTGAAAGCACAAAATAGTGCAAAGGCATTAGAATTTCTGGATGAAATTGGATAGCATAACGGTTGTAAATGCTCAGAAAAAGACTTGAGACATCCACAACAGTTTGCGAAACCACTCAACAACATCATATCGAGGTTCTGGTTCAAATGGCAACATACTAAACTTTAGTAGAACTGAACTGGGTTGAATCCAACAATCCTATAAGTTACTACGGATTTAGTAACACGTGAACCCGATAGAGAGAAGAGAGCCTAGTCCTTAACCCACGTACAATGAGAAGAGAATGACTCAGAATAGAGGGCATAAGGTAAAGGAGTAAAAGAGCCTTACGTTCCCTCCCACAATCAATTCCCCTACATATAACTAAAGCATTTCTAGACTCGACATCGACCAGTTTGGCTTAGCGAACCTACAGGCAGTCCGGCTCTGATGCCAACGCTGTCAGGACCCCGATCCTAAGCCACATCGATCCAGCGTGTAACACATCATATCACTTTGCGGCCTCACGCACGGTACTCCCACGGGTGCCACCTTACCTGGCCCGGGACCGTTTGCGCCTTTTGGCTCACGTATATGACAGTGTCGCTAGCATCCATATGACAGAGAACCCGGGCCGACATGGCTAGTCGTGAACCCAAAGCGGCGCTAGCCTATGAGGACAGGCATACATGAATCACTTCGAACATGTCGGTCATCAACGTGTCTATTCGGGCTGTAGCACTGGGCTAACAGGACTCCGGTAACCCGGGCTGTAGCAGGCTAGGCAGGACTCCGAATATCAGCGCGTGACATTTCCCCGAAGGGACAGACATAGGAACGACGTGAAACACATGCCGGCCAGTCAAGTGTCCAAGCAGTAGTGCTGGGCTAGCAGGACTCCGGTGAACCGGGCTGTAGCGGACTACTATCGCTCAGAAGCACAAGACTTACATTTCCCCATATGAAAGGCTGCCAAGGATAAACAACTAGATAGTCGGATCCCACTCATACCAAGCATTTCAATCATACACGCAATATGCCCGATATGAGTAAATACAACATGGCATCACAACAGTACTCTACGACTCAAGTACTTTATTTAGAAGGCTCCGAGGAGCCATACATATCACTCATACAGATAGGGGTCACATGACCCAACACTCAAGTCATACAAACATACAAGCACATGCGGAAGCAAAGTAGTCTAAGTACAGACACTAGAAAGAAAGAAGGCTTGACGAAGCCTGTCTAACTACAAAGACCCTTCACAAGTCTTGGATCACCACCTGGGTGATAAGTCACTCGTCAACGTCGAGGTCTACATAGAACCCATCAGAGGGGTTGGTGCAGTCGTCTGAAAAACATGATTAAAGCAACATGAGTACAGAAGTACTCAGCAAGTCTTACAACAGGAACCTATCATACATGCACATTCTCAAGAAGGTAGTGGGGTTATTGCAGCAAGCCAGCTTTGACTCTTGGCTAAGCTATCCTACGATAGACACCACTTGTAAATCATTTGTCGCACACGAGTCCACTAACACCAACACAATACTCCACCGTGGATCCTCTCTCGCCATCCTGCGGGAGGGCCATCCGCGGTACTCACACTTATCTTGAGATTTTTAATAGTATCCATTTAACTTATCTATGAACTGTATAGGTGACCAAGTAGTCCTTTACCGCGGACGCGGCTATTCGAATAGATTTATACCCTGCAGGGGTGTACTTCTTCACACACGCTCTCACCACTTATCATCGTTTACACGACATGTACTCGGCAACCTTCAAGCGGAAGCCCAGCGAGGGTGTCGGCCACGGCCTACCTAAACACTCAAGTCTCTAGTCCAGGTTTATCGCCTATTCGGGTTCCATCCGCAGGGAGTCCGGCCGAGGTTTCCACTAACGGCCCCGAACGATGTGAACAGGGTTCCCGAGACACCAAACGGGCGAGTCGGTACACCGTGCCACGTGCCTACCGCAACACAGCCCACCCCGATGGTCAGCGCCGCGTGCGGCCCCCAGCATGCTACAAACACCAGAAACTACTTTGCAACTCCTGGACAGAGGACAAGCGTGATCAAGAAGCCGAGAGGGTCCATTGGTTTCGGGCCCAATGCATGGTAGTAGCTGAGTCTTAAATCACACACACAGATCTCAGTTCTTAAGAACGGCCTCAATGAAACAACCCACCATGTACTCCTACATGGCCTTCCATCGATTCCTTTACCAAATCGTGTTCAACACTTCCACACCATTGACAACGATACGACCTTTCACTCCGGATCATCATCCCGATGAGCCAGACCTGACACAACTCTAAGCATAGCAAGCATAGCATGGTAGGAACACACATACACATGTATTGGCTCAATCAACTCCTACACATGCTAGTGGGTTTCATCTAGTTACTGTGGCAATGACAGGTCATGCAAAGGAAGTGGGTTCAACTACCGCAACACACAGCAGTTTGAAACGCGTTGTCTTAATGCAGTAAACAAGGGCAGAAGCGAGAACATGGGTTTGTATCGGAATGATCAACGAGTTGCTTGCCTGATGGAGTGGTGGTGGGATACTGCCCTTCAACTGGATACTCGGAGATATCCTCGGAGGCAGAACCTACCACGAATGACACATTGCAACACAATCAATACATGACGATATGCAACAATATGATGCATGCAATGACATGGCAATATGAATGTGTCCTGGTCTTGTGCAAGTTAAACTAGAAGGAAATGACCCTATTTGAACCAAAGATTCAAATGGTAGTGCATTTATAAGATCATATTAGTGCAATATCTTATAATTCCTAAACAGTGGGTTTAACTTGTTTTAACATGCATGAAACTAGTTCCATTGGATAGATTGGATTTTTCTGATAATTTTTCATATATAACACTTTGCATTTGGGGTTATAGATAATTTTCTATGAATTTTTGAAGTTTGAACTATTTTCTGGATTTTCTGTATAAAAATAAATCCAGCAAAATAGATTACTGCGTCAGCATGAAGTCATGCTGACCTCAGCAGGTCAACAGACCGGTCCAAGTCAAACCTGACGCGTGGGTCCCGCGTGTCAGGGTCATTAACTTAAACAGATTAGATTATTTTTTAATCCTGGATTAACTAGCAGTCGGGGCCCACATGTCATAGACTCAGAGGAGTCAAACTGGGTCCACAAGTCAACGGTTAGGGTCAACTCGCCGGCGTCTAGCCGCCGGCGAGGTCAGACGCGGCGGAGCAAGTGATTTTGCTCGTTTTGGCCACCAAACAAGGCGCGGAGGCCATCTACGGGTAGCTGAGATCCTCCCGCGGCGTTCGGTGGCAACAGCTGGGCTCGGGGTGGCCGGAAACATCGCCGGCGACGGGTTTGGCGGCGCCGGGGCTCGGGTGGAGGTGGCTTTGGCGCTACGGTGCGTTAGGGGGCCGGCTGGTGGCTGTTTTGGCCTCCTGGAGGCTCCAGGAGCACGTTGACGCGCTCTGGCCCGGGTGGCAGGGGCTATGGCCGCGGTGGCGCCATGGCCGGCGGAGCCAAGCTCTCGGGCTCGTCGGGGACGGGCGCTACGGCGAGCTAGTAGGCATGGGAGGAGGGGGAGAAGGTGCGGGAGCTCACAGGGAGGTCGACGAGCAGCTCAGCGGGCTCGGGGGCGAACGGAGCGGCGCGAATCGAAGAACGGCGGCCGGCGGGCACCGGGGTCGGAGACGAGCTGATGGCGGCGATGCAGGGCCTCCGGCGAGGCGTGGCTCGGTGGGGAGGGCGAGGGCGAAGTGGCGGAGCCTCTGGGCAGGTCAGCGGGGCGAGGGGGCAACGGTGGGCGCGGCTATGGCGGCGAGACGGCGACGGGTGCTGCGGCCATGGCGCTGGAGAGCGAGAGAGAGAGCCAGGGGGAGAAGTGAGGTGTCCACGGGGTCGAGGGCGTGACGTGGAGGACGTCCAGCGCGTCGGGCGGCGAAGCGGCGAGCAGGTGACGCCGTGGCGAGCTCGCGCTCGCCGGCGTCACCACCCTGCCTGCCTGGCGGGGACGAAGCAGCTGGCTGGCTCGGGCCAGCACAGCGCTGGGCCGCCAGGTGGGCCGGCTGGTGGGTTTGGCCAGGTTAGTTTTCTTCTGTTTAACTGTTTTCTTTTCTATTATTTCTGCAACTTTGTGGACTTATTTAAAATACTTAAACAACTCCAAAAATCCCCAAACTGCTCATGCATACTATTTAAAGTATAGACAACATGAAACATTTCTGTTTGAGAATATTTGAACATTTAAATATTTTTTTATAAATTTTAAATGCCCAAATTCAAATACTTATGTGTTAATTCAATAACCTTCTGTTGACCTAGAAAAATGTGCACTATTTTTGCCAGGGGGTTTAATCCAAGACAAAGAGGGTGAACATTTTAGAAGGGCATTTCAGGTTCATTGAAAAAGATTTTAGTAAACCCTAGTTATTTCCAGGGGGGGGGGGAAGTGTGTGTTGGGGATTCTGGCATTTCCCAATTCAGAATTAATAGAATTTAAACATGATGCACACTCTAATGCATGGCCTAGCTAGGGATGTGACAGGATAAGTATCCGGTCCCGATGATACGCCATACTTCAGCTCCGCCCACTTGATATATGGACCCCTCTTGAGAACGGGGCACCAGGCAGAATATCCTCTTCCACAGCGTGAAATGGGCCTCGACACCCAAAAATAGCTCGCAAAGGGCGACGAAGCCCGCGATATGCAATATGGAGGCAGGCGTGAGATTGTGCAGCTGGAGGCCGTAGAACTCCAGAAGCCCACGGAGAAATGGATGAATTGGAAATCCCAGTCCCCTCATTAGATAAGGGACAAGGCACACCCGCTCTCCTTTGGAGGGATTGGGGTGCTCTCCGCCTGCTTTCCGCCATTGTAGGTGGCGAATCCGGCTCGGACCGGGATCATGTAAGCCTGAGGGAGAAATCCCTTAGTCTGAAGGGACACTAACTTGCTGTGCGGGATGGAACAACAATTCCAGTCTCCGGGTTTAGGACCGGAAGGGCGAGGGGAGGAGATGCGACAGCTGGCCATGTTAGAATGGACCTTTGCTGGAGGCGCTCTGATGATAGCTCGCGAAAGGGGAGAAGATGTGGTTTGGATCTGAATCCCCATCCCGTTAAATAGGCGGCTCGTTTATACAGCAAGGGGTGTGGATGTAAAAACACCCCGGCTTTTCGCATTCGTTTGACATGTGGAGGAACAGCCATTATTGGGCATGGAAGCCGAGGAACTCAGCATTATAAAAATCGGACATTATTCCTACAGGTGCACAGAATTTGGAGAAGAACCCGCCTTGCAATGCCGAAGACAATCTGCGCGCCAGACTCGTCGTCATTGAAGCCTGGTTCGGGGGCTACTGAGGGAGTCCTGGATTAGGGGGTGTTCGGATAGCCGAACTATACCTTCAGCCGGACTCCAGGACTATGAAGATACAAGATTGAAGACTTCGTCCCGTGTCCGGAAGGGACTTTCCTTGGCATGGAAGGCAAGCTAGGCGATGCGGATATTCAAGATCTCCTACCATTGTAACCGACTTTTTGTAACCCTAACCCTATCCGGTGTCTATATAAACCGGAGGGTTCTACTCCGTAGGACAACTCCATCATACAACAATCATACCATAGGCTAGCTTCTAGGGTTTAGCCTCCTTGATCTCGTGGTAGATCTACTCTTGTACTACCCATATCATCAATATTAATCAAGCAGGAGTAGGGTTTTACCTCCATCGAGAGGGCCCGAACCTGGGTAAAAACATCGTGTCCCTTGTCTCCTGTTACCATCCGGCCTTGACGCACAGTTCGGGACTCCCTACCCGAGATCCGCCGGTTTTGACACCGACAAAGGCATTCGTCCATTGGATGGTCAATTTCGCAAGGTTGCATCCTACTCCACCAATGATGACTCTGCCACACATGACTCTGCCGCCAACAATGCCAAGCCAAATCCTCAAGCCACAGCACCCAGGGTGATGACTGATAATGAGTTACTCCTCAGTCTTCATCAGAAAGTTGATCGCAATCACAAATGGGTCAAGCGTCAGTTTGGTTCAATTCTTCACAACATGACTTCAACACATAATGCAGTGAAGAAAAACCACTACTACCTTCGTGAAACCCTCAACCGCACCTGGGCTGTTCTGTCTCAAGTCTACAGCGCCGAAGATCTGAAGAAAATGGGTCTCAATGAAGAGTTTGACTGGTCTACACCTCCTCCGAAGAAATACAAGAAGGTCAAGGTTCCTTCTTTGGTGGCCAGCTCCTATTATTCATCGCGTGAGACTGATGAAAATGAAGACTTGGACGACACTGCGGCAGGCCCCACTTCAACAACCGACCCCAATAACGCTGGCGCTCCTTCATCATCTTGATTACCTTCAGGAGCGTTATTCCTCAATTTCGATCCTTTTGGTCATTTGATGACAAAGGGGGAGAAATTTGAGTTAGCCTTCAAGCGGGTCTATTTTAACGCCTTTATACATCGCATTTTTGCTAAGTTACAACTCTCGTTCTTCTGAAACTTTATTGGATCGAGTTGTAATCTTAAACCCGATGGTGCTCTGATACTTTTGATGCACTGTGCTCTGATACTTTTGACGCACTATTCTGCATGCTTATTCCTCGTTAATATTATTGCACGCATGCTGAATTACATCAGGCACCATATTTCATCATGCATTTCAAATTCTTCATATTATATATCAAATGCGTGTATGAATTACAAGATATAGGGGGAGATCTCCATGATTCAACTCTTCAAGTGTGCATTGCTTCAAAAGCAAATTCCTCACTATGCACATCTTTAGGGGGAGTTCCTCTATATCTTGCAATCAAATTCCTCAATATCAGTATTTACACTTCACATATTTATCCCCGTTGAAAACTTAACCGTCATCAATCACCAAAAAGGGGGAGATTGTAAGTGCATCTAGTGCCCCTTAGTGATTTTGGTGTATTGAAGACTTATAGGTTAAGGATCTAATGCGTTTATAAGTGTACACAGGTCTATAAGTCTATGAGGAGTTTGATAATTACAGAGAAAGTCGACCCCTAAAAATGAAGTTCTTCGACTGAAGACTTTGATGTTTTGAAGACTTTCTGAAGACTTTGAAAGTGAAGAAATTGGTGTGACCTTGAAGACTTGGTATTCATTCGAGGAACATGAAGCGTGAAGACTTTTGTTTTCATAGTTTCATTTTCTCTTTCTTGAGTCATAGGAAACACCGTACTGTTAAAGGGGGTCGAGAAAATACTAAGGAGAAAATTTCCAAGTGATGCTCAACTCAAATCCTACACCTACCAATCCCTTCGAGTGAAGCCATTGGAAATCTCATACAGTTCAGTCAATCTCTTCAGTGACAGAGACGCAGTTCTTCTGGTCACTGAGGACTTTGCTCTGACTGAGGAGTTAGGAATTCGCCAGTGCGAATTGCCTACACAGTGAGGAACATGATAGCCCTGAGGAATTTGTACCTCAAATTTCCGACCGTTGTTGTGCTACACGCCAGCTGTCCCAAAATATCTTATCCATCCAACGGTCATATCATTGAAGGGCATTAATGTCTTATCATGTCGGGCTGCTCCCTAGGCTATAAATAGCCGCCCCCTACAACCACTAGCTGGTTGGCTGCTCCCCAAGAACTTGACACTTGTCATTTGAGAGCAACCCATCCTCCCAGGACTTTGAGCGAAAATCATCAAGTGAGGAAAATCCAAAAACCCAAACCCAAACACCTACAAACCCAAAGTGATTGAGCATCACTGAAGAGATTGAACCTGCGTGGATCCGACGCTTTTTACCTTTGAAGACTGTGCTTCTTCCAGACGGTTAGGCATCAAGGTCTAGAGCATCCAAGAGGAATTGTGGATCGTCGAGTGACCGAGATTGTGAAGGTTTGGAAGTCACCTGAAGACTTACCATGAGTGATTGGGCGAGGACTGTGTGTCCTTAGCTCAAGGAGAATACGGTGAGGATTGTGTGTCCGGGACTGGGTGTCCTCGAGTTTAAATACTCAACCACTCCAACCAGATGTACAACTGAGATAGCAGTTGGAACTGGTCTACCAAATCATTGTCTTCACAAAGCCAACTGGTTCTATTTCCTCAACACTTTCATTTCCTCATTACTGTGTTCTGTGTTTGTTCATATCTGTGTTTGAAGACTTTGACTGAAGACTTTCTCAATTTCCTGAGTTCAATTTCTTCAGTCTGTTTGTCTTCATCTTGTGCTATCCTGTGTTTACGTTTTCTGTACTCTATGTTTGTCTTCATTTCATCATGATGACCATGCTTGTATTCTGCTATGTTTACTTCTGAGTACTTATTCCGCTGCTAGTAGTTCTTCGTTAAGGAATTTCCTCACTGGCAAATTCCTCGGTGAAGAATTTCATAAAAATCGCCTATTCACCCCCCTCTAGTCGATATAACGCACTTTCACATGTTAACAACACGAGAGGGCGGCGCCACGGGGAGCGCAGCAAAGCACGCGGAGGACGACGGCGAGGCCTCGGAGGTCGGTGTTAACGATTTAGGAGACGGTGGGGCGGCGATGCGTGCACTGAGGCGCAGCCAGCCGTGGGTGGCGGAAGCAGGCAGCCCCGCCGGCGCTGGTTTGGTTTTGGCGGCTGGAGGAAGACATGACTGAAGAAACACGACAGACTGTAAAGGCAGCAGGAGTACTTAACAACCTTAACTGAAACCAGCAGGGGCACTTAACAACCATAGCTGAAAGCAGTATGAGTACTTATACAGGTTCAACCGTACAAAGCACGCCTCGAACAGTGCTACTTTGCCTACAGTTAACCAAAGGGTGAGGCCGCCAAGCCCCAGGACAAGGCCCAGGCGCCACCCCTACGCATCCACAACCTTCTAAAAGCGGCTTCATCTCGCAATGTGGTCAATAAACAGGATATTCGCTTTAGAGCCATGGAAAAGTAGGAACAAAATCTTCTGTCCTATTCTCCAAGATGGACGGGCCTTCATTATTTGAGACCACCCATGAATAAGTATCTTTTCACCTCCAAGGGGAATGGAGTAGGTCGACATAAACATCATGTTGTGACCAAGCGCTAGTCTGACTCGACCATGGTCAGGCATCTGTATAGGAACAATAGAATTGGGCAGTTCCTGTTTCAAGAAGATCACAACTATAAAACTGTGTGTAAGCAAGAGTCTATGAACAACATATATAACAGAAAACAGCTCGTACCATCAGTTTCTCAACACAGTTGGACCTGTTCAACCAGTGCAGCAGTGGCACACATATCCCACGTGGCATTCCACCATTGAAACGCACCACAAGGACCTCAAGACGATCAATAAAGTGTAGGAACTTGTGGATGTCGTCCAAGTCAACTTCAGTGCCATGAGTAACAGCCGAGTTCTTATAGAATAACAAACGAGTAGCCTGCTTAACTCTCAAAAAACCTACACGTGCCACCAATTATAAGAAAATATTAGTTATACGTAGCATCTTCATGAGAGATTCGTTGCTACTTCTAAAGTTAAATTGTGATTAGTTAGACAGAATAGGTGGATTAAGAAGTAATCGAGGCAAGAACCAAGAACCAGATACAAAACTAACATGGATGAACAATTGGAACGACGTCGGGGTGGAAGATTGCAGTGAAGATGAGACCAGGTTCTGCTATTTCCATCAACATTCGTGCGCCAACTTTCAATCTGTAACACTTGAGAAAGTTTATCCAAGTTCGGCCATAAAAAAAGCAGCGATCTTCTTGGTTCATGAACCCAACTCAAAACTTATATCCATGGCTTGTCTTCACTGTTACCATTAAATTGGTGTATTCAGTTATGGCAAGGCCGAGCATCTTGAGTACATGTGTTCTGGCAGAGCAAGGAATGCAGCGCGGGAAAAATAATATGAGAACACAATGTATTCCCTATATCCAAATCTAGAAATAATTTCCTCCTTCACGTCAGTGTTGACCATGGTACTAGTACCTTTTATCCAAATATAGGAACCCAAATTTCCAAATTAGTTGACAGCATGTTCAAAAAACCCCACCCTCCCGGATAGAAAAGAGGATTCTAGGAACATACTGTGCGCGTTTTAAAATCCTGTGTTAGGATGAGAAGGAACAAGTGTGGCGTCTCGTCGAGGGCGCAGAAACCTGTAGGGTCCTCGCACTTTGGGAACTGAAATGAAACACAGTAGATTCAATAGGAAGAAAAATGCATCAACGGCGGCGACTGCCATCCTAGGAGTACCCGCGACCAAGGGACTTGGATTTATCGGGGATGGATGAAGAATTCGTACCAGGTTCTCCATGAGAAAACCCTATGCAATCGCAGAGCGGGGGTTTTCTCTGAACAAGCCGACGAGGGAGAAGGGATTCAGGCCTAGTGAAATATTGCCGCTTTGTCCGTCCAGCTTACTGCTAAAGCTAGAAAGGTGGGGGTTTTTGTGATTTGATAGCTCATTGGGCATTAATGCGACGCTACGACCGGGGTGTGTCTACCATGCAGTTGTGCACTCTAATTTGGTGCATATGGCATGTGGACCCCATTGCCGGATGCCCCACATATCAGCGCAAGGAAGTAGAAAGACAGGAGTAACTAGTTATTACACATAAATATATTTTTGACAGAGAGATATTCCCTTTGTAAAGAAATATAAAGATCTTTTATATCACAACTTTATACATAAGAAAAATCAAGGGGAATATATATAACATATATAATTATAAAAAACATAGTTTTTTTAACACGGTATAGACTAGTTGGTGATGATGGCGTGCCTGTCACCCTGCAATATAGGCCGTCCGATTTATATCTGACGGATAGGAAGGAAACTATGGCAATTTTGCAAAAAGGTACCAACACACCTCTCCACATTTGCAAATAAGGCCTTCCCTCATTCATCCATTTCTCTCACAAGATAAAATACTCATACAAATGCATCTAGATGTTACATGCAACGCACCGGCATTATGGGGGTTCAGCAGAGAAATACTCAGACAGGCTCACGGTTCTAGACTTTGGGCCACAGGCCGGTCGGCCTGCATGTTTGGGGGCCCATGTGTTCTACCTCAGTGCTTTTCATATTGCAAGCGGTCGGTACGACGCTGGTTTTAGATGTTGTCGCAAGGCGAATACACAAAATTGAATAAAGCACGGCAGCTGTTGGAATGAAATCAATCGACAGTTCCTAACCAGCAACCAGAGTTGCAATTCTATCAACGATACTGTCGTACTACTTATACACACAGGACACTTGTTTCACCATGCCAGAGTATTACATAAAAATCTCTCGGCGGATAGATCAGTTCGGCAGTATTGAAGAATTTCAAAATTGATTTGGACCGGCTCTCCTTGTTGAGAAAGTTCGATTTTGACCGCAAGATATGATTTAGATTTGAACCTTGACCATCCTTTAGCATCAATCATCATGCGACCATCCTTTGTACTTGCGGTATATTGAGCAGGTTCATTCACACCAAGGCTGCGCATGGTAAGAGAAACTTGGCCACGGTCGCCCGGATTATTGAACGACTCCCTCATTGCTCTAGGAATTCTCTCTTTGCAAACAAGAAGACATACACAAACAGTTAGATCAACACAGTGAATCATGTGAAACAACATGGAAAGAAAAATGAAGAAGCACTTGGGCGGCCCATGCTTACTAAGAAGGTGGACATGTCGGTTTTTGTAAGGACTTCGGTATATGAAGTGCGAACTGCAGCCCAGTCTGTTGCCGGTGCAACTGTTGGTTCCGTTGCCGCTGCATGGGCCGGATCAGATACAAGTGCAAGTGTTGGTGCAGGTGCCGAAGACGTTGCTAGTGCCCGTGCCGGTGCGACTGGTAGTGTCGATGCTGCTGCCGGAGATGGTGCTCCTTGTAGAGCTGGTGCCGGTGTCGGAGAAGGTTCCAGTGTCGATGCCCAATCCTCCTGTAGATCAGCCTGATCCGCTGACACGGTCGGTGCCCAATCCTCAGCTAGATCAGACTGAGCTGATGCCACTGTCAGTGCAAGAGCAACTGCCGGTGCTCGATCCATTGCTGAAGGTGGTACCGATGTGCGAGACAGCGGCGATCGTGTCTGGTCTGCTATGATCAGCTTTCTAACGTGACTAGGCTCTGTGACCATGATCCAGTCTTTTTCTTCATTTCTTTTAAACGCGAGAAAGACTAATTGTGGCGTGTTTGTTAAACCAAACTGCAGTTCATCATAGGGATTCAGCTTGTACTCAGACAATAGACTCGTCCAAATTTTTCCAATAATATAAGTGATGGACAGTGCCTTCGTTACTGGGACGGCATAAGAAGTGAAACCTGCAAAAATATCCATCGTAGAGCAAACCAAATGGTTTATTCTGTGATGAATGTCACATGGCAAAACCTGCATCGTAAAATTGCAGCAAAAGAAAGAAAACATGGCATTAAATCAATAAGATTTAGATAGTAAATCAATAAGATTTACTTGATGTGACACGAGTGAATCCTTACCAGGAAATCACTATGTTGAAGTGCTAACCAGAAGATTGGTTGTCCAACTACGCATGGCATGCAGGGCCCCCTCCTACTCCCACAAGCAAGACAGTCCAAAGGTCGTGACAAATCGTATGGACCGAACATCCATGGGACTAGAAATCCTGGTGGGTGCGATAAACCCTGCAATGCATACAGATATAGGAGTGTAACCATAATTGATAAACCGTCCTCACAAAAAATATGATCTGGATACTTCAAAATATACAGACTAAATTGAGTGGACAGACATTAACATACACTGTTCCCAGGACTCAGCACACACCAAAAGCGGCAGTACTAAACAATACAGGGTTCACAAACACAAATCAAGTTCTGAACAATAGTACTTACTACAGACAAGCAAAGTTGCACTAATTAAACTCAGCAGACTATTTCTTGCCACCGACCTACCGGATGAACCCCGCATAACAGACTAGGCCATGGACTTCCTGAGAGATGTCTACCGGCACCATCACGATCTCCTCAACATTGGAGAACCTAACAGAGTGGTCCTTCCACTCATAAACATGACGATGAAGACAGGCCGCGTAAGATTTGTCGGGAAGCTTTACAAGAACCACACCCTTCATAATCGAAGGCACAACCAGGAAATTGTTCTGGTCAAGTACAGCCTCGAGAACATGCCTGACAACAATGCTACAGGAAAACACTAGTTCAGGACACGTGGCGACAAGGACATAGCAGCTGGATATTTTAGCAATATAACTCATCCTCAGGTCTTCCAGTTCACACGACATGACTTTGAGAACTTCATCTCCACCACGGACCTGGTTCTAATTCAAACAGAAACCAAATATTCTATTACTACCTCCGTTCAGAAATATAATATGATATTTTATATTTTACTCCATATATGACTACATAAACGCACTGAAATGAGTGAACAAAGACACTAGAACATGTCTTCAAAGGCATGAGAGCAGAGGGATTACTTGCTATATCCATAACACAAGTTACTGATATAAATATACCCTCTTCAAAGGTAGCATTGGTGTTCATAAAGTAGTTGAAAGTAATATATAAGAAATCAGTGTCAACCTCTAGCATGTTTTGGTCAAAAGAGGAATTTAGAACCGTCATTTGGCACACAAAAATCATATGCAAGGTCACCCAGAAATTTGTACTACTAGTACTAGTACTGTGTGTTAGATGAAAAAACCACACGATCAAGATCGAGAAAAAGACCGTCAAGAAGAGATATTACCTGGACTTGCGTAATGAGGGATCTCGGAGAGGGGGGCTTGGACAGGGCGATGGCTTTGAGCTTGTCTACGGTAGTCTCGGCGGGGTGCTTGCACTTCTTCGTACCATGAGCCTCGACAGTTTTGGCCAGAGCCATAGACATCAGTTCGGCCGGTGCTCCAGCGTCCATCAAGAAACTGTCAAATAGAAATAAAAGAAAAGAAACCATAATCACAAACCCAAAAGAAGAATAGAGAGGGAGTTATAGGATCAGTCTCGGGGTTGCAAGACCGGGCCTTGGCCAGAATCAACACCATTGATGTGCTCACATTTCCTTCTTTGGGAGAGAAGAACAATGGCAGAAGCAGGTCGGGGTTTTCTTGAAGAAATGAGGAACAAGATGAGGGAGAAGCGAGTGGGGGTTTTCTTCAAGAGAGGAAGCTGAGAGAGAAGAGTTAAATGATGGTTGCTTCGTCCGTCCAACTTACTGCTGGAAAGGAGGGGGGTTTATGATTTGATGGCTCATTGGGCATTACTGCGACGCTTCGGTCGGGGTAGTCTACCGTGCAGTTGGGCACTCTACTACGGAATAATTTAGTGCATGGATAGTGGACCCCAATGTTGGCTGTCCCACACGTTAGTGAAAGTGAGTAGCAAGGTTCCCGGCGACCGTGGAGGAGGATCCATACGGTAGAGCATGTCCACTGTTTTTCTGAAGAAAAATAATAATTACAGCAAGCGTTTCCACTCTTACGACGGAGGAGTGCGAAACACGGCAGCCACTTGAACATACACAGTGCTCCTACTACTAGGCATGTGCACTGGTTCATATGTCAGTACTACATAATCTTGTTGCTAGTGTAGTAAGATATGACGATAACAAATGATGTTGTGCGCATGTCAACTATATGAACAGTAATGTAGTAACATAGTACCGCTTTTTTTACTGTCCGGACGAGAATGAACGGTGAGATCAATGTTAATAGAACTAGGTCTACAGCGCACAGAGAGTATGGTGCTATAGTAAAGCATGAAACATGAACCATATGAAGCATGATTCAGTGTTAGGCAGGGTGTATGAAGGGTGCACGGGATGGGAGCAAAAGTTCCCTTCTTGACCCACTTTTGGGTGTTTGGCAGAGTGCATGAAGGGTGCATGAGTCCACACTAGTAGGTTAACACAAATACACGAAGAGGGAACAACTATATTGAGATGAGAATGCAACCAAACACACTCACACGCTTTGTGCTACAGTGAGTTATCTGCACCATCTGAGTTTGATCCAACGGTCATGTTGCGCTGAGACATGGATATGCCCATGCAGAGGGCGCCTAAACACCACGGAAGTCCCTCTGCTTCTTGAGGCCCACGACGTTGGTGATGCAGGGTGCAACCACCTGCAGAGCCCACTGCCAGTCGACGGGAGCCAGCTCATCAAAGACGGCGTCCAATGGCACGAATGGATTCCGATGACGGAGCCCTGAGAGGATTCGCCCGGCAACGGCGACGGCAGCCTGCAACCCCTCCTTGTCCAGCTCTGCCCTCACCATCGAGCGGAGATGGCTCAGCTCCTCGGAGATATAGGTGAAGAAGGAGACTAGGTCAGGAAGCCGCAGCTCGTTGAAGTCGACGGGTTGGTCGAATGGGTTTAGCCCAACGGCCGGCATGGTCGCGCTGGCACGACGGTAGGCATCATGCAGCCGCAACATGTGTGTGGCAACTTGGTCCACCAAGTGGCTGAGGCGATCCTGGACCTCGTCAAGATCAGCCCGCTCGCGCTCCAGCGGGCTCCCCTGACGGCCTATTGTATCTCCCGCTTTCTGCAGCGACACCGTCGATGCCTCGAGCATCTTTGTGGTGGACGCCTGCCGCTTTTGAAGCTCCGTGAACTCCCGCACATAACGGAGGAGCATGGCACTCCTCTCCTCCTTGAGCTCATAGAGCTCCACGTCCTTAACCCTGAGCTCCGCATCCTTGGCATGGAGCTCCTGTGTCAGGCGCCTCACCTCAGACTCCGTGATCTGCTGCGCCGCCATGGCACCAGGTAGAAGCAATGGGGAGAGGAAGCAAAGGGGGCGAAACGGCTGAAAGGCAATGCAATCTACGGGAAGGCGGAGGGAGCCAGCCGAGCAGCGGGGAATCTTTTGGTTCTCACCATGGGAAAACACAAGTCAACGACTTCTCACATCAGAGAGCAGTGGGTTTTACAGGCGGAGTCATCGTGACTAATTGCTACCGCGCCTGCTCCCGTCAATCAAAAAATTAAAGATCATGTCGGGCCTGCTCCCGTCACTCAAAAAAATAAAACTCCTGTCGCACCCAAACACCAGAGCAACGCCGCGGTGGATATTTAAATTTACCTATCGGCAAGGAGATAAAAAGGGGTGAAAAACAAATGTGGCAGCGACCTAGCTAATCAGTCGCACTAGCCCAACTAGCTAGCCACCGTGCTTCACTGATGTACTCGGCGGAAAAGGTGGTCTCTCGTGATTTGACGACTCATTTACTTGCTTCGGCGCTACGACCGAGGAGGACCCAGAAAATGCGCGGTAGAGCCTCCCACGTCTCGGCAAGGAAGAATATATGCGTGCACCACCCAGGAGGACCCTGAGGGAGTCATGGACTCAGGTGTCCTCGGGCGTCCAGCCGGTTATCTATTGGGCCGGACTGATGGGCTGTGAAGACATGAAGGCCGAAGACTGTACCCGTGTCCCGACTGGACTCTACTTGGCATGGAAGGCAAGCTAGGCGACCAACTATGAAGATTCCTTCTTATGTAACCGACTCCATGTAACCCTAGATCTCTCTGGTGTCTATATAAACTGGAGAGCGTAGTCCGGATAGAGAGACACACATTACCATAGTCATACAGGCTAGACTTCTAGGATTTAGCCATTATGATCTCGTGGTAGATCAACTCTTGTAATACTCATATTCATCAAGACCAATCAAGCAGGAAGTAGGGTATTACCTCCATAGAGAGGGCCCGAACCTGGGTAAACATCGTGTCCCCCGTCTCTTGTTACCATCGATCCTAGACGCACAGTTTGGGACCCCCTACCCGAGATCCGCCGGTTTTGACACCGACATTGGTGCTTTCATTGAGAGTTCCACTGTGCCGCCTACAAAAGGTTCGATGGCCCCTTCAATCATTGATAATGACACTGTCCAAGGAGGACCCTTCCTCCCCGGACAGATTTTTGTGTTCGGCGACTTTGTACTGCGGGCCAACTCGCTTGGCCATCTGGAGCAGGTTGATAGCTACGCCCCTGGCCACTAGGTCAGATTTGGAAGCTCGAACTACGTCGCGGATACCCATGGAGACTTGATCTTCAATGGGTTTGAGACCGCAGTGATCGCTCCCCCTCGCACCGATGAACATGACTTAAATATGTCATCGGATCACATCCAGGAGATGGTTCCTGTCGCTACAACGGCCTTAGAAACCGAAGCAGATCGTGCCCTCTGAGGCCACAAAGTCAGCGGCGTTGGAGCCACACACGGACTCGACATCCTGCAATATTTACGTCAATGGAACTCCGGACTCATCTCTGGCTATAACTTCCAGACCAGGTACGCCTGCGGACACCGAGCTGGATCGGTTATCGATTTTCAAATTTAGCGCCGCTGACATCTTCCAGCACTCACCTTTGGGTGACGTGCTAAAATCTTTAAAAAAACTTATCCTTGGAGGACTCACAGCCGAACTATGTTCGGTTCGAGCTAGAGGCGGATGACGAGGAATTTTGCTTCCCACCCGCCACCCACTTCATAGCCACTGTCGATGACGTAACCGACGTGCTTGACTATGGCTCCGAAGACATCAACGGTATGGACGACGATGCCGACAAGGAGCAATTCCAAGACCCGACATTCACTGGACGTTGGACGGCCACCTCTTCGTATGGCGTGTACATGGTTGACACACCTAAAGGATCTGGCGATGACGAAAACAATGAAGACCCTATCGGAGCTGCATCCGAACAGGAGGAACATGACAACGGGCAAGACAACCCTGAAAAACAGGCCACACCCAATGACTCAGAAGACAATAGTTACCGTCCACCCTCCGAGGAGGAGACGAGCCTCGACATCGAAGACTTCATCGTTCCTGAGGATCCTCTGGAGTAGGAGCGCTTTAAGCTTCAGCTCATAGCCACTGCAAGGAGCCTGAAAAAGAAACAGCATGCGGCAGCTTCAAGCTGAACAAGATCTGCTCGTCGATAGATGGACTGATGTCCTGACAGCCGAAGAATACGGCCTCAAGAGCCTAGCCAAGAGCTACCCGAAACGCAGACTGCTACCTCAATTCGATGAGGTGGTGCTAGAGCACATATCTCCCTCGCTTAATGCGGAATGACCGCCACGTGGTCGAGACAGGGCAACCGACCGACCACCCCACGGTCGGGATAAAGCGGCAACTCAGGCCGAACGACAGCCTGCCCCACCGCCCCGTAAACATAGAGACGAAAGAATTCGGGGTCACAGGTACGACCTCTGGTAGACCCTGGGCAGTAGAGCAGGACATACAAGGTCGATCTATGGATCGCGAGGACGTGCCTCGAGGCACGACGACGGCTACCTATTCGGACGTGACAAACCTAACCACGCCCGGGCTGAATGCCGCAGACGGACTCCATCAGAGCTACGCCGCGACGCAGCCCGATATAGAGCCGCTGCACATCCTCTCTGCTTCACAGATGAAGTACTGGATCATGAATTCCTCGAGGGGTTCAAGCCCATCAATATTGAATCATACGACGGCACAACCGATCCTGCAATATGGATTGAGGATTTTATTCTCCATATCCATATGGCTCGAGGAGATGACCTCCACGCCATTAAATACCTCCCATTAAAGCTCAAAGGACCAGCTCGACACTGGCTGAACAGCCTGCCTGAAAATTCCATCGGTAGCTGGGAGGACTTGGAAGAAGCTTTTCTTGACAACTTCCAAGGCACCTATGTCCGACCACCAGACGCCGATGACTTAAGTCATATAGTTCAACAACCTGGAGAATCAGCCAGAAAATTCTGGACTAGGTTTCTAACCAAAAAGAACTAGATCGTCGACTGTCCGGATGCCGAAGCCCTAGCGGCCTTCAAGCATAGCATCCGTGACGAATGGCTCGCGCACCACCTCGGCCAAGAAAAGCCAAGGTCCATGGCAGCCCTCACGGCACTCATGACCCGCTTTTGTGCGGGAGAGGATAGTTGGCTGGCTCGCAGTACAAACACGGCCAATGAAACGGGCCCCTCCGAGGCCAAAAACAGCACTGGCAAGCTCCGGCGCAACAGACACAAACGTCGAAGCAATAGCGATAACACCGATGACACTACAGTTCACGCCAGATTCATTGGCTTGAAGTCCGACCAGCGAAAGAAGCCCTATAAAAGGAGTAGCGGAGGACCATCCAGCTTGGACCGCATACTCGATCGTCCTTGCCATATACATGGCACCCCAGACAAACCGGCCAACCATACTAACAGAGATTGTCAGGTCTTTAAACAAGCCAGCACGGTTAATAGCAAAAACAAGGAAGGGGAATCACAGAGCGAGGACGATGATGAGGAGCCCCGGCAGCCCAACACTGAGGGGCAAAAGAAATTACCCCCTCAAGTCAAAGCGGTGAACATGATATACGCTACACACATTCCCAAAAGGGAGCGCAAGCGCGCACTCAGGGACGTCTATGCGGTAGAGCCAGTCGCCCCGAAATTCAATCCATGGTCATCATTCCCGATCACCTTCGACCACCGAGACCATCCAACTAGTATCCGGCATAGCGGTTCATCCGCACTGGTCCTCGACCCAATCATCGATGGATTTCACCTGACACGAGTCCTAATGGACGGTGGTAGCAGCCTCAACCTGCTCTATCAGGATACAGTATGTAAAATGAGCATTGACCCCTCACAAGTCAAGCCCACGAAGACTACCTTTAAGGGAGTTATACCAAGTGTAGAGGCCCGTTGTACGGGCTCAATAACGCTGGAGGTAGTATTCGGCTCCCCAGATAACTTCCGAAGCGAAGAACTAATCTTCGATATCGTCCCATTTTGCAGCAGCTATCACGCACTGCTCGGACGAACCGCATTCGTTAGATTCAATGCGGTGCCACATTACGCTTATCTCAAGCTCAAGATGCCCGGTCCACGTGGTGTCATTACAGTAAATGGAAAGACGGAACGCTCCCTCCATACAGAGGAGCACACCGCCGCCCTAGCAGCAGAAGTACAAAGCGGCCTTCTCAAGCAGCACTATAATCAGGCTGCCGAGCCCCTGGATGTCATTAAAAGGGTCCGGACTACACTGCAACAGGACAGCTCGGCTGGTCATGAGCCAAATTAGCAATTTAGCCTCTGTCCCAGCCCCCGATGAGGCAATGGCATTAATACCGCACGTACATAAACTACGCACTCAAAACCATATGGGTATTGATGGAGGCACAACTCGTTCATGATCCACAGTACGGCTTGACCGACCCTGGGATTCGCACGCTTTTACTTTTTCTTTTTTATTACTAGTTTACTTCTCTTTTCGATGTCTATACGGACGACCCGCTTGCAAAACACACTAAGGAGGCAAGGAGCTCTGGAGTACAAGGGAATCCCCAGGTGGTTTCTACTAAATGATTACCATACTTGTTTTACATACCCGCACTCAGCTCGCCCTTGGTTATGGCATGTTAAATAGCCTTACTTGCTTATCGCATTACTTCTACAAAGTACGCCTCGATGTACTAATTACATCACACTGGTGAGTAAATGATGGCGTCAGCTCCTTACTAAATTTTTCCTGTTTCCTCACCTTAGTATTTATTACTCATTGCACACGTACACCATGGTACGTATTACTATGCCAGGGGCTTCATTACGCCCGGCATCACGGCAATAAAAGTCCGAACACTTTTAGAGTATAGTTCGGCACTCCGAACTTATAGCATTATATGCATCGGCTCCGAATCATGTCTTTGGTCAATAGTTGGGTTGCCCAGCTCCTTTGCTTACTACCTTACGTTCCGCTATATCGGCTAGGGTAGTAAAGGGAGAACTACTGCGAAGAAAACTAACTGTCATGATGCGGCGAGAGCCGGTCAGCTGTTCGAGAGGTTCCAAATCGTTGGAGATTTTTTCTGCTTCTTGTGAAGAATCGGTTTTTCCGATTAGGCGTGTATAACGCCCCTGGTTCAGCCTTCCGAACACCAGGGGCTTTGCCAACTTTGTTAATTGTCAAACTCCTATGGCTAAGTGAGGGCGGTAAAGGCCGCATAGTCTGATTACCTTGTCCGTTGCGCTAAACACCTCCTTTAAGGACCAGAATGTGGAGTAAAGAGTGTTTAGATTTATCCTGAACACCCACGTACTATCTACGTGGGGGCAGAAGCCGACGACTGGTCAACCCCCAGATTTCATAAACGGCTGCACAGGAGGTAAAATATAAATCGCAAGCATTATAATACATAACATCATTATTCCATACTACAGGACAAGATAATACAAATGTTCTCATGGGAATATGACATCCTTCGAACATTGCTCCGCCACAAGGCGGGAGCCCTCCAGGACACCAGCAAAATAAAGCTCGGGTCGACTATGCTCCTTGCCCTCTGGTGGTCCCTCGGTCATCAGCTTCTTGGCATCCAGTTTCGCCCAATGCGTCTTGACGCGGGAAAAGGCCATACGCGCACCTTCAATACAGACCGACCGCTTCACGGCTTCGAGCCGCGGACACGCACTTACAGGCCGCTTAACAAGTCCGAAGTAGCTACTAGGTATAGTGTCGGCAGACCATAGCCGGACTATCAGGTCCTTAATGGCTAGCTCTGCCGACCTATGCAGCTCGACCAACTGCTTTAGCTGGTCGCTGAAGGGCACCGGATGTTCGGGTCCCAAATATTGGGACCAAAATAGCTTCTCCATATACATCCCCTCTTCGGCTCGATAAAACTCGGCAGCATCTGATACGCTGCGCGGCAGATTCATAAACGCCCCTGGAAAACCCAAATTCGGGTCAGTACAAGGAATTTGTCCTTCGCATACTTGCCTTGCATAACAAAAGACTTACCCGCTGTAATCTCCTTGGTCGCCTGAACTTCTTGGAGGGCGCTCTGGGCTTCGGCTCGGGCATCTTGTACACTCCGGCAGGCCTTCGCAAGTCCGGACTCCTGCGTCTCAAAATCGCGCTCCAAAGACTCGAGTTTCTCGACGACGTCCTGGAGCTCTTGCTGGGCCTTGCTAACCACAGCCTCGTGCTTCTCGCACGCGGCGTGTTCCTTGGCCTCTTTGTCCTCGGCCTCGGCTAACGCCTTCTTGAGGGTTGCTACCTCGGTCGTGGCCCCTAATAAAGTTTATGACACAGTCCAGACGGACTATTCATTTTTTCTTAAAATATACCCGCAGGTTACTGCATACCTTGGCTACCCTCCAGCTGCTTCTTCACGAGGCCAAGCTCCTCCTCAGCCCGCCCCAGTTTCCGCTTCAGTCCGGAGACCTCCGCAGCATGAACGGTGGCCGCCTGCAGCGACACCCGCTTAGTCACATAGACAACTCATGTTAGACTCCTGCGATATTTTTTCTTGATCCTCTGTTCGGCTTTTTTCTTCTCGGACACCAAACAGAGCATCAGGGGCTAATGTCTATATTGTGATATTCTTCCTACAACCACCTTACTTACCTCAAAGCCTGATAGAAGGCTAGTACAGGCTTCGGTCAGTCTGCTTTTAATGAACTGAACCTTCTCTATTACCGTGCGCATAAGGGCACAGTGTTCATTCACAATAGAGGCGCCTCGTAGCACCTCCAGCTGATTATCTGGTGCCTTTGGTTGGACAGAGGTCACCGGCGGAACAGGCACATTCCCTCCTTTTGGGGAATGTCATTCACTGGACTCCGGGGCCGCATAGATCTCTGGAATGGTGTCGGCTCAGGCCCGTAGGAAACTCGGCCCCCGTCACCAGTTCCCATAGGGGCTTTTTCCCCCATGTGTTCGGTGACTGAATAATCGTCCTGGGGCGCCACCGCGACGATCTCTGGAAGCTCCCCCGGTCGGGGAAGGTCTTTTGCGACACCACCTCGTCGTCACCCTTGGGAGAGACGGAGTGAGCAGGTGGCGGAGACACGCTAGCCATCTCCTTTGAGTCTAGCGATCCCTCTGTCGAGGATCGCGGGGAGCCATCGCGTGCCGGACTGCAATAACACGGTTTAAGGTATATCAATATCACAGACCGGACGGGCCAGACGTTTTCTGATTCTGGCACTTACGAGGCGGCCCAAGGCTTGGTCTGGCGAGGTCGCTCCGGACTGCTGTCAACATCCCACACGGAGTTATCTGCGAGGGAGCCTCTACCATCTTAGGCGCTTTCGCAACCGGACTTGTGGGGGCCGCTCTCTTCTTCCACCCCACTTCAGGTGGGGAGTCGTTTTCTTCTTCCTCTTCATCGTCATCGTCAACGGATGAAGTGGAAGTCCCGCTTTCGGACGTCACGTTCGGAGTGCCCTTTCGGCGAAGGCCCTTCTTGGCCCCTTTAGCCGCCTTCTTAGCCGTCTTCTCCGGCACCTCATAAGGTGCAGGGAACAGCATTTTCACCGGTAATGGGAATTCTTGGTCTTCTGGCAGCAGAGCCTGACAGTTAATCTCCTCTGCTACCTTGATCCAGGCCTGAAAACAGGGGAAGGAAAGCTTAGGCTTCCTCTCAAAATATGCTAGTAGAGGGTACACCTTGAAAACATTAAAAGAACTTACCAGGTTAGCCTGGCGTTTTAAGCTAAGCCCGCGATCTTCGGTCGTAGGCAATGGTGTCTCGCCGGCCTTGAAGAGCACTTTCCAGATTTCTTCGTGCGTCATGCCAAAGAGCTCCAGTAGCGTCCGGTGCTTGGCCGGATCGAACTCCCACAGATAGCAAGTCCGGTGTTGGCACAGAAGGACCCGACGAATGAGCATGCCTGGACCACGTTCACGGGCTTGATTTTCCTGTCTATCATGTTCTGGACGCACGTCTCGAGCCCAGCCAGCTCGTCCGAGGGACCCCAGGTTAGGCCCCTCTCTTGCCAGGAGGTGAGCCGCATCGGGATTCCGGATCGGAATTTGGGGGCCGCCGCCCAGCTGGCGTCGCGCGGCTCGGTAATATAGAACCACCCCGAATGCCATCCCTTCACCGTATCCGCGAACGAGCCTTCGGGCCAGGTGACATTGGGCATCTTGCCCACCATGGCGCCTCCGCACTCTGCTTGTTGGCCATTCACCGCCTTCGGCTTTATGTTGAAGGTCTTCAGCCACAGGCCAAAATGAGGTGGGATGCCGAGAAAGGCCTCACACACGACAATGAATGTCGTGATGTTGAGAATGAAGTTGGGGGCCAGGTCATGGAAATCCAGCCCATAGTAAAACATCAACCCACGGATGAATGGGTGAAGAGGGAACCCTAGCACACGGACGAAATGTGTAAGAAACACAACCCTCTTGTGGGGCTCTGGAGTAGGGATGATCTGTCCCTTGGCCGGGAGTCGGTGAGTGATCTCCTTAGCCAGATATCCGGCCTCCCGGAGCTCCTTGATATCCCTCTTCTTGACGGAAGAGGCCATCCACTTCCCTCTAGCTCCGGATCCGGACATATTTGGAGTACTTTCGTTGGAGCTCAAGGACGGAGGGGCTAAGGAGGAACCGAGGTGTGGGTGAAGAAAGGGAATCCTTATCCCCTTATAAAGGCCATGAATATCAAGCGCCTCCCCACTCACCTTAAACTCGCCTATTCCCAAGGGTCGTGCAAACGGCACGGTTGGGTCACCCACGCCCGCATTGATGAGAATCCCGCAATAAGGGGACACGATCTCTGCTTTGGCAGGACGTGCCAATAGCAACCGCATCTCTAAACGTGGAGCGGCAGACGAAAAATGATTCGAAATTATGACCGGACAGACGTGATGTTACGTTGTAAAAAGCTGACAGCGGATGGAACTCGTGTAAAAATATATTCTCTCTGCGGTTGTGTATGGTGTGTGACAGGTCCGGATACTATCATCGGATCCGAAGACTATCTTGGAGTTAGGAAAAGGGGGAACCCGCCTTGCAATGCCGAAGACAATCTGTGCTCCGGACTCCTCGTCATTGAAGCCAGGTTCAGGGGCTACTGAGGGAGTCCTGGACTCAGGGGTCCTTGGGCATCCGGCCTGTTATCCATTGGGCCGGACTGATGGGCTGTGAAGACATGAAGGCCAAAGACTGTACCCGTGTCCGGACTGGACTCTACTTGGCGTGGAAGGCAAGCTAGGCGACCAACTATGAAGATACCTTCTTATGTAACCGACTCCATGTAACCCAAGATCTCTTCGGTGTTTATATAAACCGGAGAGCATAGTCCGGATAGAGAGACACACATTACCATAGTCATACATGCTAGACTTCTAGGATTTAGCCATTACGATCTCGTGGTAGATCAACTCTTGTAATACTCATATTCATCAAGATCAATCAAGCAGGAAGTAGGGTATTACCTCCATAGAGAGGTCCCAAACCTGGGTAAACATCGTGCCCCTGTCTCCTGTTACCATCGATCCTAGACGCACAGTTCGGGACCCCCTACCCGAGATCCGCCGGTTTTGACACCGACAGACCCCGAAACCGCGTGGTAGGGTGTGCCATGTCTCGGCACGGAGGAAAAATGTGTGTGTAAAAATATACTATATCAGACGTAGTACCTATGGTTTGACCTCGGGACCCACCCAGTCGGTCAAAAACACCCCACTAGCTACACAGCTTCATCATGCTAACGTGACACGGAGGATAGGTGTGGTTAGCTCTGTCTCGACCAGCCACAACATCTCTTGTTCTAGGCGATTCTTCTATTTTCCAAGCTTTTTTTTAGTTATAATAACACCACGACAAACTAGCGCCGCTCTTCGTGTGTGCCCGTGCGTCTAAAGGTTAGACGATGGAGAGGAGAGAGAGATCGCAGACCTGGGACCCACCAGTAAGTGAGTCAACGGTCATGCACGTGTTGACAAGGCACTCCCTCTACTCTACTCAACATAATATTGTATAAAATCAAGTTATGGGACAAAGCCAACAACCGTTGTTATTTCAAGCTATCGACTTACGCTTTGTAGTCCAGGTTGCCAGTTCGAATCTCGTCTTTCAGATTTGTTAGTTTTAGGTCCAAATTTGATCAATGACAAGTGGGACCCCCGTGTGTTGTTCCGATATTTCAGTGTAGGATGGTTTTTTTTTACAAACACTTTGCATGGTTAAACAAGTAATGGCACGAGTTACACGTATTTTGCAAGCTTATGAACAAAAATGACAACGGCATAGAATATCACATCCACCACGTAGCTTAGATGCTATGGTGATACGATTTTTTACATCGTTGGAAGTGAGATCCAATGGCTTGGGAGTAGTCTTTGTAATTATGCACAATTTCCAAACTCTCCAAAGGTTTTTCGCAAATAAAACATTCAAGCCTCGTGTGTGCCACTGCATCTTGGATCCAACGGCTCCCCGTTGCTCATATTAGGTGCTCCCCGTAGCTTAATTAGCCGCTATGGTGATACGAGCATCTAGGTCGTATGATCTATGATCAGATGGCAAATGCGTAGTACTTGTACTTTCTGCGCAATTCCCAAACTCTCTTAGTCGTATATTGCAAAAACATTCAAACCTCCTACTGTGGGCCGTTAGATCTCCGTGAACTCGTATAACCATAGAATCTACGGTGCGGGAGCACCTCATATTCTCCCGTGCGAGAAAACATCAGGTGCTCTTACAGCTTGGATGCTACGGTGATATGAGCTTCGAGGTCGTTTGATCTGAGATCCAATGGCATCTGAGCAGTCTTTGTGCTTTTAAGCAGTGACCGAACTCTTTGGGGGCTTTTTTGAAAAAAATGATTCGAACCACGGAGGAGTTGTTGGGTCACAAATCCAACAGCTCCGAAGAGCTTGTATCACTAAAGCATCTAAGGTGTGGTAGCACATGATATTCTTACATATAAGAGAATATGATGTCCTCCTTCATCTTAGATGCTACGGTGATACGAGCTTCGAGGTCGTTGGATATGGGATCCAAGGGCATCTGAGTAGTTTTTGTACAAATTTTGTGCAATTCTCAAACTCATTAAGGTTTCCTGTAAAAATATTGAAGACATCACATGAGCTGCTATATCTCAGATCTACAAGCTCCAAGCAACTCGTATCAGCATATAGCATCTAGGGGGGAGGGGGTGCACAACCAATCGGTGTTTGGGAGCTAGGGTGGGGACAAATATAATATAAACAATCCTAAACAGAGCTTCACACATTTATCTAAGGTCGAGAGGTTAACCCCCGACAATCTACATAGCTCCGCCTAAACACAACATTTGCATGTACTGTAGTACTAGACTTAATATTCATGTTTTAGTTTCCTGCTCATTTTAAATATTGAATTGAGGACCATGCATGTCTTACATTTTACTCCCTTCGTTCATAAATATTAGTCTTCTTAGATATTTCAAATGGACTGGCACATACGGATGTATATAGACATATTTTAGAGTGTAGATTCACTCATTTTGCTCCGTATGTTGTCACTTGTTGAAATCTCTAAAAGACTAATATTTAGGAACAGAAGGAGTATTTTTGAATTCGTGTCATACATGCATGGTTTGGAAAAATAGATGCACTATACTTATTGGATTGTTGTTGTTGTTGTTGTTGTTGTTGTTGTTGTTGTTGTTGTTGTTGTTGTTGTGTGCGTGTGTGTGTGTGTGTGGTCATATGCTTGATACATAAAAAGTTTTCTCACCACCATATTGTTCATCTTTTAAATTTGAATTTGCAATGAAAAACTTACTAGGGATACCATGAAATGTGAAATCCACGTTGAGATCACTATATCTCAAACTCACTCTAATTCAAGAACTCGTCATAAATCAATTACCACGTCGAGATTACTATTTGGAAGGAAAATACGGGCATTGTAATACACATAGATTCTTCGGCAATTTAAAAGATTCCTTTCGTATTCTCGAATGGTACCCAACGGCGTACTAGCCAGACCTTGGCTCGTGTTGATCCACAAAAAAAACCGGGCTCGTGTCCTTCTGGGGGCGTGCGTGATACGCACATTAGCCGACCCCAACCAGTCGAGCCTCCGCGTTTCGAGTCGATATATCTGGCGGCTAGAATTCTAGCCCTAGGAAATTCCCCTCATGTCCCCGGTCCATAATGACTACCGATGAACAATGGAGGGATGATTTAGTAACTAGACAACGTTAGCTACCGTGTCGAGCACGGTTCAGTTCCCTCGGTCGCTGCTCCCCAAGGTCACCCGTCAACTGCATTGCCTAGTAGTACTACTACTACTACACCAGGATGAGCACAAAATTGAGCCCGTTTGTTTGTGCCTAGTACTTGAGTTAATATATCAGGGACCCCTCAAAAAAAGAGTTAATATATCAGGAAATGCACTGGTATGGATGGATTATCCTTTTACTCTGCATATATAACTTGTTTGAAGTCTAACTAAGCAAAAAAATTGACCAAATCCTTTCTTAAGAAATACAACAGGACAGATGTATCGCTTGAAAATTTATTGCATGATGCAGGTTATGATATTGTTTCGAATCCTGGATTTTAAATTTCAGAAAATCCAAATCAGACCAGAAATTCATGAAACTGAGCATGGTCACATGATATGGCACAAATATTCCTTCGTAATTTTTTTCTTCAATTTGGGACAAGCTGCTTATGACAAGTTGCACAAATGAAGAGCCAAGGTATTTTGGAACAAAGACCTGTCATGTTAAGGCGAACGCTTTCACTATTTAAACCGTGGGAGTTTACATGCCGCCACGAGTCCCGCTTCTCATCGGCAGGTGCCGTCCGAGCAAGCGTGTGAGTCGACGGGAGGCGTGCGAGTAGACCGCTGCGTCGGCTGACAGGGAGGTGTGCAAGCAGACCTCTGCGCAAGCTCACCGGGAGGTGTGCCCTTTGACCAGGCTCCGTCGCCCACCTTCGTCCCAACTGCTCCCACTTTTAATGTCGTCGGCACCGCAGTTTAAAATCAACCCTACACTACCCGGTATCGCTACAATCTTCTCTCTTCCTCTCCGATTCTCCTGTCGTCTACCTCCAACCAGCCTGACCTAAACGTACGCCATGCCACATCACGATGGTCTGCCCTTAGTCTTCCAGTTTCCTGAGGAAGACACCCAGTCGGAGTCTCAAGAACATAAGGTGCTCTGGGACGAGCTTGAACCGGCCTTGCAGGAAGACGTCGCGCCTGTCCCCGCTCCCGTTCCGGCTCCTGTCGCCCCGACTACGCCAGCGCCCATTCCTGTGGCATTGATGGGCTGGGAGCCGCACATTGTCGCCGAGCTTGATGCCACGGGATTCCACGAGGTCCCCGCCGACTTTCACGCGCATGTGCACCTGCCAACGCATGCGCCTGCGCGTGCACTAACGCGCACGCCTGTGCCGGTGCCCGTGCACCTGCCAGCGCGTGCACTGACGTGTGTGCCCGTGCCGGTGCCCATGCACATGACTGTCTCCGCCGCGCCATTGCCAGCGCCTGTCCCCGCGCGGGTGCCAGTGCCACCCTCAGCGGCATGGATGGCCGCCGTCGACCGCTTCCTTGCACCAACGCCAGTCGCCTCATCCCGCCAGTTGACTCGCTCCTAGAGACCGAAGTCCAGAACATTGTGGCCTTCATTGAAGCTAGGGCCAACGTCCAGGAGTACGCCAACAACGGCGCAACACGCCGCCGTCGCCGTCGATCAGTGGCCCGATGACACACAGAGCACGGCAGAGGAGCCGCTTCCCACTGCAAGACGCCCCCGCCGCCGCCGCATAATCTAAATTTGCCATGAAAAACGTTCGGATTGCTATGCTTAAAATCCAAACGTTTATCATTTCCATTTATTTTAGATCTATCGTCATATGAATGTAAAGTCGGAGTCAGACTAAATGAAATCTATGGTTTGATCGATTGAATGTTCTGCTAGAGCCGTATCAAATTAGATATAAAACGTCATCAAGCCACATGTATTCCTTCTCATCCAACGACCTAGACTGCTTCAATGTCGAGCGCTCAACACGTTTAGCGTGCAGTTAATTTCATGCCAAAAATAGTGCTAATCACATAATAACACGCAAATAATATCCTACGTAATATCCACATGCACTTAATATACTTCCAAATTAACGTGCATTGCACGTACACATTGACTAGTACTACTAGTATAGTACGTGAAACTGGTGTCGTAACTTGTGAACACATCCAGATATGGTCAACGGCAACATCGCCCGCGAGTTCTTCGTGCTTGCCAGTGCGTCTAAACGCAGAAGGGGAGGAGAGAGAGAGCACACAAGGAACCCACCAGTAAGTGAAGGCGAATAGTAGGTACAAACAAGCCGGTCCCACTAATGTACTAAAAATAATATTACATGTTATCCATTAAATAGGTTGTGGTAATATAAAAACATTATATGAACAAAGGGGGTACAACAAACATTGTTGTTCTATGTATGTTGCCTATTGATTTGCGGCTTGAAGGCCCTGGTCGCATGTTCGATCCTCGTCCTTTATTTTTTAATTTGTATATGGGTCCAAATTTGTTTCATGACAGGTGAGCCCCTCGGTGTGTAGTTTGCGGCACTTTAATTTGTGGGTCGAAATTTGTTCCATTCCAAGTGGACTATCGGTGTGTAGTTTTGTAGCTTATTTGTAATAATCAGAGTTTTTTCAATAATACCATGATGCGACATAGAAGGAGAGAAAGGACATGCGAGAGAGCGATTACCGAGCTAGAGGGAAATCAATTGGGGGAGGTACGGGGGTTGCAACGGTGTTTGGAGTAGTTGTGGGCCGAATGCTATGAAAATATAATCTACCACCGGAATAAATGCCTACACAAATTAATCCAAGGTTGGAGTCCCCCTTTCAATGTAAATAGCTCCGCCTTTGCGAGGGATAGAGAGGTAGCTTCAATGTGTGGAAGATACGGCGTGAGAAAGCGAGGTCAATCGAGAGACATATATAGAGAGAGAGACAAAGTGAGTGTGGTCCGATATTCATTGAAAAGATACATATGCTCTGGAGAGATATTGTCCTATTGAGCTTTTGGGAAGGGTGAGGCTGTAATATAGAGCTTGACAGATGATCCAGTCACATAAATGTAGATATATTTTGTGCGTGGGAGGAAGCAAGGTCAATCGATTACATATATAAAGGGAGAGATATTGAGAGAGTGTGGGTCGTCGTGCGATCGAAAGAGTGATACGGGTCGGAGAGAGTGACCTAGATAGACAATGTGCTTGAGAGAGTGTACAATATGAATATGTCGAACTAGGCTCAAACATGGAGATATATCGTTTGTGTCCGAGAAAGAGCAAGGTCAATCGAGGGACGAACGTTCAGTTCACTCACTCACCGGACGAACGTTCTTCAGTTGCCGCAGACTTTTCCTCGTCACCAGCGTCTTCCTCCTCAGTCGCGAGCTCCCGCTCCACCTCGTCGCCGACGTGCTCGTCGTCGAGCCGGGAGGGCATCGCGAAGCGGCACATCGGGCAGAGCCGGCTAACGTGCAGCCAGCGGAAGATGCAGCGCTGGTGGAAGCAGTGGGAGCATTCCATCCTCCTGAGCTTCCCGCCTCCGGCCACCAGGTCCTCCAGGCACACCGCGCACTCCAGATCCCGCACCTCCGCCGCCGCCGGCACGAGCAGCCCCGCCATGGAGTTCTTGGAGGCCGGCGGCTCTCTGCGACACGCTGCCTCGGCCTCCGCCCGGGCGGCGGGTCGCCTCAGCGTCTCCGCGCGCCTCCGTATGAAGTCCTGGTTACGCGCCCACCACCCGCCGACCCGCTCAGGGCGGGAGGCGATGAGATCCCCCCTCGCTGCTTCCATTACTGGATCGATCTGCCGCTCCTGGTGGGAGACAGAGAGAGGGAGGGAGGGTGAGAGAGATTGAGCGAGCGTGGCCCGCCATGAGGTCGAAAGAGTGGGGGCGGCTTGGATGGACTGACCTAGATAGAAAATCTGCGTGAGAGAGTATAAAGTGTGTTGATCGAGGCGCGAACAGGGAGATATATCATTTGTGTGTGAAAGAAAATGAGGTTAATCGAGACTCGGATAAAGAGAGCGAGATTGAGCGAGTGTGGTCCGCCGTGCGGAAGAAAGAGTGAGACAGTCTCGAGGGAGTGACCTAGATAGACAACGTGCGTGCGTGCACATGAGAGGTCGGGGCCTAGATAGGCAATGCATGTATCTAGCGAGAGAGGGTGGGAGGGGGAGAGAGAGAGAGAGAGAGCTCGGCATGGGGTGCAATGGCGGGTGTGTAAGTTAAATACATTTGGTAGCAGAGTGGAAAAAGGGGGTTGTATAGTTGAGAGAGTTAGAGATCAAAACATGGAGAGAAAGAATGAACGTGTGTTGGAAACCAATAGCTTCCTAAGGTGGTTAGGAGAGGAAGATTGATCGATACAGGAAGTATGTAGCATGTGTGTCGGGGGGCTAAAAACAACATTTGAATGTAGATAGTACTAGACTTAATATCGATGTTTCAATTCGGTGTACATTGTAAGATTTGAACTGAGGACCATACATATGGGTAATTATTTCGATTTCATGCCATACTAGGTTTGCAAAAGTTGACATTGACTCGATTATTGTGTTATTTTTGTATGTCATATGTTTGAATCCATCCAAAAAAATCTCACTACCATGGTGTTCATCATATACATATGAATTTGTATTAAAAAAGTAGCATGGATACAGTGAAATGCGAAATCCATGTTAGAACTGGAGATCGCTATGTGACACACTGAAAGTACAAGTGCTTCCTAGGTGGTTTTGGTAATTAATGTCAACATATCTCTTGTTGGACTAACACTTTTACCTAGTATGTTTCAGATAAGTTCAACAATGAAGTGGCATGGACTAGAGGATGTGGAACCCCTTCAAGATGCTAAAGACAAAGGATTGGCTCAAGCTCCAAGCTCAAGACTCTACATTTTCTATTTTAGTGATCCAAGATCACAATGAGTCTATAGGAAAAGCCAAATCAAGGAGGGATGAGGTGTTGCTTAATGAGGCTCTTGCTCAAAATGCTTAGTGATATGCTCCAAAGACCTCAACTACTTTCTCACATCCACATATGACCTATACCAAAAGTCAAACTCGGCCCTACCGATTCTTTCTATCTGGCACCACCGAGTTCAGATGTCATAGCCACTGCCACAAACCCTAGGCAAATCGGTCTCATCGATAGGGATCTCGGTCCCACCGAGATGGGATTGCAATCTCTCTGTATGGATCCATTACCAAAATCGGTCTCACCGAGTTTGCATAATCGGTCCTACCGAGATTGCAATGTAAACTCTCTGTCTCCTTTTCGTAACATTTCGGTCTCACCAAAATGAGCGAATAGGTCCCACCGAGTTTACCTGACCAACTCTCTGGTTAACTTATTACTAAATCGGTCTCACCAAGTTTGTGTAATCGGTCTCACCGAGATTACGTTATGCCCTAACCCTAACCATATCGGTCCTACCGAGTTGCATGTTGGTCCGACCGAAAATCCTAACGGTCACTAGATTTGTTGAATCGGTTCGACCGAGTTTAGCAATTCGGTCCCACCGAGTTTGGCAAGTTGTGTGTAACGGTTAGATTTTGTAGTGCTTGTCAGGCAGGGAAACAAGTTGGAGGAAGTCATCGCGCGAAGAACATCATGACCACAAGAAGACCACTCGAGCTACTTCACATGGATCTCTTTGGTCCAAACGCCTACAAGAGTCTCGGTGGTAACTCATTTGGACTAGTCATAGTTGATGATTTTTCAAGATTTACGTGGGTGTTCTTTCTTGATGACAAATCGCAGGTTCAGAAAATCTTCAAAAACTTCGCTAGGAAGGCCCAAAATCAATTTTACATGAAGATCAAGAAGGTTCAAATCGACAACGGAACGGAGTTCAAGAATGCAAATGTGGATACCTTTCTTGACGAAGAAGGGATTTCACATGAGTTCTCGGCTACATACACACCTCAACAAAATGGAGTCGTTGAGAGGAAGAACCGGACACTCATCGAAATGGCAAGAACAATGCTTGATGAGTACAAGACGCCAAAGCACTTTTGGGCGGAAGCGGTTGAGACAGCTTGTCATGCAACAAATTGCTTGTATCTTCACAAGCTACTCGGCAAGACGGCATACGAGCTCCTCACCGGTAACAAACCACAAGTTGGATACTTTCGATTATTCGGCTCAAAGTGCTACATTCTTGATAAGCATCGTCGTTCTAAATTTGCTCCTAAGTCTCATGAAGGTTTCCTACTTGGTTATGGATCAAACTCTCACACTTACCGTGTCTACAACAATTTCACTTGAAAGGTTCAAGAGACGGTAGATGTGAAGTTTGATGAATCTAACGGCTCGCAAGTAGAGCAATTGCCAATTGATGTAGGAGACAAAGACCCCTCGGAAGCAATCCAAGACTTGTCTATTGGCAAGATTCGTCCAACGGAGGTGAAGGAGAGTACCTCGTCCGTCCAAGTGGAAGCTTCTACCTCACAACATGGTGAACCAAGAATTGATATGGAAGCATCCACCATTGGGACACACCAACACGAAGAAAACGAGGAAGCACACCCAAGATGAACATCAACAACCTCCTTCTCCACCACGACAAGAGAATGACAACGTCAACAATGAAGAAGGCCAAGAAGAAGAACAAGATGAAGAAGATGTTCCACCCCGAGCCAAGCCAAATCTCCCACAAGTTCGAGCAAGAATCGCCAAAGACCATCCCGTCAAGCAAATCTACAATGATATCCAAACCGGGAGAATCACTCGCTCTAAAACTCGTTTATCTAACTTTTGTGAACATTACTCATTCATCTCTAGCATTGAACCTATGAAGGTTGAAGAAGCATTGGAAGATCCGGATTGGATAAACGCTATGCATGAAGAGCTACACAACTTCGAGAGAAATCAAGTATGAACATTGGTCGAGAAGCCCGACAACTACCACAACATCATCGGTACCAAATGGGTGTTTCGAAACAAGCAAGATGAAGATGGTCAAGTCATCCGCAACAAAGCACGCCTAGTCGCCCAAGGCTACACTCAAGTCGAAGGTATGGACTATGGTGAGACATATGCCCATGTTGCTAGACTTGAGTCCATTCGCATCTAACTTGCCTATGCTAATCATCATGATATAACCTTGTACCAAATGGACATTAAAAGTGATTTTATAAATGGTGAAATAGAGGAGGAAGTTTATGTTAAGCAACCTCCCGGATTTGTCAATCCTAAGAAACCTAATCATGTTTACAAACTTCACAAAGCTCTTTATGGTCTCAAACAAGCTCCTAGAGCATGGTATAAATGCTTGACCAAGTTCCTTATTGAAAAAGGCTTTGAAATTGGAAAAATAGATTCCACTCTTTTTACTAAAAGGGTTAATGGAGAACTATTTGTGTGCCAAATTTATGTCGATGATATTATATTTGGATCAACTAACCCTCATTTTAGTGAGAAGTTTGGAAAGCTAATGTCGGAGAAGTTTGAGATGTCTATGATGAGTGAACTAAAATTCTTTCTCAGTTTGCAAATCAAGCAAACTAAGGAAGGTACCTTTGTCTCTCAAACAAAGTACGCTAAGGACTTATTCAAGAAGTTCAACATGCAAGAATGCAAAGGTATGACTACACCCATGCCTACTAGTGGACATCTTGATTTAACCAAAGATGGTGAACTGGTTGATCAAAAGGTTTATCTCTCTATGATTGGTTCATTGTTATATCTATGTGCTTCACGTCCCGATATTATGCTAAGTGTGTGCATGTGTGCACGATATCAAGTCGCTCCTAAAGAATGTTATCTTAAGGCCGTGAAAAGGATGGTGAGATACTTAATCCATACACCAAATTTTGGCATTTGGTATCCAAAGAGGCTTCCTTTGATCTTGTTGTCTACTCCGACTCGGACTATGTCGGTGACAAGGTTGATATAAAGTCCACTTCGGGTACTTGTCAATTCCTTGGTAGATCTCTTGTGTCTTGGTCTTCCAAGAAACAAAACTCGGTATCTTTATCCACTGCCGAAGCGGAATACATTGCCGCTGGATCATGTTGTGCTCAATTACTTTGGATGACCCAAACTCTTAAAGATTAAAGGGTATATGTGAAACATGTTCCATTGCTTTGTGACAATGAAAGTGCTATTAAGATTGCTCACAATCCCGTGCAACATTCTTGAACTAAGCATATTGAAGTTCGTCATCATTTCATTCGAGATCATGTTGCCAAAGGGGACATTAACCTTAAGCATGTTCGCACCGATAAGCAATTAGCGGATATATTTACCAAACCGCTCGATGAGAAAGTGTTTTGCAGGTTAAGAGGTGAATTGAACATCATTGATGCTTCAAACTTGGAGTAGGAACTCCATTTGATACATGCAAAGCATGAGCCTATGACTAATCCTTGATATTTCTCTTACGTTAAATATCTTATGTCTTGGATATATTTGCACCTTGCATGTTATCTAACTCGTGTAGGTACTTGGATGAATCTAAATCTTTGAGATTGCAACTCACTCACATCTTGAGCAATTTCTATATCACCAAGTCTCTACACAATGGTGGATGAAGACAAGGAAGCACGCAACCATTCAAACATATCCTTTGACAAATTCTATGTTGAGTTCCATGATTGTCATTTTGGATACACAAGTGCTCTTCCTTGCAAAAAAACTAACCCATGTAGGTAGATGAACTCAAACTCCAAGTCGTGCTCCCAACTCTTGATGAGCTACATCAACCTTGAGCAACCCACACAAGTTCAACTACATGATCATGATCAACGCCACCACCCAAGGTATGATATTCCATCTTAGAGAAGCTTTACTCCAAGTCATGGGATAAATCAACTCAACAAGATGTGAATACATCAAGATGCTTTAACGAAAAATGGTAACCCCATTTTGAGCTTAAACGATGAGTATGACCTATGATCAAGTGATCTCACTTGACTCCTAAGTCAATATACTCTAACATAGGTGACTTTGTCGCCGACCAATTCTAGATGAAGTTCTCTTGTGTTCTTTTTTGTGCTCTTGCATTTGTCTCATGCATATTTGTTTCCCTCTTCAAAAAAAACTTCATCTAGATTCTTTTTAGTTTCTTCTCTTTTATTTTCTGTTCTGCATTCTTTGCATCCAATTCATTGCAAATCTTTCAGTTAATTCCTTGCAAATCCTTGTGAGATCTTACTTGTCTAGTGAGCTGAGGTGACAAGTGTTTTCTCTGCGATGAACTCGGTCTCACCGGTCTGATTCTTTCGGTCCAACCGAATCCTCTTGGTACAACCGAACCAAACAACTCGGTGTAACCGATTTCCCTACAGGAAAAACATCTTGCCACTTATATCTGTATTCTTTTTTATCCAGCTCCACTTGATGAATCTTGTCCTCGACCAGCATCCCATTCAACTTGCTGCTCTGTTCTGTGACTCAAGGACCAAACCCATCACGACAAAAATCCAGAATAACCCTTCTTGGAAATTGATGTCAAAGGGGGAGAGAGAGAGAGATCACATCAAAGCTTAATCATATCTATAGGGGGAGAGAATACTCTAGGGAAGAAAGAGACCCCAGATGCTTGGTGTTCAAGAGGAGAGAAGTCACATGTCTTCAAGAGGGGAAAGACATGTTCATATTTGCTCATTTGCATTAACTCTGTTTATTTCCTTTGAGCTCTGATTTTGCTCTGATTTTCTGTTCCCTATCTTCTCCCAGTATCTCATGCTAAGATTCAGGGGGAGCAAGACATCTAAGGGAAGGAAATCCTTGAATTTATTTCACATCTTTACCTTTGGGGACATGCCTATATTCAATGTGGTACTTAGTACTCACACTACATGTCATCCCAGTCTTGGTACTCTTGTGGTTTCTTTTGTTTGCTCTGGCCAGTAGGTGTATCTGTGTTATCTAACCTTGTTTACGCAGGTTCATCCCATCCTAAGCCAGCTCAAGAACACAAGGTAAGTATATGCATCACAGTCATGTGTATGAGAAATTCTTGCTGATGTACATACTGTTTGCAAGAAGGACTCATGAGCATGAAGGTACATTTATCATACTCACATCATTTGCTCTGATGCATATAGCCAAGATACATTTAACACATTGCTTACTATGTCATGTTTATGCATTCACATGCTCCTATATTCCATATTCACATGATTGCATACATGTAGGGGGAGCCTATGCATGTTACATGTCTTTCCAAAGGTTTAGTTACTATTCTCTATATCTTTATCTAAACTTTGATGTATGTTGACATCAATTACCAAAAAAGGGGGGAGATTAAAAGCACAAGTGCTCCCTAGGTGGTTTTGGTAATTAATGTCAGCATATCTCTTGTTGGACTAACACTTTTAACTAGTACGTTTCAGATAAGTTCAACAATGAAGTGGCATGGACTAGAGGATGTGGAACCCCTTCAAGATGCTAAAGACAAAGGATTGGCTCAAGCTCCAAGCTCAAGACTCTACATTTTCTATTTTAGTGATCCACGATCACAATGAGTCTATAGGAAAAGCCAATACTATCAAGGAGGGATGAGGTGTTATTTAATGAGGCTCTTGCTCAAAATGCTTAGTGATATGCTCCAAAGCCCTCAACTACTTTCTCACATCCACATATGACCTAAACCAAAAGTCAAACTCGGCCCTACCGATTCTTTCTATCCGGCGCCACCGAGTTCAATGTCATAGCCACTGCCACAAACCCTAGGCAAATCGGTCTCACTGATAGGGATCTCGGTCCCACCGAGATGGGATTGCAATCTCTCTTTATGGATGCATTACCAAAATCGGTCTCACCGAGTTTGCATAATCGGTCCTACCGAGATTGCAATGTAAACTCTCTGTCTCCTTTTCGTAACATTTCGGTCTCACCGAAATGAGCGAATCGGTCCCACCGAGTTTACCTGACCAACTCTCTGGTTAGCTTATTACCGAAATCAGTCTCACCGAGTTTGTGTAATTGGTCTCACCGAGATTACGTTATGCCCTAACCCTAACCATATCAGTCCTACCGAGTTGCATGTCGGTCCCACCGAAAATCCTAACGGTCACTAGATTTGCTGATCGGTCCGACCGAGTTTACCAATTCGGTCCCACCGAGTTTGGCAAGTTGTGTGTAACGGTTAGATTTTGTGTGGAGGCTATAAATACCCCTCCACCTCCTCTTCATTCGTGGAGAGAGCCATCAGAACAAGCCTACACTTCCAACTTGCATTTTGTGAGAGAGAACCACCTACACTTGTGTTGAGGCCCAGATATTCCATTCCTACCATATGAATCTTGATCTCTAGCCTTCCCCAAGTTGCTTTCCACTCAAATCTTCTTTCCACCAAATACAAATCCTATGAGAGAGAGTTGAGTGTTGGGGAGACTATCACTTGAAGAGCAAGAGCAAGGAGTTCATCATCAACACACCATTTGTTACTTCTTGGAGAGTGGTGTCTCCTAGATTGGCTAGGTGTCACTTGGGAGCCTCCGACAAGATTGTGGAGTTGAACCAAGGAGTTTGTAAGGGCAAGGAGATTGCCTACTTCGTGAAGATCTACCGCTAGTGAGGAAAGCCCTTCGTGGGCGACGGACATGGTGTGATAGACAAGGTTGCTTCTTCGTGGACCCTTCGTGGGTGGAGCCCTCCGTGGACTCACGCAACTGTTACCCTTCGTGGGTTGAAGTCTCCATCAACGTGGATGTACGATAGCACCACCTATCGGAACCACGACAAAAACATCCGTGTCTCCAATTGCGTTTGAATCCTCAAAACCCTTCCCTTTACATTCTTGCAAGTTGCATGCTTTACTTTTCGCTGCTCATATACTCGTTGCATGCTTGCTTGATATGTATTGTGTTTGTTAAACTTGTGCCAAAACTCCACTTCAACTTAAAGAAATTAGAAACTGCCACTTTTGGTACTTAGTGTCTAATCACCCCCCTCTAGACACCTCTTCTCGATCCTTTCACACACACTCTAATTCAAATAACTAATTATGTGACACACACTCTAATCCACGTTAGCGTGGATACCGTTTTGTTTTTTTTTCAAATAACTCCTCATTAATTACTTTATAGTATCTCGTTTTGAATGACTAATTATTTGCAAGGAAAACACGGGCAAGGTAATACATACAGATTCATTTGCAAATGAAAGAAGATTCGTTTGCATTCTCAAATCTCCTCTCAAATGTAGGCGCACCAGGCAGACCAGGGTCGTGTCGTGATGGTCGCGTGTCTAGTATGGACGCTTAGCACCCAGCCACCCACCCCCCTCCCTCCCTCCACCCCCCTCCCCCCCCCCCAAAAAAAGGACAACGACAAAATAAGTTCATGCTTCCACATTTCGGATTGAAATATCTGGCGGCCCCATTCCAGCCCTGCAAAATCTCCCTTCTCCATCGTCCCCTTCCGCGCCCAGATTGTTCAAACCCCCAATTCGCCGCCAACCCAAGCAAAGTTCGTATCGCCCCTTGAGGGAGTCCTGGATTAGGGGGTGTTCGGATAGCCGGACTATACCTTCAGCCGGACTCCGGGACTATGAAGATACAAGATTGAAGACTTCGTCCCGTGTCCGGAAGGATCTTTTCTTGGCGTGGAAGGCAAGCTAGGTGTGCGGATATTCGAGATCTCCTACCATTGTAACCGACTCTGTGTAACCCTAACCCTATCCGGTGTCTATATAAACCGGAGGGTTGTAGTCCGTAGGACAACCATCATCATACACAATCATACCATAGGCTAGCTTCTAGGGTTTAGCCTCCTTGATCTCGTGGTAGATCCACTCTTGTACTACCCATATCATCAATATTAGTCTAGCAGGAGTAGGGTTTTACCTCCATCGGGAGGGCCCGAACCTGGGTAAAATAAAGTGTCCCTTGTCTCCTGTTACCATCCGACCTTGACGCACAGTTCGGGACCCCCTACCCGAGATCCGCCGGTTTTGACACCGACATTGGTGCTTTCATTGAGAGTTCCTCTGTGTCGTCGCTTTTAGGCCCGATGGCTCCTTTTATCATCAACAACGATGAGGTCCAGGGTGAGACTTTCCTCCCCGGACAAATCTTCGTCTTCGGCGGCTTCGCTCTGCGGGCCAATTTGCTTGGTCATCTGGAGCAGATCGAAAGCTACGCCCCTGGCCATCAAGTCAGGTTTGGAAGCTTAAACTACACGGCTGATATCCGCGGAGACTTGATCTTCGACGGGTTCGAGCCATAGCCAAGCGCGCCGCACTATTTCGAGGGGCATGATGTAGCTCTGCCTCCGAATAGTACCCTGGAGGCCGCACACGCTCTGGCCCCGATCCTTGACTCGGAGCCCGCTGCGTTCTCCGAGGATGAACGGTTGGACGTCACCCCGGGGGCTGCGATCTCAAAGGCGATCGAGCCAAACGCCAACCCCGTACTCCGCACGGCCCAGGACTCCAAGGATTCGGACTCTTCTCCGAACTCCGGGCCTTCCGTGCCCCCGCCGATCGAATCTGATTGGGCGCCTGTAATGGAGTTCACCTCCGCGGACATCTTTCAGTGCTCACCTTTCGGTGATATCCTGAACTCTCTCAAGTCTCTCTCTTTATCAGGGGAGCCCAGACCAGACTATGGTCTGCGAGGTTGGGATTCGGACAACGAAGAAATTCAAAGCCCACCCACCACCCACTTAATAGCCATTGTCGATGATTTAACCGACATGCTTGAGTTTGGATCCGAAGACTTCGACGGTATGGACGACGAAGACGCAGACGAACTAGGACCAGCACCTGTAGGGCACTGGACCTCCACCCCACCTAACGATGTATGCATGGTGGATACCCCTACAGAAAACGACAACGAGGAAAAAGGGGGCGGAAAAAGGGGTAAACCCTCCGAAAAGCAGTCAAAGCGGCGACGTAGACACCAAGCCAAGCCCCGCCTCGATCAAGACCCAGCCGTAGAGCAGGATGAGCCGGTAGACGACGAGCAAGCCTCAGAGCGGCCGTCCGAACAGGGCAACACGGATGGAGAGGACAGACAGCTCTCCCCCGACCATAACAGAACTCCGGACGATCTCACGCCGGATAAAACCACGGAGCAGAAGAATCTCCATGAAAGGCTCGTTGCCACAGCACGCAGCCTGAAAAAGCAGAAGCGGAAGCTAAAGACGGCAGAAGATGCACTCAGAACAAGATGGAACAAGGTAATCAAGACCGCGGATAAATATAGCGGCAGCCGCCGCACTAAAAGTTATCCGAAGAGAAAACTACTGCCCGAATTCGACCAGGAGGCCCTAGAGCCCCCACACTTAAAAAATAAAAGAGCCACACGGTCGGATAGACGACCCCACGGCTACCATAAAACGGCAAGCGGCGCCGCACTCAAGGCGGCATGCGACCCAATTAAAGACTCGCATCATGGCCCAGCCAGGTCCATTTACGGGCCAAGGAAGCAAGCTCTCACAAGCAATGCAAAAAATCCATCATCAGAATCCGGCACACCCAAATACAGGGGCGCCGCACACCCCCTATGTTTTACCGATGAGGTCTTGGAATATGAATTTCCAGAGGGATTCAAACCCGTTAACATAGAGGCGTACGATGGAACAACAGACCCTGGAGTCTGGATCGAGGATTACATCCTCCACATACACATGGCTAGAGGAGATGATCTCCAAGCCATAAAATATTTACCTCTTAAGCTTAAAGGGCCAGCCCGGCACTGGCTTAAAAGCCTTCCCAAAAACACAGTTGGAAGTTGGGAAGAGCTCGAGGATGCTTTCCGAGCAAACTTTCAAGGGACCTATGTCCGGCCCCCGGACGCAGACGATCTCAGTCACATAACTCAGCAGCCCGGAGAATCAGCTCGGCAGTTCTGGAACAGATTCCTCACTAAAAAAATCAGATATGGATTGTCCGGACACCGAAGCCCTAGCAGCTTTCAAGCATAATGTCCGAGACGAATGGCTCGCCAGACACCTCGGCCAGGAAAAACCAAGAACAATGGCTGCACTCACAAGCCTCATGACCCGCTTTTGCGCAGGAGAGGACAGCTGGTTGGCATGATGCAGCCCCAGCGACCCAAGTACATCAGAAATCAGGGATGGAAACGGAAAACCGCGGCAAAATAAGGATCGTCGTAGAATCAAAGGAAAAGGTCCGAAGAGCACGGCATTCAATGCCGGATTCAAAAGCTCGCGGCAAAATCAAACAAAACCACCCCCTCAGGATAATAGGGATGATCCGTCCAGCTTAAATAGAATCCTGGGCAGAATATGTCAGATACACAGTACTCCTAGGAAGCCTGCCAATCACAACCACAGAGATTGCTGGGTTTTTAAACAATCCGGACAACTTAATGCCAAACACAAGGGGCTCGATACACCAAGCGAAGAAGAGGACGAACCCCAAAGGCAGAATACCAGGAAACAAAAGAACTTACCACAAGAAGTCAAAACAGTGAACTTACTTCACGTAACAAAACGTATGACACCCATAAAGGTACGCACAATTAAACTTTCCCCTCAGGAGTCCCGCCACTGGTCACTAAAGCCAATCATTTTTTATCAGCTAGATTATTCTAGAAATATCAAAAACGCAGGCCAGACTGCCCTGATACTGGATCCAATAATCAATGGATCCCAGTTTACCAATGTCCTTATGGACGGCGGCAGTGGACTAAACCTGATATATCAGGATACAATCCACCGCATGGGCACAAACCCAGCAAGAATCCGCCACAGCAAAACCTCCTTTCAAGGGGTAGCACCAGGCCCGGACACCCATTGTATGGGTTTTCTCCGGCTTGTGGTCATATTTGGCTCTCCCAATAACTTCCGTCGCGAAAAGCTGACCTTCCATGTAGTCCCGTTTTCAAGTCGCTATCAAGCACTAATGGGACGTGGAGCTTTCGCTCGCTTTAACGCAATACCGCATTACGCATCTCTCACGCTTAAGATGCCCAGTCCTCGAGGCATCATCTCTTTAAACGGAGCGCACTAAAATACGCCTCCTCCAAACAGAGGATTGCGCGGCCGCTTAAACAGCCGCACAATAAAGTGGCCTCGCCCGCCAAAAGACTTTTTTATAAGTCATCAAAGGCCACGGACCCGGACTCAACGAGTTCGGCACAAGTCCATCATCAATGCAGGCTTAGTACGCCATATACCCCCATACCAGGGGCTGTACGCAGAGACAATAAAACTCAACCTTATATATTCTTTACTTTATATCTTGTTTATTATCCCTTTTTTTCCGCACGACCCATTTTTCAAATTAGTTCTTCTCTTTTACAGATGAACGTCGTGCGGCGCCCGTCCAGGACACGGCACTGCGGAGACACAGGCGCAGACGTGCAGTAGGGACCCGTCCTAAAGGATTCTTTTTAGATTAAGACCCTGCGTAAACTTTTTTTACTGTCTCTTGCTGCTATACATCCCCTGGTTTTTTCTTTTCTGATATAACCAAGGAGGAGGCTGGCGGTTTGGCATGTGGCCACGCCAGAATTCTTGCTCGTACCTAGACACTAAGGGCTTTTTCTCTTTTGTTTAAGAGTGTTGTTTCACACGCACTCACAAAGACCGAACACCTTAGGGAGTGTTTGGCGTCGCGAGTTTTGGCACTATATGCATCAGCTCCGAATCATGATTTTGGTCATATGTTGGGTTGCCCGGCTCCTGAGTTCGGCTACCTTATGTTCCGCTCTATCGGCTAAGGTAGCACCAGGAGAACTACTGCGATTGTGCCCCGGTTCGGCCGGGTGAGCACCTCAGTAGAGAAAGCCGAAAACCGACTGTCATGATGTAGCGCGAGACTGGTCGCCACTCGATGACTCATAGGAATTTATCGAATTCCTCCGCTTTGACGAAGGGTCGTTTCCCAATCAGGCACGTACGCGCTCCGAACTCGGGCAAAGCGCAGTCGCCACTAAAGGGCTACCAAAAGAGTCCCACTGTCAAGCTCCTATGGCTAAGTGAAAGTGTTAAAGCATTATAGTCCGGTTGCCTAGCCCGCTGCGCTATCACCTCCTTTATAGGACCAAGACGTTGGGTTAAGTGTGAAAATGCATCTTCTGCGCGCACCCTCGCACTATGTGCGTGGGGGCTGAAGCCAACGACTGCAATCTTTCAGAATTTATATATTTAAACGGCCGCACAGGAGGTGTTCCTAATACTTGAAGGCACAAGTCTAAAAATATGCCCCAACAATTTATCAAAATACTGTTTAATGATTACACATGCTATCATAACATAGCATCCTTCGAGCACTGCGTCTCTATTATGCGAGCGCCTTCGAGAACTTCCTCAAAATATTGCTCAGAAGGTATTCGGCTTTTATCCGAATCCCGGGACGCAACAACGGTGGGCTCCATATATGCCCAGTATGTCTTGACACGGGCAAGAGCCAACCGAGCTCCCTCCGTGCACGCTGACCTCTTCATAGCACCGATACGTGGCACCACGTCGAGAAATTGCTGCACCAAGCCGAAATAACTCTTCGGCTTCGATCTCCCCGGACACAGATGATCCGTGACGTACTTCATGGCGAGTCCGGACAACCTATTCAGTTCAGCCCATTGGGCCAGGCGATCTTCCACTGCAAGTGGACGCTCTGGATTGATGAACTGCGACCAGAAGAGCTTCTCCACTTCATGACCCTTCTTATCTTGAAAGTGTTTGGTCGCATCAGCAGCACTAGCCGCCAAATCCAGATAGGTGTCCTCTACACTCCACGCTCGGTCCAACGGAGCAAACCTCGGGTCGCAAAATTTTCTCCGCAGCAAGAAGGGCTTTCCATCCGCAATTAGTCCGGCTTGACGTAGCTCCTCCTTTGCCGCTCTCATTATAGAGCGGGCGTCCTTGGCATCGGTAACAGCTTTCTCTAAGCTCGTTTGCCTCGCCCGATCTTCTTCTTCAAGAAGCTTGCAACGGTCAGTAGCACTTTTTAACATTTTGGCCATATCAGCCAACTCCTCCTTGCTTCGGCAATGGGCAACCTGTTCGGCTTTCAGCTCCTCAAGGGCTTTCACGGCAGCCGCATCGCTTTTTCTGGCTTGTTCCTTCGCTCGGGCGAGTTCGGCCCTAAGACCTTCCACGGCGGCCGCACCATCTGCGTCAAGCACACAAACGGTAAGATATTGACATAAAGCTCCTCTTACTCACAATCGCCTAATGATTTCAATACCTTGAGCACCATCAAGCCGCTTGTTAACAAGCACGATGTCGGCTTCTGCCTCATCCAGTTGTCGCTTTAGTTCGGCATATTCACGAGTCCGACTCGACTCCGGACCATTAGCCACCTATGTATAAAGGTGCCACTTAAAGGACCTGGGATTAAGATCCTCTGCGCGCCGTACATCTTTATGACGCACAGAGTCTCAGGGGCTACTATCTACACAGGGCGCACTTTATTTATGCGCAATTAATACAAATATACGTTATTTAAAACGTACCTCAAGGCCTGCCACTAAACTCTTGACGGCCTCGTACAGTCCGCTTTCTGCGGATGAAATCTTTTCAATCACCGTGCTCATTAACGCACGATGCTCCTCTGAGACAGAGGCTCGCCCCAGCAGAATCTTTAGCTCCTCCGATCGAACACCAGATGGTGCCGGACTCGTCCCATGGCCTTCCTCAGAGGCCGAACACGGAGAACCTCGGGGGGCTGCACCATCCACCCCTAGCGGATCCGGAGAAATCCCCCGCGATGACACTTCAGCGTCGCCCGCCTTGCTAGGCGATACAGAAGGAGGAGGCATTCCGCTCTCCATCATCTCCGGAAGAAGATCCCCCGAAGACGAGTTCTGCTGAGAAGGGCTGAGGTCCGAACTACAAAGTAAAGTTTCGGTTAAAACTTCTCAGATATAAATCAAGGATCTCTCTTAAAACAATAACTCTTCTTCTACTTACGGCTCGCTGGAGAGCTGTTCCCTTTGAGGGTTTAGTTCGGTCGAGGGGCTCCCTGGCGTCAGGCCCTCTGACAAGGATTCTTTCCCCTGCTTCGAAGCTATGGTTTCCGGGTGGTCAGAGGCGGCCCTTTTCTTTCCCTTAGGAGGAGAATTATCGATTCCCCCCTCTGGAATGGTCTCTTTCGAAGAGGCCACGGTCTCCTTGTCTGCTCCCATATTTCCCTCCAAAGGCACCACCTCTAGCATCCTGACTAGCATAGGATCCAGCCTGGTTTCGGGAAGGGGAGCCGGACACCGGATCAGCTTCGCCTTCGCTATCCACTCCTGCTTAAAAGGAAGAGTGCTGTTAAAAAGCAAGTTAATTATGCGGATAGAAGGTCCGGTCGCAAGGTCACCTACTTGAGTATCCGGGCGATTGCGGCTTAAACCAGCATCCTCGGTCAAATCCGGACTCACTTCTTGTGATCTGAAGAACAGTTTATACATCTCCACAGGCGTCATGCCCATAAAATTCTGGAGAGCTCTTGGTCCCTCCGGATTGAATTCCAACAAGCGAAGGGGACGACGTTGGCCGGGCAGTGTCCGGCGAATCAGCATGACTTGTGTCACCTTGACCAGGTTGAGGTCTCCCTTCAAGAGATCCTTAATGCGGCCCTGCAGCAGAGGAACGTCTTTGGGCAAGCCCCGATCTAACCATGTGTTAATCCACGATGCTAACCGTGGCGGGGGACCCGAGCGAAAGGCCGGAGGCGCCACCCATGCGGTGCCCCGAGGAGCGGTGATGTAGAACCACTCCTGTTGCCATAAGCCAAGCTCCTCTCGAAAAGCGCCCTCAGGCCAGGGAGCATCGGCATTTCTTTTTATAGCTGCACCTCCGCACTCTGCGTGGCGCCCTTCGATTATCTTCGGTTCTAATTTGAAGGTCTTGAGCCACAATCCGAAGTGAGGGGTAACGCGGAGGAACGCTTCGCACATAACTATGAACGAGGAGATATGGAGGATGGACTCCGGAGCTAAGTCGTGGAATTCCAGCCCATAATAAAACATCAGCCCCCTTACAAAGGGGTCCACGGGGAAGCCTAATCCCCGAAGGAAGTGGGACATGAATACCACACTCTCGCCGGGCTGAGGGCTAGGGATCACCTGTCCTTGAACAGGCAGCCTGTGCGGAATCTCCCTGGTTAGGAATCTAGCTTCCCTCAATCTTGATACATCCTCCTCCGTAACAGAGGAGGGCATCCATCGGCCTTGGAGGTCGGAGCCGGACATTATCAAAGATCCGGTGCGCTCGGAATCTGGAAGCCTAGGGTGTTGGAACTCGAGGCGACGGGCGAGCTCATTTTGAGAATAGAAGCAGGGAACAGGGCCTTGGTCTCTTTATAAGAGGCAGAATATCAAGCGCCCTCCCCGTAACCGTCTTGGACTAGCCTTTAATTTAGGCAAACGTGCTAACGGGCACGATTGGGTTACCCACGTCCGTATTAATGAGAATCTCGTTAGAAGGGGCACACGATCTCTCCTTTGACAAGACGTGCCAAGGAAACCGCCTCGCTACGCGCGCGGAGGTGGGACAATGACAGCAATTTATATAGGAGGCTTGGTCGCAGTGTTATTACGCACTGCGGAATACGTCAGCAGATTTGATTTGTGTTAATATTATTCTCTATATGGCAATATGTGGAAACTTATTTTGCAGAGCCGGACACTATTTTTGGTGTTTATAATCTTCTTAAAGGACTTGGATGAGGAACCCGCCTTGCAATGCCGAAGACAATCTGCGCGCCGGACTCGTCGTCATTGAAGCCTGGTTCAGGGGCTACTAAGGGAGTCCTGGATTAGGGGGTGTTCGGATAGCCGGACTATACCTTCAGCCGGACTCCAGGACTATGAAGATACAAGATTGAAGACTTCGTACCATGTCCGGAAGGATCTTTTCTTGGCGTGGAAGGCAAGCTAGGCGTGCGGATATTCGAGATCTCCTACCATTGTAACCGACTCTGTGTAACCCTAACCCTATCCGGTGTCTATATAAACCGGAGGGTTGTAGTCCATAGGACAACCATCATCATACACAATCATACCATAGGCTAGCTTCTAGGGTTTAGCCTCCTTGATCTCGTGGTAGATCCACTCTTGTACTACCCATATCATCAATATTAATCTAGCAGGAGTAGGGTTTTACCTCCATCGAGAGGGCCCGAACCTGGGTAAAATAAAGTGTCCCTTGTCTCCTGTTACCATCCGACCTTGACGCACAGTTCGGGACCCCCTACCCGAGATCCGCCGGTTTTGACACCGACATTGGTGCTTTCATTAATAGTTCCTCTGTGTCGTCGCTTTTAGGCCCGATGGCTCCTTTTATCATCAACAACAATGAGGTCCAGGGTGAGACTTTCCTCCCCGGACAAATCTTCGTCTTCGGCGGCTTTGCTCTGCGGGCCAATTCGCTTGGTCATCTGGAGCAGATCGAAAGCTACGCCCCTGGACATCAAGTCAGGTTTGGAAGCTTAAACTACATGGCTGATATCCGCGGAGACTTGATCTTCGACGGGTTCGTGCCACAGCCAAGCGCGCCGCACTATTTTGAGGGGCATGATGTAGCTCTGCCTCCGAATAGTACCCTGGAGGCCGCACACGCTCTGGCCCCGATCCTTGACTCGGAGCCCGCTGCGTTCTCCGAGGATGAACGGTTGGACGTCACCCCGGGGGCTGCGATCTCAAAGGCGATCGAGCCAAACGCCAACCCCGTACTCCGCACGGCCCAGGACTCCAAGGAGCCGGACTCTTCTCCGAACTCCGGGCCTTCCGTGCCCCCGCCGATCGAATCTGATTGGGCGCCTGTAATGGAGTTCACCTCCGCGGACATCTTTCAGTGCTCACCTTTCGGTGATATCCTGAACTCTCTCAAGTCTCTCTCTTTATCAGGGGAGCCCAGACCGGACTATGGTCTGCGAGGTTGGGATTCGGACAACGAAGAAATTCAAAGCCCACCCACCACCCACTTAATAGCCATTGTCGACGATTTAACCGACATGCTTGAGTTCGGATCCGAAGACTTCGACGGTATGGACGACGAAGGCGGAGACGAACTAGGACCAGCACCTGTAGGGCACTGGACCTCCACCCCACCTAACGATGTATGCATGGTGGATACCCCTATAGAAAACGACAACGAGGAAAAAGGGGGCGAAAAAAGGGGTAAACCCTCCGAAAAGCAGTCAAAGCGGCGACGTAGACACCAAGCCAAGCCCCGCCTCGATCAAGACCCAGCCGTAGAGCAGGATGAGCCGGTAGACGACGAGCATGCCTCAGAGCGGCCGTCCGAATAGGGCAACACGGATGGAGAGGACAGACAGCTCTCCCCTGGCCATAACAGAACTCCGGACGATCTCACGCCGGATAAAACCACGGAGCAGAAGAATCTCCATGAAAGGCTCGTTGCCACAGCATGCAGCCTGAAAAAGCAGAAGCGGAAGCTAAAGACGGCAGAAGATGCACTCAGAACAAGATGGAACAAGGTAATCAAGACCGCGGATAAATATAGCGGCAGCCGCCGCACTAAAAGTTATCCGAAGAGAAAACTACTGCCCGAATTCGACCAGGAGGCCCTAGAGCCCCCACACTTAAAAAATAAAAAAGCCACACGGTCGGATAGACGACCCCACGGCTACCATAAAACGGCAAGCGGTGCCGCACTCAAGGCGGCATGCGACCCAATTAAAGACCCGCATCATGGCCCAGCCAGGTCCATTTACGGGCCAAGGAAGCAAGCTCTCACAAGCAATGCAAAAAATCCATCATCAGAATCCGGCACACCCAAATACAGGGGCGCCGCACACCCCCTATGTTTTACCGATGAGGTCTTGGAGTATGAATTTCCAGAGGGATTCAAACCCGTTAACATAGAGGCGTACGATGGAACAACAAACCCTGGAGTCTGGATCGAGGATTACATCCTCCACATACACATGGCTAGAGGAGATGATCTCCAAGCCATAAAATATTTACATCTTAAGCTTAAAGGGCCAACCCGGCACTGGCTTAAAAGCCTTCCCAAAAACACAATTGGAAGTTGGGAAGAGCTCGAGGATGCTTTCCGAGCAAACTTTCGAGGGACCTATGTCCGCCCCCCAGACGCAGACGATCTCAGTCACATAACTCAGCAGCCCGGAGAATCAGCTCGGCAGTTTTGGAACAGATTCCTCACTAAAAAAATCAGATAATGGATTGTCCGGACACCGAAGCCCTAGCAGCTTTCAGGCATAATGTCCGAGACGAATGGCTCGCCAGACACCTCGGCCAGGAAAACCCAAGAACAATGGCCGCACTCACAAGCCTCATGACCCGCTTTTGCGCAGGAGAGGACAGCTGGTTGGCACGATGCAGCCCCAGCGACCCAAGTACATCAGAAATCAGGGATGGAAACGGAAAACCGCGGCAAAATAAGGATCGTCGTAGAATCAAAGGAAAAGGTCCGAAGAGCACGGCAGTCAATGCCGGATTCAAAAGCTCGCGGCAAAATCAAACAAAACCACCCCCTCAGGATAATAGGGATGATCCGTCCAGCTTAAATAGAATCCTGGGCAAAATATGTCAGATACACAGTACTCCTAGGAAGCCTGCCAATCACAACCACAGAGATTGCTGGGTTTTTAAACAATCCGGACAACTTAATGCCAAACACAAGGGGCTCGATACACCAAGCGAAGAAGAGGACGAACCCCAAAGGCAGAATACCAGGAAACAAAAGAACTTACCACAAGAAGTCAAAACAGTGAACTTACTTCACGTAACAAAACGTATGGCACCCATAAAGGTACGCACAATTAAACTTTCCCCTCGGGAGTCCCGCCATTGGTCACTAAAGCCAATCATTTTTGATCAGCTAGATTATTCTAGAAATATCAAAAACGCAGGCCGGACTGCCCCTGATACTGGATCCAATAATCAATGGATTCCAGTTTACCAATGTCCTTATGGACGGCGGCAGTGGACTAAACCTGATATATCAGGATACAATCCACCGCATGGGCATAAACCCAGCAAGAATCTGCCACAGCAAAACCTCCTTTCAAGGGGTAGCACCAGGCCCGGACACCCATTGTATGGGTTTTCTCCGGCTTGTGGTCATATTTGGCTCTCCCAATAACTTTCGTCGCGAAAAGCTGACCTTCCATGTAGTCCCGTTTTCAAGTCGCTATCAAGCACTAATGGGACGTGGAGCTTTCGCTCGCTTTAACGCAATACCGCATTACGCATCTCTCACGCTTAAGATGCCCGGTCCTCGAGGCATCATCTCTTTAAAGGGAGCGCACTAAAATACGCCTCCTCCAAACAGAGGATTGCGCGGCCGCTTAAACAGCCGCACAATAAAGTGGCCTCGCCAGCCAAAAGACTTTTTTATAAGTCATCAAAGGCCACGGACCCGGACTCAACGAGTTCGGCACAAGTCCATCATCAATGCAGGCTTAGTACGCCATATACCCCCATACCAGGGGCTGTACGCAGAGACAATAAAACTCAACCTTATATATTCTTTACTTTATATCTTGTTTATTATCCCTTTTTGTTCCGCACGACCCATTTTTCGAATTAGTTCTTCTCTTTTACAGATGAACGTCGTGCGGCGCCCGTCCAGGACACGGCACAGCGGAGACACAGGCGCAGACGTGCAGTAGGGACCCGTCCTAAAGGATTCTTTTTAGATTAAGACCCTGCGTAAACCTTTTTTACTGTCTCTTGCTGCTATACATCCCCTGGTTTTTTCTTTTCTGGTATAACCAAGGAGGAGGCTGGCATTTTGGCATGTGGCCACGCCAGAATTCTTGCTCGTACCTAGACACTAAGGGCTTTTTCTCTTTTGTTTAAGAGTGTTGTTTCACACGCACTCACAAAGACCGAACACCTTAGGGAGTGTTTGGCGTCGCGAGTTTTGGCACTATATGCATCAGCTCCGAATCATGATTTTGGGCATATGTTGGGTTGCCCGGCTCCTGAGTACGGCTACCTTACGTTCCGCTCTATCGGCTAAGGTAGCACCAGGAGAACTACTGAGATTGTGCCCCGGTTCGGCCGGGTGAGCACCTCAGTAGAGAAAGCCGGAAACCGACTGTCATGATGTAGCGCGAGACTGGTCGCCACTCGATGACTCATAGGAATTTATCGAATTCCTCCGCTTTGACGAAGGGTCGTTTCCCAATCAGGCACGTACGCGCTCCGAACTCGGGCAAAGCGCAGTCGCCACTAAAGGGCTACCAAAAGAGTCCCACTGTCAAGCTCCTATGGCTAAGTGAAAGTGTTAAAGCATTATAGTCCGGTTGCCTAGCCCGCTGCGCTATCACCTCCTTTATAGGACCAAGACGTTGGGTTAAGTGTGAAAATGCATCTTCTGCGCGCACCCCCGCACTATGTGCGTGGGGGCTGAAGCCAACGACTGCAATATTTCAGAATTTATATATTTAAACGGCCGCACAGGAGGTGTTCCTAATACTTGAAGGCACAAGTCTAAAAATATGCCCCTACAATTTATCAAAATATTGTTTAATGATTACACATGCCATCATAACATAGCATCCTTCGAGCACTGCGTCTCTATTATGCGAGCACTTCCTCAAAATATTGCTCAGAAGGTATTCGGCTTTTATCCGAATCCCGGGACGCAACAACGGTGGGCTCCATATATGCCCAGTATGTCTTGACACGGGCAAGAGCCAACCGAGCTCCCTCCGTGCACGCTGACCTCTTCATAGCACCGATACGTGGCACCACGTCGAGAAATTGCTGCACCAAGCCGAAATAACTCTTCGGCTTCGATCTCCCCGGACACAGATGATCCGTGACGTACTTCATGGCGAGTCCGGACAACCTATTCAGTTCAGCCCATTGGGCCAGGCGATCTTCCACTGCAAGTGGACGCTCTGGATTGATGAACTGCGACCAGAAGAGCTTCTCCACTTCATGACCCTTCTTATCTTGAAAGTGTTTGGTCGCATCAGCAGCACTAGCCGCCAAATCCAGATAGGTGTCCTCTACACTCCACGCTCGGTCCAACGGAGCAAACCTCGGGTCGCAAAATTTTCTCCGCAGCAAGAAGGGCTTTCCATCCGCAATTAGTCCGGCTTGACGTAGCTCCTCCTTTGCCGCTCTCATTATAGAGCGGGCGTCCTTGGCATCGGTAACAGCTTTCTCTAAGCTCGTTTGCCTCGCCCGATCTTCTTCTTCAAGAAGCTTGCAACGGTCAGTAGCACTTTTTAACATTTTGGCCATATCAGCCAACTCCTCCTTGCTTCGGCAATGGGCAACCTGTTCGGCTTTCAGCTCCTCAAGGGCTTTCACGGCAGCCGCATCGCTTTTTCTGGCTTGTTCCTTCGCTCGGGCGAGTTCGGCCCTAAGACCTTCCACGGCGGCCGCACCATCTGCGTCAAGCACACAAACGGTAAGATATTGACATAAAGCTCCTCTTACTCACAATCGCCTAATGATTTCAATACCTTGAGCACCATCAAGCCGCTTGTTAACAAGCACGATGTCGGCTTCTGCCTCATCCAGTTGTCGCTTTAGTTCGGCATATTCACGAGTCCGACTCGACTCCGGACCATTAGCCACCTATGTATAAAGGTGCCACTTAAAGGACCTGGGATTAAGATCCTCTGCGCGCCGTACATCTTTATGACGCACAGAGTCTCAGGGGCTACTATCTACACAGGGCGCACTTTATTTATGCGCAATTAATACAAATATACGTTATTTAAAACGTACCTCAAGGCCTGCCACTAAACTCTTGACGGCCTCGTACAGTCCGCTTTCTGCGGATGAAATCTTTTCAATCACCGTGCTCATTAACGCACGATGCTCCTCTGAGACAGAGGCTCGCCCCAGCAGAATCTTTAGCTCCTCCGACCGAACACCAGATGGTGCCGGACTCGTCCCATGGCCTTCCTCAGAGGCCGAACACGGAGAACCTCGGGGGGCTGCACCATCCACCCCTAGCGGATCCGGAGAAATCCCCCGCGATGACACTTCAGCGTCGCCCGCCTTGCTAGGCGATACAGAAGGAGGAGGCATTCCGCTCTCCATCATCTCCGGAAGAAGATCCCCCGAAGACGAGTTCTGCTGAGAAGGGCTGAGGTCCAAACTACAAAGTAAAGTTTCGGTTAAAACTTCTCAGATATAAATCAAGGATCTCTTTTAAAACAATAACTCTTCTTCTACTTACGGCTCGCTGGAGAGCTGTTCCCTTTGAGGGTTTAGTTCGGTCGAGGGGCTCCCTGGCGTCAGGCCCTCTGACAAGGATTCTTTCCCCTGCTTCGAAGCTATGGTTTCCGGGTGGTCAGAGGCGGCCCTTTTCTTTCCCTTAGGAGGAGAATTATCGATTCCCCCCTCTGGAATGGTCTCTTTCGAAGAGGCCACGGTCTCCTTGTCTGCTCCCATATTTCCCTCCAAAGGCACCACCTCTAGCATCCTGACTAGCACACGATCCAGCCTGGTTTCAGGAAGGGGAGCCCGGATAAGCTTCGCCTTCGCTATCCACTCCTACTTAAAAGGAAGAGTGTTGTTAAAAAGCAAGTTAAATATGCGGATAGAAGGTCCGGTCGCAAGGTCACCTACTTGAGTATCCGGGCGATTGCGGCTTAAACCAGCATCCTCGGTCAAATCCGGACTCACTTCTTGTGATCTGAAGAACAGTTTATACATCTCCACAGGCGCCATGCCCATAAAATTCTGGAGAGCTCTTGGTCCCTCCGGATTGAATTCCCACAAGCGAAGGGGACGATGTTGGCCGGGCAGTGTCCGGCGAATCGGCATGACTTGTGTCACCTTGACCAGGTTGAGGTCTCCCTTCAAGAGATCCTTAATGCGGCCCTGCAGCAGAGGAACGTCTTTGGGAAAGCCCCGATCTAACCATGTGTTAATCAACGAGGCTAACCGTGGCGGGGGACCCGAGCGAAAGGCCGGAGGCGCCACCCATGCGGTGCCCCGAGGAGCGGTGATGTAGAACCACTCCTGTTGCCATAAGCCAAGCTCCTCTTGAAAAGCGCCCTCGGGCCATGGAGCATCGGCATTTCTTTTTATAGCTGCACCTCCGCACTCTGCGTGGCGCCCTTCGATTATCTTCGGTTCTACTTTGAAGGTCTTGAGTCACAATCCGAAGTGAGGGGTAACGCGGAAGAACGCTTCGCACACAACTATGAACGAGGAGATATGGAGGATGGACTCCGGAGCTAAGTCGTGGAATTCCAGCCCATAATAAAACATCAGCCCCCTTACAAAGGGGTCCACGGGGAAGCCTAATCCCCGAAGGAAGTGGGACATGAATACCACACTCTCGCCGGGCTGAGGGCTAGGGATCACCTGTCCTTGAACAGGCAGCCTGTGCAGAATCTCCCTGGTTAGGAATCTAGCTTCCCTCAATCTTGATACATCCTCCTCCGTAACAGAGGAGGGCATCCATCGGCCTTGGAGGTCGGAGCCGGACATTATCGAAGATCCGGTGCGCTCGGAATCTGGAAGCCTAGGGTGTTGGAACTCGAGGCGACGGGCGAGCTCATTTTGAGAATAGAAGCAGGGAACAGGGCCTTGGTCTCTTTATAAGAGGCAGAATATCAAGCGCCCTCCCCGTAACCGTCTTGGACTAGCCTTTAATTAAGGCAAACGTGCTAACGGGCACGATTGGGTTACCCACGTCCGTATTAATGAGAATCTCGTTAGAAGGGGCACACGATCTCTCCTTTGACAAGACGTGCCAAGGAAACCGCCTCGCTACGCGCGCGGAGGTGGGACAATGACAGCAATTTATATAGGAGGCTTGGTCGCAGTGTTATTACGCACTGCGGAATACGTCAGCAGATTTGATTTGTGTTAATATTATTCTCTATATGGCAATATGTGGAAACTTATTTTGCAGAGCCGGACACTATTTTTGGTGTTTATAATCTTCTTAAAGGACTTGGATGAGGAACCCGCCTTGCAATGCCGAAGACAATCTGTGCGCCGGACTCGTCGTCATTGAAGCCTGGTTCAGGGGCTACTGAGGGAGTCCTGGATTAGGGAGTGTTCGGATAGCCGGACTATACCTTCAGCCGGACTCCGGGACTATGAAGATACAAGATTGAAGACTCCGTACCGTGTCCGGAAGGATCTTTTCTTGGCGTGGAAGGCAAGCTAGGCGTGCGGATATTCGAGATCTCCTACCATTGTAACCAACTCTGTGTAACCCTAACCCTATCCGGTGTCTATATAAACCGGAGGGTTGTAGTCCGTAGGACAACCATCATCATACACAATCATACCATAGGCTAGCTTCTAGGGTTTAGCCTCCTTGATCTCGTGGTAGATCCACTCTTGTACTACCCATATCATCAATATTAATCTAGCAGGAGTAGGGTTTTACCTCCATCGAGAGGGCCCGAACCTGGGTAAAATAAAGTGCCCCTTGTCTCCTGTTACCATCCGACCTTGACGCACAGTTCGGGACCCCCTACCCGAGATCCGCCGGTTTTGACACCGACACCCCTCGTCTTGTCTCTTTCCCCACCTCTGCTGGACAACAACGACGAAGACGACGGTCGCGCTTCACCACCGCACCGGAGCTACCTCATATACGCCCTCGTCCACCACACCGGGTGGTCCACTGACAACGTCGGCCGCCGCTTCCGATGTGCCTCACAGACACCGACTTCCACCGCATCAGGTGAGCTTCACCGACGCTGTCTCCCACCTCACCGGGGCTACTTCACCGAGCACATCGTCGCACCTCCGCCCCCCCTCCCCCGAGGCCGTTAGGGCTTCACCAACGGTCTCGTCCACCGCATCGTAGCGCTCCACTGCCACACAAGATCTGCATCCGTGCGCGGCTAGCCAACGCCAGCGCATCACCCTCAGCGGCTCTGAAGTGCCCCACACTCTAGCTAGGCGAACATGCCCAAATGCCGGCCCGAACTAGGTATCCACACATCACTCCCTTATGCACTGTTCCGACGATGTTTGGATATCCTTTCACTGCTCTCTTAGCTTACACGCCTATGCAACTCTGACTTTAACACTTATTTCTTCTGGAGATATCATCTGAAACAAGCAAAATCATTTTTTAGCGAAGCATGACGGCGCTACGGGATCTGGTACACATCCTGCACACCCGTATAACCTTGTAAGTATCTGTCCTCTGGTACAACAGCAAGGTTGATTCCTCTTATTTGATCAACCATTCGCCGTGTCAAAAATGCAGAGGAGGATGCAAGGAGCACAAGGCCTGCACATCCAAGCAAGTGGTAACTGTTGGGGATCGTCGCAGAAATTAAAAAATTTCTACGCATCACCAAGATCAATCTATGGAGAGACTAGCAACAAGAGAGAGGGGAGTGCATCTTCATACCCTTGAAGATTGCGATGCGGAAGCGTTACAAGAATGAGGATGAAGGAGGCGTACTCGTAGCGATTCACATCGCGATTGATTCCGATCTAAGCGCCGAATGACGGCGCCTCCGCGTTCAACACACGTACAGCACGGGACGTCTCCTCCTTCTTGATCCAGCAAGGGGGGAGGAGAAGTTGAGGGAGAACTCTGGCAGCACGACAGCATGGTGGCGGTGGAGCTCGTGGTTCTCCGGCAGAGCTTCGCTAAGCGCTACGGAGGAGGAGAAGGTGTAGGAAGGGGGAGGGCTGCGCCAGGAGAAGGGGTGCGGTTTCCCTCCCACCGCCCCCCCCCCACCCCCACAATTTATAGGGGGAAGGGGAGAGGGGGCAGGCCCCTTAGATCCATCTATAGGGGGGCGGCGGCCCCTCGGGGGGGCAGCGGCCCCCTTAGGGTTTCCAACTAGGGGGCGCCCGCCCCCGGGAGGGCAGCGGCCCCCTAGGGTTTCCAACCCTAGGCGCCTTGGGCCCTTGGGGGGCGCACCAGCCCACTAAGGGGCTGGTTCCCACCCAACTACAGCCCATTAGGTCCTTCGGGGCAGGTGGACCCCGGAACCCCTTCAATGGTCCCGGTACAATACCGATAAACCTAGAAACCTTTCCGGTGACTGAAAATGGACTTCTCATATATAAATCTTCACCTCTGGACCATTCGGGAACTCCTCGTGACTTCTGGGATCTCATCCGGGACTCCGAACAACTTTTGGTAACCACATACAATTCCCATTATAACTCTAGCGTCACCGAACCTTAAATGTGTAGACCCTACGGGTTCGGGAACTATGCAGACATGACCGAGACATCTCTCCGGCCAATAACCAACATCGGGATCTGGATACCCATGTTGGTTCCCACATGTTCCATGATGATCTCATCGGATGAACCACGATGTCAAGGATTCAATCAATCCTGTATATGATTCCCTTTGTCTATCGGTATAGCACTTTCCCGAGATTCGATCGTCGGTATACCGATAACTTGTTCAATCTCGTTACGGCAAGTCTCTTTACTCGTTCCGTAACACATCATCCCATGACCAACCCCTTAGTCACATTGAGCTCATTACGATGATGTCTTACCGAGTGGGCCCAGAGATACCTCTCCATCATACGGAGTGACAAATCCCAGTCTCCATTCATGCCAACCCAACAGATACTTTCGGGGATACCCGTAGTGTACCTTTATAGCCACCCAGTTATGTTGTGACGTTTGGCACACCCAAAGTACCCTTACGGTATCCGGGAGTTGCAAAATCTCATGGTCTAAGGAAAAGATACTTGACATTAGAAAAGCTTTAGCAGACGAACTACACGATCTTGTGCTATGCTTAGGATTGGGTCTTGTCCATCACATCATCCTAATGATGTGATCCCGTTATCAATGACATCCAAAGTCCATGGTTAGGAAACCGTAACCATCTATTGATCAACAAGCTAATCAACTAGAGGCTCACTAGGGACATGTTGTGGTCTATGTATTCACACATGTATTACGATTTCCGGATAACACAATTATAGCATGAACAATAGACAATTATCATGAACAAGGAAATATAATAATAACCATTTTATTATTGCCTCTAGGGCATATTTCCAACAGTCTCCCACTTGCACTAGAGTCAATAACCTAGTTACATTGTGATGAATCGAACACCCATAGAGTTCTAGTGTTGATCATGCTTTGCACGTGGAAGAGGTTTAGTCAACAGATCTGCGACATTCAGGTCCGTATGCACTTTACAAATATCTATGTCTCCATCTTGAACTTTTTCACGAATGGAGTTGAAGCGACGCTTGATATGCCTGGTCTTCTTGTGAAACCTGGGCTCCTTGGCAAGAGCAATAGCTCCAGTGTTGTCACAGAAGAGAGTCATTGGGCCCGACGCATTGGAAATAACTCATAGGTCGGTAATGAACTCCTTCATCCAGATTGCTTCATGTGTTGCCTCCGAGGCTGCCATGTACTCCGCTTCACATGTAGATCCCGCCATGACGCTTTGCTTGCAACTGCACCAGCTTACTGCCCCACCATTCAAAATATACACGTATCCGGTTTGTGACTTGGAGTCATCCAGATATGTGTCAAAACTAGCATCGATGTAACCCTTTACGACGAGCTCTTCGTCACCTCCATAAACGAGAAACATATCCTTAGTTCTTTTCAGGTACTTCAGGATATTCTTGACCGTTGTCCAGTGTTCCATGCCGGGATTACTTTGGTACCTTCCTACCAAACTTACAGCAAGGTTTACATCATGTCTGGTACACAGCATGGCATACATAATAGACCCTATGCCCGAGGCATAGGGGATGACACTCATATTTTCTCTATCTTCTGCCGTGGTCGGGCATTGAGCCGTGCTCAATCTCACACCTTGTAATACAGGCAAGAACCCCTTCTTGGACTGATCCATATTGAACTTCTTCAATATCTTGTCAAGGTATGTGCTTTGTGAAAGACCAATGAGGCATCTTGATCTATCTCTATAGATCTTGATGCCCAATATATAAGCATCTTCTCCAAGGTCCTTCATTGAAAAACACTTATTCAAGTAGGCCTTTATGCTTTCCAAGAGTTCTATATCATTTCCCATCAATAGTATGTCATCCACATATAATATGAGAAATGCTACAGAGATCCCACTCACTTTCTTGTAAACAAAGGCTTCTCCATAAATCTGCGTAAACCCAAACGCTTTGGTCATCTCATCAAAACGAATGTTCCAACTCCAAGATGCTTGCACCTGCCCATAGATCGAGCGTTGGAGCTTGCATACCTTGTCAGCATTCTTAGGATCGACAAAACCTTCCGGCTGCATCATATACAATTCTTCCTTAAGGAAACCATTAAGGAATGCCGTTTTGATGTCCATTTGCCATATCTCATAATCATAGAATGCGGCAATTGCTAACATGATTCGGACAGACTTCAGCTTCGCTATGGGTGAGAAGGTCTCATCGTAGTCAACCCCTTGAACTTGTCGATAACCCTTAGCGACAAGCCGAGCCTTATAGATGGTTACATTACCATCCGCGTATGTCTTCTTCTTAAAGATCCATTTATTTTCTATGGCTCTCCGATCATCAGGCAAGTCAGTCAAAGTCCATACTTCGTTTTCATACATGGATCCTATCTCGGATTTATGGATTCAAGCCATTTGTCGGAATCCGAGCCCGCCATCACTTCTTCATAGTTCGAAGGTTCACCATTGTCTAACAACATGATTTCCAGGACATGGTTGCCGTACCACTCTGGTGCGGAACGTGTCCTTGTGGACCTACGAAGTTCAGTAGCAACTTGATCTGAAGTTTCATGATCATCATCATTAACTTCCTCTCTAGTTGGTGCAGGCACCACAGAAACATTTTCTTGAGCTGCGCTACTCTCCGGTTCAAGAGGCAATACTTCATCAAGTTCTACTTTCCTCCCACTTACTTCTTTCGAGATAAACTCTTTCTCTATAAAGGATCCATTCTTGGCAACAAAGATCTTGCCTTCGGATCTGAGGTAGAAGGTATACCCAATAGTTTCCTTAGGGTATCCTATGAAGACTCATTTTTCCAATTTGGGTTCGAGCTTTTCAGGTTGAAGTTTATTGACATAAGCATCGCATCCCCAAACTTTCAGAAACGACAGCTTAGGTTTCTTCCCAAACCATGATTCATATGGTGTCGTCTCAACGTGTTTCGAGGGAGCCCTATTTAAAGTGAATGCGGCAGTCTCTATAGCATAACCCCAAAATGATAGCGGTAGATCGGTAAGAGACATCATAGATCGCAGCATATCCAATAGAGTGCGATTACGACGTTCGGACACACCATTATGCTGAGGTGTTCCTGGCGGCGTGAGTTGTGAAACAATTCCACATTTCCTTAAGTGCGTGCCAAATTCGTGACTCAAATATTCTCCCCCACGATCTGATCGTAAGAACTTGATTTTCCTGTCACATTGATTCTCAACCTCACTCTGAAATTCCTTGAACTTTTCAAAGGTCTCAGACTTGTGTTTCATTAAGTAGACATACCAATTTCTACTTAAGTCATCCGTGAGGGTGAGAACATAGCGATAACCACCGCGAGCCTCAACGCTCATTGGACCGCACACATCAGTATGTATGATTTCCAATAAGTTGGTTTCTCACTCCATTGTTCCGGAGAACGCAGTCTTGGTCATTTTGCCCATGAGGCATGGTTCGCACGTGTCAAATGATTCATAATCAAGAGACTCCAAAATTCCATCTGTATGGAGTTTCTTCATGCGTTTGACACCAATGGGACCAAGGCGGCAGTGCCACAAGTATGTGAGACTATCATTATCAACCTTACATCTTTTGGCATTCACACTATGAATATGTGTAACATCACGTTCGAGATCCAATAAGAATAAACCATTGACCAGCGGGGCATGACCATAAAACATATCTCTCATATAAATAGAACAACCATTATTCTCCGATTTAAATGAGTAGCCATCTCGCATTAAACGAGATCCAGATACAATGTTCATGCTCAAAGCCGGTACTAAATAACAATTATTGAGGTTTAAAACTAACCCCGTAGGTAAATGTAGAGGTAGCGTGCCGACGCCGATCACATCGACCTTGGAACCATTCCCGACGCGCATCGTCACCTCGTCCTTCGCCAATCTCCGCTTATTCCGCAGCTCCTGTTTTGAGTTACAAATATGAGCAACCGCACCGGTATCAAATACCCAGGAGCTACTACGAGTGCTGGTTAGGTACACATCAATAACATGTATATCACATATACCTTTGGTATTGCCGGCCTTCTTATCCGCTAAGTACTTGGGGCAGTTCCGCTTCCAGTGACTGTTTCCCTTGCAATAAAAGCACTCAGTCTCAGGCTTGGGTCCATGCTTTGGCTTCTTCCCGACAACTGGCTTACCGGGCGCGGCAACTCCCTTGCCATCCTTCTTGAAGTTCTTCTTACACTTGCCTTTCTTGAACTTAGTGGTTTTATTCACCATCAACACTTGATGTTCCTTTTTTATCTCCACCTCCACTGATTTCAGCATTGAATATACCCCGGGAATGGTCTTTTCCGTCCCCTACATATTGAAGTTCATCACAAAGCTCTTGTAGCTAGGTGGGAGCGACTGAAGGATTCTGTCAACGACCGCATCATCCGGGAGATTAACTCCCAGCTGAGATAAGCGGTTGTGCAACCCAGACATTTTGAGTATGTGCTCGCTGACAGAACTATTCTCCTCCATCTTACAACTGTAGAACTTGTCAGAGACTTCATATCTCTCGACCCGGGCATGAGTTTGGAAAACATTTTCAGCTCTTGGAACATCTCATATGCTTTGTGCTGCTCAAAACGCTTTTGGAGCCCCAGTTCTAAGCTATAAAGCATGCCGCACTGAACCAGGGAGTAATCATCACTACGTGACTGCCAGGCGTTCATAATGTCTTGAGTTGCTGGGAAAACAGGTGCATCACCTAGCGGTGCTTCAAGGACATATGCTTTCTTGGCAGCTATGAGGATAATCCTCAGGTTACGGACCAAGTCCGTGTAGTTGCTACCATCGTCTTTCAGCTTGGTTTTCTCTAGGAATGCGTTGAAGTTGAGGGCAACATTAGCGTGGGCCATTTGATCTACAAGACATATTGCAAAGTTTTAGACTATGTTCATGATAATTAAGTTCATCTAATCAAATTATTTAATGAACTCCCACTCAGATAGACATCCCTCTAGTCATCTAAGTGATACATGATCCGAGTCAACTAGGCCGTGTCCGATCATCACGTGAGACGGACTACTCATCATCGGTGAACATCTTCATGTTGATCGTATCTTCTATACGACTCATGTTCGACCTTTCGGTCTTCCGTGTTCCGAGGCCATGTTAGAACATGCTAGGCTCGTCAAGTCAACCTAAGTGTATTGCGTGTGTAAATCTGGCTTACACCCATTGTATGCGAATGTTAGAACCTATCACACCCGATCATCACGTGGTGCTTCGGAACAATAGACCTTAGCAACGGTGCACAGTTAGGAAGAACACAATTCTTGATATTTTAATGAGGTATCATCTTATTTATGCTACCGTCTTTCTAAGCAAATAAGATGTAAAAACATGATAAACATCACATGCAATCAAACAGTGACATGATATGGCCAATATCATTTTGCTCCTTTTGGTCTCCATCTTCGGGGCGCCATAATCATCATCGTCACCGGCATGACACCATGATCTCCATCATCGTGTCTTCATGAAGTTGTCTCGTCAACTATTACTTCTACTACTATGGCTAACGGTTTAGTAATAAAGTAAAGTAATTACATGACGTTTATGTTAACACGCAGGTCATAAATAAATTAAGACAACTCCTATGGCTCCTGCCGGTTGTCATACTCATCGACATGCAAGTCGTGATTCCTATTATAAGAACATGATCAATCTCATACATCACATATATCATTCATCACATCCTTTTGGCCATATCACATCACACGGCATATGCTGCAAAAACAAGTTAGACGTCCTCTAATTGTTGTTGCAAATTTTTTACGTGGTTGCTATAGGTTTCTTAGCAAGAACGTTTCTTACCTACGCCAAAACCACAACGTGATATGCCAATTTCTATTTACCCTTCATAAGGACCCTTTTCATCAAATCCGATCCGACTAAAGTGGGAGAGACAGACACCCGCTAGCCACCTTATGCAACTAGTGCATGTCAGTCGGTGGAACCTGTCTCACGTAAGTGTATGTGTAAGGTCGGTCCGGGCCGCTTCATCCCACGATGTCGCCGAATCAAGATAAGACTAGTAACGGCAAGTAAATTGACAAAATCGATGCCCACAACAACTTATGTTCTACTCGTGCATAGAAAATATGCATAGACCTAGCTCATGATGCCACTGTTGGGGATCGTTGCAGAAATTAAAAAAATTCTACGCATCACCAAGATCAATCTATGGAGAGACTAGCAACGACAGAGAGGGGAGTGCATCTTCATACCCTTGAACATCGCGATGCGGAAGCGTTACAAGAACGCGGATGAAGGAGTCGTACTCGTAGCGATTCAGATCGCGGTTGATTCCGATCTAAGCGCCGAACGGCGGTGCCTCCGTGTTCAACACACATACAGCCCAGGGACGTCTCCTCCTTCTTGATCCAGCAATGGGGGAGGAGAAGTTGAGGGAGAGCTCCGGCAGCATGACGGCGTGGTGGCGGTGGAGCTCGTGGTTCTCCGGTAGAGCTTCGCTAAGCGCTACGGAGGAGAAGGTGTAGGAAGGGGGAGGGCTGCGCCAGGAGAAGGGGTGTGGTTGCCCTCCCAGCCCCCACTATTTATAGGGGGAAGGGGAGAGGGGGCCGGCCCCTTAGATCCATCTAGAGGGGGGGCGGCGGCCCCTGGGGCGATGGCCCCTCAGGGGGTAGCGGCCCCCTTAGGGTTTCCAACTAGTGGGGGCGCCCGCCCCCGGGGGGCAGCGGCCCCCTAGGGTTTCCAACCCTAGGCGCCTTGGGCCCTTGGGGGGCGCACCAGCCCACTAAGGGGCTGGTTCCCACCCAACGACAGCCCATTAGGTCCTTCGAGGCAGGTAGACCCTCCCAATGGACCCCGGAACCCCTTCGGTGGTCCCGGTACAATACCGATAAACCCCGAAACCTTTCCGGTGACTGAAACTGAACTTCCCATATATAAATCTTCACCTCCGGACCATTCCAGAACTCCTCGTGATGTTCGGGATCTCATCCGGGACTCCGAACAACTTTTGGTAACCACATACAATTCCCATTACAACTCTAGCGTCACCGAACCTTAAGTGGTAGACCCTACGGGTTCGTGAACTATGCAGACATGACCGAGACATCTCTTCGGCCAATAACCAACAGCAGGATCTAGATACCCATGTTGGCTCCCACATGTTCCACGATGATCTCATCGGATGAACCACGATGTCAAGGATGCAATCAATCCCGTATAAGATTCCCTTTGTCTACCAGTATAGCACTTTCCCGAGATTCGATCGTCGGTATACCGATAACTTATTCAATCTCGTTACGGCAAGTCTCTTTACTCGTTCCGTAACACATCATCCCGTGACCAACCCCTTAGTCACATTGAGCTCATTATGATGATGTCTTACCGAGTGGGCCCAGAGATACCTCTCCATTATACGGAGTGACAAATCCCAGTCTCCATTCATGCCAACCCAACAGATACTTTCGGGGATACCCGTAGTGTACCTTTATAGCCACCCTGTTACGTTGTGACGTTTGGCACACCCAAAGTACCCTTACGGTATCCGGGAGTTACACAATCTCATGGTCTAAGGAAAAGATACTTGACATTAGAAAAGCTTTAGTAGACGAACTACACGATCTTGTGCTATGCTTAGGGTTGGGTCTTGTCCATCACATCATCCTAATGATGTGATCCCGTTATCAATGACATCAAAAGTCCATGGTTAGGAAACCGTAACCATCTATTGATCAACGAGCTAGTCAACTAGAGGCTCACTAGGGACATGTTGTGGTCTATGTATTCACACATGTATTACGATTTCCGGATAACACAATTATAGCATGAACAATAGACAATTATCATGAACAAGGAGATATAATAATAACCATTTTATTATTGCCTCTAGGGCATATTTCCAACAGTAACATGGACTTGTACATGGAACATCCCAAGCGCAAGCAGAGCTGGAGTGAGCCTGTACAACGAGGTAGCATAAGTCCCTGCATTTCATTTAATTCATACTGGCATGCGTATATGATTTGTGTGAAGTGGCGGATACACGAATTCAAGTTACCAGGGGCGAACATTTAACTTAAAAATACGAAGGCACTTGCACTCTGGAAATCAACATAACTTGAGAAGTTTGAAGCTACATGCATTTTGAAAACCAGCTATTGATCCAAAGTAGTTCACATTATAAAACACTAAATGATGCAAGCACCAAAAACACAAAATGCAACATGGTGTACAAGGACTACTAACATGGTATGTACCTGCTTGAATTATTCGTTCTCTGGCTGAAAATATTGAAGTGTAATTGCACCTATAACTAGTGCGCAAACTGCATATCAATATATCTATCCTGCACAAGTATGGCAATAGTCTGAAACAACTGATTAGAAAAGTATTTATGCTATGTTGTCATGATACGAGGACTTTCTGGTAGATGGCCTCGACGTTTCCTCAAGGCATGAAAATGTACAATAATTTGCTTGTCATCAATGCCTGCAAATCTCTATGTCTCTCTCAACATAGCAGATCATCATTAGACACTAAATCTTTAATGGGAGCTTGCAAAATGCTTGCATTAGATCCCTCATTTGACACTATATGTTCATCACCAGGAGCATGTAAAATGTTTGCATCAAATCCTTCATTAGCAGTCTGTTCATTAGACACTTCAGGCTCAACAACAACATGAGCTTGTATGTTTGCACCGGAAACTTGATTAGATACATCAGATTCTGTCAATTCAGTATTGATTGGGGGAGTTATAAAATAAGAAGAAATTGGTTTCATTTTCTCATAGATTCCCTACATACAAGCAGTTTTACAACACCGTCAGCTTTAACTATTGGCCAGAAATTGAACAGTTGAATTAGATATAATCAGGGATGTGATGTACCTGCTCATTGCGCATGCTACTCTTGCAAGCTGCGTCTGTCCGTTCGCGCAAGCTCGATGCCATGCCCGTGCTGCCGCCGCTGCCTCCCACGCAGGCTACAACCAGGGTTGGATCTTCATCTTCTTGTCCTTCCATTCGATTGAAGTCCGGTGACCGCCCTCCAACAAGGGCGCGAGAAATTGCTATGTCAGTCTGTCCAACGGTGGCTAGGTTAGGAGCGAACCAAACTGGAGGCTGGAGCGAAAGAATTGGGATTTTTTCTGCTGTCGATCGATATGGGAGGCGCTCGTTCGGGCTGCGAGCCTGCTATAGGGCCTGCCTTGCACTTACGTTATTGGCCCATCCAAATTTAAACATTTTTCTTCATTTTTTACATTGCATGCTTGTGCATTGGGCCGAACAAAACTAGCCTGGGCCAACCTGGACGACTCAAACTAGGTGCACACTTTCCAACCACCCGAGGCGGCCGCCCATACCAGCCCCTATGGCGGCATCGCCCCTTTTTGTGTGTATGATTGGGGTAGTGAAAAATATTCCAGTGGCGCTTTTGATTTACCCACATAATGGTTGAATTGCTTGTTTCTATGAACTGAGTTCGCCAATAATGTGAAGGATGCCAGTCTTTTCATCCTATTGTAGATTGCTTAGATCTCGATATGCCAAATGTAATCGCATGAAATATACAGTAAAAGCCAGTGTGATGTGTGTGGCTACAACAAGTCTGACTACACGTCCTCATATAACATATCAAGGACGCACCATCTTACCAGATTAACCATTTGACTTACCAATGCAGTGTGGGAAGAAAGAAGTATTGGGACTGTGTATCCAAGCAATTGATGCCATGGACTCCTTCATAGAACCTTGTAAGCGAAAAATAAGGTGTAGTGTGCTTGTACAAAGAGCTAGAGTAAGTTCAGTTATCTGCTTCTCGGAATTTTAGTTAGCCCCTTATTGCAAAATTGTTCAATTACGTTGCTTGGCTTAATTTAGTTTGCTACTGATTACATAATGCCATAGCCTATTAATTCTATTATAGACTACGCCTATCTATGTGTTTGATACTTACTGTTAAGAATTACATGTTTGCCTGAACTTAAATAGCTACTTAAGCACGTAGATAGCTGGTCATATGTACTTCTAGGGTGCAGCAGAATTCACATGTAATTTACGTTCTGATGCCCTGATTGTTTAAATGGTTTGTTGTTATCACTTGGAGCACTAGTGATGTTTGCATGTTCATAGATAGACAACTGTCAGGTTTATATGAGGGACACCGTCTTTTTAACTTATATATGTGTTGGAATCATTTTGCTTACATCAAAGAAATTTACAGATGTCTGTGTTGCTGGTAAACGGTACCGACTTGTTACTTTAATATGTTGCCAAGAACTTGTTAGTTTTACTAGTTCATATGTAATTAAATATGTTGCCAAAACCGGTTAGTTTTACTAGTTTGATGTTAGTTTCTTATGGCTCTTGCAAAACTTTATTTATTGATTGCTAACATTCAAGTTTGAAGGATCCAACTGAAACTCCGTTGGCACAACAGGTATGTTTTCAGAAACTTCCTTGTTTACCTGGTTTGCTGCTGTAACTTGTTGCTGTAATCATCTTGCCAACTTCAAGTTATCAGGATCGAATTGGAAGTCCAATTGCATAGCAGGTACATTTTCAAAAATATATTTGTGTAACAGGTTTGCTGTTGTAACTTGTTGCTCTAATCAAGTTACTGACTACGCAACTTTTCAGGATCCAAGAGAAACTCCAATGCCACAACAGGTTCCTTTTGCAAAACTTGCTTGTTTAACTGCTTTGCTGCTACAACCGGTTTCTCTAATCACGTTACTGGCTACTCAACTTTTCAGGATCCAAGAGAAACTCCAATGCCACAACAGGTACCTTTTGCAAAACTTGTTTGTTTAACTGATTTGCTACTGCAACAACCGGTTACAATGATGTTAATAACTACTTTTCAACATCCAATTGAAACTCTTTAATTTCTTGTTTGTTTAACTGGTTTGCTTTTATAACTCCCAATTGAGATGTTTTGCTAACTTCAACTTTTCGGAATCCAATCGGAACTTTAATGGCAAAAGAGGTTAGCCCAAGATCAAAGAGCGAGGTCCCCATGGACGTTGTATCATCCCACAGCAGTGGCACCGGCCCAATCGTGCATCATGAATTGCCAACTGCTAATGCTCTAGAGGCTAAACTAGTGGTAGAAAGAGATTCTGCTTCTGCACTTAGAGACGAAGTTGACATGTTGAGGAAGCAAACAGCACAATCACAAGCAGTACTCAAGACAACCATTAAATATTTGGTGGATTTCAAAACGAAGCAAGCTGAGACTGACTGCATTGTTAAGGTCCTGAAGGAAAAAAGGAAATTAAATTCCCACTTGGTATATCATAGATGAAATGTTATTTCCATCATTGAATAACCTTTGTGTTGTTTGTTCATGTAATCAATCAAACCATTTGTTTTATAGATCATGTAATAATTGTTTTTTGTGTTTTGGTTTGTAATTTTATTTGAGCACAGGTCTGTATTAATTGATAAGACTTAGAGACATTTCATTTTGATTGCTATGCCAGACCTACAAATATGCCAATCGGGCTGAATGTGCATTCAGCAATAATAGTAGTATAGATGGACCATAAGTTTCACGCATCGGAAAGGGCCAAGATGTTGTAGTAGCTTTGCTAAAAAAAAGGATGTTGTTCTAGCAAAAACAAGTACAACGGACTGGCTTATGTATGTTAGTTGATATTATTGATCCATATACTCTATAAGTGTTTATATGTCTGTTAGTTATGTACATTCTTGGTCAATTGACTTGGTATTTGAATCTTGATACATCGCTTGTGTACATATCTAAATGGGAGTACACATTTTGCTGCGTGTGAAATTTGAGTTGGACATAAAGCGTTCCAAATATTTGAATTCACCTTAAACTGGATTCTAGCTTCTGAATTTGAGTATCGACATTTGTAAATCATATTCATATATGACAGTGGAATACATCTTTGTCGTGCTTTTGAAGATATATAAAAACACATAGAATGATTTATAAAGATTTGTATAGGAATACAAAATGGATTCGAATTTAGTTGCCAGGAACGTGGATGCTTACTGTACCAAAATTTGAAAGAAGCGGCAAAGTGTCCACTCCCATGTCGGCTGCCCGCAGCCAAGTGTTCGGGAGATAGAAATTACTGTCTACCCATTACACAGACAATCCATCGGCCCGATTTCCACTGCTTTCAATAGGGGTAGGTTAGTAACTTCAATTAGACGTGACACGACCGACTCTAAGCCCATTCCGACACACTGGGCGCCAAACATGGGCGGCAAAAAACATTTGATTCAAGCTCGTCTGAAAGACCTCTATTTCTCCCTCCATTTCTCCATTGATACATGGTGGGCGACAAAACAAACTCGGCTTGGGGAAATCGATGTAGGCAAATATTTTCAATAGGGGCAGGTTTGTAACTTCACTCAGACGTGACACAACCGCCCTACCTGTCAGCCTCGTGCATACACTGTGGCCGCCAACCATGGGCACCAAAGCACCCTCTCCTCGCCCGAAATCGCTCTGGGAAAATATTGGCGAGATGCGAGATTACCGTCCTATCCCCAACCGACGAGACGTCCAAATTTTAAATGGGGGCTAAGTTCGTAACTTTCCCATATTTTAGACAGACGCGTCCCAAAAACATGGTTCCCCGTACCTCTCCCTCCATTTTCCCACTCATACACCATCCGTGCTAAAACACCATCCCCACACCAGCCTCCTCTGTCCGCCACCCCATCCATCGCCGATGTCCTCCACCCCATCCATCGCCACCGTCCTCCACCATGCCGGAGCGCCTACCAAGACCGCGTCGTCCACTGCTAGAGATGGACGTTTCTCATCCACGGCGACGGACCAAGAGCTTGCATCACGTCCTCTCGCTTCATCGGCGCCGTCGTCCTCTTTGTCGGGGCCGCTCACACGACCTTCTCTTTCATCGCAACGGGACTTATCCCCCGATGCACCCGTCTACCATCGCAGATCTGCTTCAACGCCACCAACAGCCATCGCACCCCCGATGCCTACACGGCGTCTCAAGAGAGGTGGTACTTCATATCTCCTCAACTTTTTGATCTCAACCAAAAAATAGATCGTAACTTGGTTACTCTACTTTCTTTTCAGCTCTTAGAATTTAGTTCTTAGTTCGAAGCAAACAATGGATGCTAAATATCATTTCTCCGGTTTGCAGCTTTAAATCTGCCATGGAACAGTCATAATACGGTTTAATTGATCATGCTTAGGGTTTAATTGATCATGTTGGTTCCGTGGTGGTTTCTTTAATAAAAATCGGAGGGAAAACCCTCTTTTGCTCAAAAAAAATGCTTAGGGTTTCCCCCTTTTATGATCACTATACGATCAGAATACGTGCTTCGTGTCATAATAGCACTGCTCCACCCATCAAGCTAAACAAGCTTAGTTGTTCAAATACGAATCTGGTATTATTAAAACAGAGTCGTCTAATTGGTCAGCTAAATGTTCCTAATTTAGTTTCGAAAATGCATGTTCACCGCTCGGGTGTGTATCTCTATAGGGTGCCCATGGTGGGCCGGCCCACCCTGGGATTTTGGGTCGTCCCAGGCCCTGATTCCCCTCTATTCTGCTGCGCGCTTCCGATATCTACTCGCCCCCAGCCGCCTGCCTCTCCGGTGACTTGCCGTCCCCGGACGGCATGACTCTAGGCGGAGACGCCGGACTAGCAGGAGGTCCGGAGCCGCTCGCCCTACAGCGTCACCGCTGCCCGGGCGCACCACCGTGCCTACCTTCCTAGTCCCTTCAGGGCTCAGGCGTGCAACACCCACTAAGCCAACCCGGTTTATCCTGAGATACGTCCTCAACACTCAGCACTTCAGCAGCCACTCCTCATCACCCATTTTCTAATTGATTCATTACTCATTAGGCAGGACTGTCATTAGGGTTTGTTGTGTGATGAGTGCTACCTACACTTAATGGTTCAGATGTATTTCAGTAATCTTTAGTACCTGTAAAGTTCACAGGGTTTCAAAATTCTGGCCCTAGGAACGGACACTAGTCATTTTGGATTGTTGGTCGTAGTGACATTGACCCGGATTACTATCGCAGACCAGGTTTGTTGACAATTTTACTTGTCTTTCTTACTCATTCGATATGATATGCAATTATTCATGTCGATTAGTTGCAAATAATAAGTGCTAGACAAACTTCTTTATTCAGATTTTGGATGGTCTCTTACTGCAGTTACAATTCTGCATACTTGTCCTAGTGAGCTCACAAGTAAATGATTGATTCACTACATCTATGCTTGCCTTCTCATATTTTTTGTCAATATTCTTTTAGGGTGGACCACCCTGTTTCAAAACACTGGAACCGTAGACTTGAGTGAATAGTATTTCTCTGTGTGATCTCTTCCATCATGTGTGGGCAACGAACACTGCATTGTATAGAAAGACAATGTCATTTCCAGCTTTTACATAGGCTACGATCTTTTACATGGAATACAATCTGCCTACTTGCTTTGTGTCGCACTACCAACACTCCACCCTTGAAGCTAAACGTTATGCCACTCATAATTCCTTGGTTTATTTGTTCAAATACGAATTTGATATGATTCTAATGTTCCTACTTCAGTTTTGAAATGTGTGTCTGCCTGTTATAGAGACATAAGGGGTTTGTATTTCTGTGTGTAGTCTGGTCAGCATGGTTGGGGGGTGAACTTTGCATATGCAGGGATTTATAGGGAGACACTCTTCGAGTGGAATCCGCAATGCATTCCATAGATAATCTGACTATTTTTTATGTTTTCATGAATCTTATATTCTGAACAGCATCATAATGATTATGAGCTTGCGCACATGAAAAGAATAAATCAGAACAATGCGATGGCTGTCAAACTTGGCATTAAGGGACTGAAATCAAGTTTGGATGCAATGCAATGCAAACGCTCTCCACCTACAGATTCATGCTCAGAATATGATCCTAACAGTGATTCTGAGCTAGAGGGAGACCTAAGTCAATGTAGCTCCCTAGTGGAGGAGTCAGAGGCAGATGCCCTATCTTATTCACCCATCAAGGTGCTTGCTCCAACTTTCCACGGTTATATTGGTCGCACATATCTTGCAACTGATGCTTTGCATTGCTTCTACTTTGTTGCACTGCCATTAGCTTAGTTTACACATCGTGTATGTGAATACGCCCTGCCTATCCATTTTCAGTACATATTCCATCTGTCATCATACCATATTTATCCATTCAAATGTTGTTCTTGTGTATCAGACGTTCAAAAGGAAGAGGGCGATTGCTGATCGCGGAGGAGCACAAGCAAAGTATTTGGAAAAGGTAGTGACACCTGATAAATCAAATAGCCCATTAGGTGTAGTTGCAATATCACCTGACCCGCAAAACACCCCAACTCTAGCAGACTCTAGCCCTACTACACTGGTCATTTCTGATGCCCCAACTCAGCAGACCCCAACTGCAGCAAACAGTATGATGATGCCAGTTGACATAGCACCAGCTCTACGATGCAAAACCCCCATTCCAGCAAAGAGTACACCAAATCCAGTTGCCAAATCCCTTTTCGAACCAGAGAGAGCCCCAATTGCAGCAAATAGGACCCCTGTTCCATTTCTTCCTAGTTTAGAAGACGAAGCTTATATTGTTGTCAGGAACTTTGTTCGCATCTTTCCTTCATGGAAAGATTATACCGCAGACACAGAACAATTTCCAGTTTTCCTCCGCAACTTACGCGTAAGTAATGTACTAATGTTATTCATGGTAATTACTGCATATGTTTCTGCTGACAGAAGACGCAAGATTTCATTCTTTTAAATAGGCGAGGACCAAACTGGATTGTCAAGACGAGCAAGAGTTGGTTGTGCTTTTCAAGCACTCGTTGATGAAGTATCGTTCCTACCTGAGGCAAGCGCACTTCGATGGCAAGCCTCTAAACAAAATTTCTGTAAAGTCTCCGGTGCTACAGTTATCCGACAGTGACTGGAATAATCTTGTTACACATTGGTCTCGTCTGCAGCGTAAGGTACTGTCTATGATATCACATCACAATTTGAACTATATTTCTGCATTTGCCTTAACGTCTCACTTGTACGAAAACTGTTAGCAGAAGAACATTCATTCTCAAGGGACCACAGCATCTCGCAACTATACTGCACACTGCATTGCTCTTGTGAGTACCTCTTGCCCTGTATGACCATACTTAGTTTCATAGCTATTTGATTATGTAGCATCATTGCACATGTTAGCCTCGTTATCGTCCATTTGGTGGACATTATAAGATCCGTATGGACTCTTACATAAATTTAGAATCAACCCAATGCTTTTGAAGAGGTTTAGCTCTGCAGTCCTCTTGTAAGGACTGAACGTCGTCTATCACTGTACTTACATTAACAGCTACTCCCTCCATCCCATAATATAAGAACGTTTTGTACAGTACACCAGTGTTCAAAACACTCTTGTATTATGTGAAGAGGGATTGGTTCATTGTGTAGCATTCTGCATCTTATCTCCCTCACCCACCATTTACTAAAAGATATCAGATCTATATTTAATCTTACCAAAAAGTTGAATACACAGACAATACTAGTGCAGAAGTGTAGCCAATTGGTCTTGTCAGTACATTTTGTCCTGTAACGCTTGTACTTCCAGGGATTGGTAATTGACTATGTAGCATGAATCTGCATCTTATCTTCATTATCCTCTGTCCCTTCTAGTATTATCATATCTATAATTACTCTCTACAAAATGTAGAGTATAGGCAATGCTTATGAAGAAGATTCTGTGCTGAAATTCTTGAGTTATCCTTCCCTTGACATGGAGAAGGGCATTATAAAGCCGGTGTTAACTGTTAATGTAAGTCAGTCCTTCTAAAGCCTTTATCCTCAACTGCTGTTTAATTTGCTCATACTCCCTATCATTTACTGCTGTTTAGTTTGTTGTTTCTATCAAAATGCATGTTCGCAAGAACCGTAAGTTCCAAGTTTTATTTGTAAAACCAAATTCCTTATTCATACCATGCATATTACTCAATACTCCCTATATGTATGTTTGTTTTTGTGGATCTATAATCCAATGTGTGGTGAAGCAGCCCACGTTTGCACCTTGTCATCTCCTGTTTTATCTTACCGATGTGGCTGATGATATGAACAACATGCCATGCACATTAACCAAAATAGATACAACGATTGTCTTTGCCCTTCATCTATGCTTGTTATGTTGACATGGTAATCCAGTAGTGTGGTGAAGCTCCCCGCATTATGAACAATGCCTGATTATGCTATTGATATTTTGAACTTACACTTTATTTTCTAATTTGAAATTGGATGGAATTGACAGCACAGTTATCATCTTTATTTATACACGTGGAAAACCTGTCATCTCTCTGCTTGTTTCAGGGTGATATGCCTAATGGCATGCACAAGTCTGCTGAAGGTTGTGAGACAAACCCAACATATATTGCAGCAAAGAAGGCAAAACATCTTGAATATAGCGAGACAACCCCAAAGTCTTGTCTTGATGCCGTGTTCAAGTTAATTGAGACTAGCAGTCAGACAAGCTCGCAGAATTCGCTATCTGAATTAGTTCGACTTCTTCAGTCCCGAGTTCTAGCAGAAAGGCATTCTGCAACTCAACTTCGACTTGAAGTCCTATCTCTAAGAAAGATTGTGGAGAACACCAATGAGAACCTCATTTCCAAACAGCTACACCTGGAAGCTATGACCGACATGCTAGGCCTGTCTCACAGCCTTGCTCAGCAGCTTGCGCAGCAGTTCCCGTGCAACGCTAACCTTTCTTGAACTGTCTTGGAAGTGGTCTTGGTTCAGTATTATTTTGTTACGCTGCAATGGTGCCCAGTTTTTGTAATCTGCTTCTTCGTTGCGCTTTATGATCACTGGTGGCGAACTTCGATGCCCAGTGGATGTAATATGCCATAAATCCTTTATTGTATAGTGTAGGTTTATTCTAAGTTACTATGTCGTAATTTCTTTATTGTATAGAGTAGGTTTGTTCTTAATTCCTACTAGTTACTGCCATCATTCGCTATCTAAAAAAAATCTGATGTAGTCGACCGGGCCGAAACATTCGCCTCTAATAGGCCTGGTTTTTAGCGTGCCACGATTGGGTCGGCCTGCATCTTTCTTGGGCCCGAATGGCCATTGGGGCCTTCACACTTTGCGCCAGGCCCACAACTTACTCTGGCCTATATTCGGCCCAAATTTTAGTTGGGCCTTTTGTGGACCCAGCGCTTAGATTGGCCCAGGTAGCATTGGGCCATTAACATGCTGAATATTCTACTGGCCTGTTACGGCCCAGAAGAAACCATGGGCCTTTAGTAGGCCGAAATGCATGTTGGACCTCAATTTTCACTAGTAGTCGACGGGCCTTCAGCAGGCTGAAATGTAGACCGGGCCTTTTTTGACACAGTTATATGACGGATCGTTACCAGGACGAAACATATCTTGGGCCTTAGTTGTCCCACTGATAGCATGGGCCTTTAAGAGGCCGAAAGCTTAGTACATGCATGAACGGGCCAAATTATACGACGGGCCTTTAACAGGGCCAAAGTCACGTTGGGCTGAACTGTTGCCACCTTTATCACGGGCCGTTAGTGGGCCGGATGTCGCGTCGGACCATATATGGCCCATGGGGAGCACGGGCCATTCCCAGGGCGAAAGACACACCGGGCTGAAATGGGCCCATGTCTACATCGGGCCTCTAATAGGCCGAAATTCACTGGGCTGTAATTGGGCCCAAATATTTGGCGAACAATTGATGGGCCAGATCTGGCTTCGGGCCCTAAATGGGCCTTTATTAAATAGGTCGTTATTGGGCTGGCCCACTAGTACCTGAGTAAGTACACGGGCCTTTGACTGGGTCGGCCTTTTTAACCTATATGGGCCTCTGTTGGTCCTTGCCACGTGTCGACGTATCATAGGCATGGCTCCTCCAATGGACGGGCAACATCTGGCCCACCAAGGAGCAGACACGTATTTCCTCCAGCCAATGAGAATTTTACACGTGGAAAATCCTCATTGGTCCGAGCTGTTAGCAGGTTATCGGATCCAAAACCAGACCCGATAGCTTAACGGTGTTCCGTTACGGTGGATGCCACGTGTCGGTCACCCTTGATGAAAGCACTTCCATGACGCGCGATTTATCGTCATGTAAGTGGACACTTCCGTGATGATAATTTTGGTAATGTCATGGAACACTTCTACGACAGCACAGGTATGACTATCTTCATTCTGTCATAAATTTGTCATGGATGTACATGCATGACAGAAAACGTGACCTACTGTGACAAGCACGTATCATCACGGAAGTGTCTTTTTTTTTGTAGTGTAGGTAACATCTTGAGAATAGAAGCCTAAAATGCAGATTTAGGAGAAGAAGCAGTAGCAGTTCAAATGGAAGCAGTAGGGAAGTACTTAGATTGAAGAACAAGGTACAAACGAGAAGAAGGATCTTTAGCTAGCCTCCATGTCGCTGAGAAATCAGACTTTCATTAATGGCCTTCAAGTTCCATATTCCTAAGCCTCCTTCTTCTTTAGAATTGCAAATGTCCTTCCATGCTCGAAGACATAGACTTTTTGTTGAATTATCATGTCGAATACCTGTACACCAGAAGTTTCTAATGATAGCAGTGAGCTTAGCGAGGAATTTCTTAGTGAATAAAATATTAGCCATATAATAGACAGGAATTGCCAAAAAAACAGAACAGATCAACTCAAGACGTGTTGCATGCGAAAGCATATTAGCTTTATAACAAGGCAATTTATGCAAAAAAAATATCCAAGACAAAGTTGTAGGCAACAACCCTATTTTTAGCAGGAAGAACCAAAAGGGTGACCAAGATGAATAAATTTAGCATCCAAAGAAGAGACAGGAAAAATCTGCTTGATATCTTGCATAATGTTAGGAGGAACATGAGTACTAAAAAGAATAGCAGATTTAGACCAATTTGGAGTTTGACCAGAAATAGTACAAAATTGTTGAATGAGATTATCCATAACATGAGCCTCCTGCAAAGTAGCTTGGCCACAAACCAATAAGTCATCTGCAAATAGGAGAGAGTGAATGGAAGGGCAATTTGGTCCTAGAGAGATACCTTGAAGCTGACTAGCAGCAAGAGCTTCATTAAGAGCGATAGAAAGTTCATTAATAGCAATGACGAATAAGTAAGGAGACATGGGACATCCTTGTCTAATACCACGATAACTTTTAAACTTATGAGAGGCCTGACCATTGATAACCATAGAAAATGTTTGCGAAGATATGCATGCGTAGACTAAATTTATAAAATGAGCATGGAGCCCTTTACGTTGAAGAGCAGAAACAATGAAACTCCATTCAAGACGATCAAAAGCTTTAGCAAGATCAATTTTAAGCATGAAAGCGTTGTGATTCCAAGACTTTAAAGAGAAAGAATGAGTGATCTCTTGGGCAATAATGATATTGTCACTAATTCTTCTACCCTCTATAAAAGCTTGCTGAGCAGGATCAATATAATCTGGAAGATGAGGTTTGATTCTATTAGCAAGAGATTTAGCAATAATTTTATAAACCACATTACAAAGACTAATAGGCCGATAATCCATAGGAACCTGAGGAATCAACTTTTTAGGAATGAGGTCAATGTTAGTATCATTAATATGAGGAGGTAGAATTCCCGTATGATAAAAGTCAATGACAAGCTGAGCAACTTCATCACCTATCCAGTCCCAAGCGGCCAAATAAAACTCTACATTGAAACCATCCGGCCCTCGAGAAGCATTTAACTTCATGTCCTTGAGAATCTGCAAAATCTCATGTTTATCCGGAAGAAAGTAAGTAGGATCAAGAGAATCATTTGGCCATTGTGTAGACATCGAAGGCCTATTTGCATTATGATTAAAAGAGGAGAAGATATAACGAAAGTAATTGACAAACGTATTTGTGATAGCAGTAGGCTTGAAGTGAATCAGATTATTCTCATCTTTAATGGAGCAAATAGTGTTGCGCTTTCTATGCTTAATTACAGCCTGATGGAAAAAATTAGTATTACGATCACCCGCACGTGCCCAATGTTTCTTACTGTGTTGTTTATAGAATTGATTGAGCTTAGAAAGAGCGTGCTGATACCTGGCAGAAAGTTCTTCCTGTAGAGCATAATTTTGATGTTGCAGAGGAATTTGCTGCAGTTGATTAATCTGCCCTTCTATTTCTACGAGCTCACTTTGAAGAGACTTCTTTTTCTTACACCACACCTTAAGAGAACCTCCCAAAGAAGAAGTTTTGGCTGCAAAAGATGTATGAGAACAATTATTCCAAACAGATTTAGCAAAGTTGGCAAAATCCTTTTCCATAAGCCACCAGTTTTCAAATTTAAAAGATTGCTTAGGTTTAGAAAAGGAACCTTATGTGGATAATAAAATGGGAGCATGATCAATAAGGATGATTGGCAAATTAAGAACTTTAGAATTAGGATAATGCATACACCAATCAGCATTAACTAAACAACGGTCAAGACGACGGTGAATAGGATTAGATGTGTGTTGTTTACCCTGCCAAGTATAAGCCGGACCACTAAAACCTAAATCAAAGAAACCACAATTCTTAACAATAGAACAAAAGGCATTCATACGAAAGTAATTAGCATTGCCATTACACCCATCTGTATCATACAGGATATCATTAAGGTCTCCCATACAGACCATGGGTGAACCAAGATTATCATACACAAAAGTGGAGATCTGACTCCAAAAAACATTATTCTGACAATGGTATGGGTCACCATATATACATATCAAACAAAATTGGACCCCAGAAGCTACATTGACTACTTTAGCTAATATATAGTGGAAAGTCGAAGTAATAACAGAAACTTTTAGATCATCCATCCACATGAGCCAAAGACCACCTAAAGCACCTCTAAAGGGAACAACAAAAGCATTAGAGACATCAAACTTGTTAACCAAATCAACGGAACAAACTTTAGAGACTTAATCTCTGAAACAAAAGTTACCTGAGATTTAGTGGAATGGATTAAGTTGGGCAGAAAGAGCATACGATCATTGCCGAGGCCCCGGCCCATACCTCGGCAATTCCAAGCAATTTCCCTCATGGCGCCCGAGGCGCGTTAGGGCCATGCGCCGCTGCCCGAGGAGAGAACTGAGCCAAGTTGGCATCCTGCTGATCATCTAAATCAATTGTACCACCTGGACGAGAGGAGCTAAGGTTATCTTGGGCTTCCATTGTATCTTGAGTTTTGTCGCCATGACAGCGATCACCAACATCCAAACCCAAGTTGTTGAGACGATCTTCATGAGGAGGAGAGAATGGCCCTTGGCGAGAACTATCTGAATCTGCAGTGAAAGAGCCTGAAGGAGTCCTGATCAGCCATCGGTCATAGCAAGTTGCAGCCTCCTCATGAGCGGCCCCAAGATCCATGTCCACCACAGACTTACTGACACGATGCCAAGAGTAAGCACAAGCGCGATTGCGCGGAATCCCACTTAGATTAGGACGGAGACCTCCAGCTCCTCCGGATGGGGGAACATCCCACTTGCTAGGCCCATAACGACGACAGCTCCCTTAGCTGTCGCGGATGCAGAAGATGCGAACTTGTGACCAATAGCAAGGAAGGAGTCACCAACGGGGGCGCGAGCAGCGGCTTCGGCAGAGGCACTAGGGGAGGCTCCCAGACCACCACTTGGAGCTGCAGGACGGAGCAAAAGAGACCCGACAGGCGGAGCTCCAAGGACGCCTGATCCAGAATGAACTTGCTCCACTGGTCGAGGCAGGACTCCGATAGAACGCGCCACAGCCCCGGACCGAGTTGCCCTTCTATAGCTTCTCCATCTCCAAGAACTCCAATCCTCTTGGACGGAGGTAGGGACAAACCAGAGAAGCAATGTAGACGGACTTTTTGGACTGGATTTCAGAGAGGACGGTGGAATGCAGTGGGATGAAGACGGAGGAGCCTTATGGGGTGAGAGGGGAATGAACTGTTCTTTCTCAGAAGAGAATTTGTCCTCCATAGCAGATGAAATTGCAGGAGCAAAGATAGACTGAGTGCCGAGAATGTTAGCATCCTCACCAGGCTGACTAGCATCCCCCGTCTGAGCCGGAACCGATAAAGAAACAGAGTAATGAGCTACAGCTGTGGAGAGTTGAACAGTACTGCCTCCCATATTATTGCACCGTGTAGCCTGTAGAGCTTCATTAACTGCAGCTGGTGGCAAAGTAACTACAACTGAATGCATTGCAGCACCATTTTGACCCTGAGTAGTTGGCAGAACGAACATGGTAGAAGCAGCACTTATTTGAAGTTGCTTATTCTGAAATACAAACTCTGAATCTTTTGATACATAACCTTGTTACGCGTTCTGAATTTGCTTATTAGTATTCCTCAAAGATAAATCCTTATTAATCCCTGCTGAAGAGCCTCCTTCATCATATTGTTTTGATTTTCCTGCTGAATTCTCTAAAAACTGCTTCTGCAATCTAACAAGTTGTGGATTATGAAAAGTTGAAAAAGAATCCAACTCCTTATGTTTATCAGAGGGAAACTACTGTGGTATGAGATCTACATTAACCATCCATTGTCCAAATCTAACTGAAGGAATTTGGTCTAAAGAAATCTGCATCCTTTGCTTGGAAATGAGCAAGTTGTTTCTAGTAGGGAAGTGCTGGACACTATGAAACATCACTCCACAAAAAGTACAGATTCAACCAATCCTTTCATAAAACAAGTAAACCCAGGCAGCAAGATCTTTGGCAAAAGAAACCCAAATCTTATCCCGAACAGGATCATTCACCTTAGCTCTGATAGTACCCCACATGTAGTCTGGTTTAGCATGTATCATAGCCTGACTGAAGGGATGAAATTCAGAGGTCTGCCCAACACTTTGCAAAATCGTGCTAAGATGCTCATGGGATCTAAACCACAGAAGAACACCATAAGCACGGATAGTAACAAATATAGCATCAAATTTATAATCCTAGACATGTCTACTATGGTCCTCCGGATCCATCCACTCAAGCAAGAAATTATCTGAACCCATACTCCAAGGCTGACGGGTAATAACAAACATGGCTGCCTCCAAAGAACGAAAATGAGCAACAAACATGTATCTTGAAAGTTGTGATATCCCATGGTAGTTATCCCTCCAAGCCCTGGACATGGATTTCTGCACCACTTGAAGAGAAAGCATTCTTGCAGATCCTCAAGTAACAGCAAGCTTCATCAGGATATTATACCTAGCATCCTGCTCCTGGTCCTCCTTACTTTGCTCTGCCTGAATATGAAAAACTTCTGGATCTTGAAGAGATAAGCCATGCATACTAAGTTGAATTCCAGGATCGAGTTGGATAGATCCAGGAGTCACACTAAGCACTTTGTTTTCTTGCTGCCCATTTAGATTGTGACGCCCCCAATTCAATCGTACACTAATCATGCACGCAAATGTGTACGATCAAGATCAGGGACTCACGGGAAGATATCACAACACAACTCTAAAACATAAATAAGTCATACAAGCATCATAATACAAGCCAGGGGCCTCGAGGGCTCGAATACAAGTGCTCGATCATAGACGAGTCAGCGAAAGCAACAATATCTGAGTACAGACATAAGTTAGACAAGTTTGCCTTAAGAAGGCTAGCACAAACTGGGGATACATATCGAACGAGGCGCAGGCCTCCTGCCTGGGATCCTCCTAAACTACTCCTGCTCGTCGTCAGCGGGCTGCCCGTAGTAGTAGGCACCTCCAGTGTAGTAGGAGTCGTCGTCGAAGGTGGCGTCTGGATCCTAGGCTCCATCGTCTGGTCGCAGCAATCGGGTAGAGAAAGGGGGAAAAGGGGAAACAAGGCAACCGTGAGTACTCATCCAAAGTACTCGCAAGTAAGGAGCTACACTACATATGCATGGGTATATGTGTAAAGGGCCATATCAGTGGACTGAACTGCAGAATACCGGAATAAGAGGGGGATAGCTAATCCTGTCGAAGACTACGCTTCTGGCAGCCTCCGTCTTGCAGCATATAGAAGAGAGTAGACTAAAGTCCTCCAAGTAGCATCGCATAGCATAATCCTACCCGGCGATCCCCTCCTCGATGCCCTGTTAGAGAGCGATCACCGGGTTGTATCTGGCACTTGGAAGGGTGTGTTTTATTAAGTATCCGGTTCTAGTTGTCAAAAGGTCAAGGTACAACTCCGGGTCGTCCTTTTACCGAGGGACACGGCTATTCGAATAGATTAACTTCCCTGCAGGGGTGCACCACATAACCCAACACGCTTGATCCCATTTGGCCGGACACACTTTTCTGGGTCATGCCCGGCCGCGGAAGATCAACACGTCGCAGCCCCACCTAGGCACAACAGAGAGGTCAGCACGCCGGTCTAAACCTAAGCGCACAGGGGTCTGGGCCCATCGCCCTTAGTACACCTGCACGTTGCGAGAGCGGCCGGAAGCAGACCTAGCCTAGTGGCGTTCCAGTCCAATCCGGCGCGCGCCGCTCAGTCGCTGACGTCACGAAGTGCTTCGGCTGATACCACGACGTCGAGTGCCCATATCTTTACCACGTAGTTGGTTAGTGCGTATAGACCAAATGGCCAGACTCAGATCAAATACCAAGATCTCGTTAAGCGTGTTAAGTATTCGCGAACGCCGACCAGGGCCAGGCCCACCTCTCACTCAGGTAGTCTCAACCTGCCTTGACGCTCTGCCACAAAGATCCACACAGAGGGCCGTTGGGACAAAGGTCCTTTCAGCCCCCAATCCGTGAATCACTCGCGGGTACTCCTCGAGCCGACCCGACTTTAGTCATCACATGTATCATGTATAAAGTATAGTATATACCCGTGATCAACTCCCGAGTGATCACGGCCCGATAGTATAGCACAACAGACGGACAAGAATGTAGGGCCACTGATGGAAAACTAGCATCCTATACTAGGCATGTAGGATTGCAGGTAAAGGTAACAACAGTAGTAACAAGGACAGGCTATGCATCAGGATAGGAATAACGGAAAGCAGTATCATGCTACACTACGCTAATGCAAGCAGTATAGAAGAGAGTAGGCGATATCTAGTGATCAAGGGGGGCTTGCCTGGTTGCTCTGGCAAGAAGGAGGGGTCATCTTCAGTGTAGTCGAACACACGGACATCGGCACCGGTCTCAGAGTCTACCGGAAAGAAGTAACGGAGGGGGAACACAATAAATAACAGAGCAATCAAATGCAACACGAAGCAAGACGCAGCAATATGCGGTGCTAGGGGTGACCTAACGTAGTGGTAGGTGATACCGACGAAGGGGGGAAACATCCGGGAAAGCATCCCCGGTGTTTCGCGTTTTCGGACAGATAGACCGGAGGGGGAAAGTTCCGTGTTGGCTATGCTAGGGATGTGTGGCGGACGAACGAGCTGCGTATCCGGATTCGTCTCGTCGTTCTGAGCAACTTTCATGTATAAATTATTTTAATCCGAGTTACGGTTTATTTTATATTAAAATTTAAAGATTTAGAATGATTTTCTAATTTCATGATTTAATTTAATTCCAAATTAAATTTGTATTTAAATGCTATGGGTACACAGGAAGTGTACCCAGATTGTGTCTAAGGGGCTGACAGGTGGGGCCCTGGTCAAATGTCCAGTCAGCGTTTGACTGGACCGTTGACTGGTCAAAGGGGGCCCATGGGACCCGAATGTCATTGACTAGGTTATCCCAGTCAGCGGTTTGACTGGTCAATGGACCCATGTGTCATTGATACATGTTTTACTAAACAACACTTGATTAACTAATCTGGTTGATTAGGTTATTAAACAGGTTAATTAAGTTAACTAATTAACTTACTAGCTAATTAATTAATTAATTTAACAATATTTATTTATTTAATTTCTTTTTATGTTTTATTTTTTGGCGTGGGACCCATCTGCCATAGGCACAGGGGCCTAACGGGGCAGGTTAACGGGCGCGGGCAAGGCTGCCCGTTTGGGCGCCCGCCCAGACTAGTGGAGGCGCCGGGGCGTCGTAGCCGGCGGCGCGGTGCGTCGGGCAACAGGGGGCGAGCGTCGGCTGTGGTGCAACGCGCGCGCAGGGGAGCGGCCAAGGCAGTAGGCAGGTGAGCAGCGACACGGTGCGGCAACGACAGAGGCGCGCCTCGGGCGGACGTGCGCGCGCGAGGGCACAGCCAGGTCATGCGCGGAGCGGGGCACCGGGCGCGGCAACGGGAGGACGCGGACGGCGGTTACGACAACGAGATTGAGGGAGGAGGTGGGGGTCGTCGGAGAGGCTCACAGCGGAGCTCGTGGAGGGCTCGATGAAGCCGGGGGAGGTCGAGGCCGTCCGGCGAGGTGGGGATGAGGACGACGGTTCCAGGCGTCGGCGGTTGGCGTCGGTGCGACGAGCATGACGTCCTGCGGAGCCCGGGGAGGAGGACGAGGACGCGAGGTCCGGCAAGGAGGCGGTCTATCCGAGCGGCGACGGCGGGGCCTTCGGCGGTAGTGGTGGCGCACGGCGATGACGAGCGGGTGCGGTCCGGTGGGTGGCTCCGGCGACGGCGGTCCGTCGAGGCGCGGCGTCAGGCGAGCAGCAAGGGGCGTCGTTGCCCCCCGATCTAGATCAAGGGAGAGGGAGGAACGGGGTCGTGGGATCGGGCGACGTTGGGGGCGTGCGCCAGGGGCGATGGGGACGAGGCAAAGTTGCCTCGATCCCGATCCAGACGGGTGAGAGAAGGGGATCGTGGGGAGGAGTGGAGAGTGGGATCGGGCTAGGGTTTCATCAGGGTTGGTTATAGGCCAGGGGGATGGCTGGGCCGGCCGGTTGGCCAACTGGGTTGGGTGGTCCAGTGGGGGGGTTGTTTCTTTTCTTTTCCTTACCTTTCTGTTTTTCCTTTTCTTATTTATTTCCTTTTTGTTTTTATTTTACTTTCTTTTAAGTTTACTTTTTACTTAATATTAAAATGATCCCTAAATTAGTAATACCATGAAACCCACTGCCACAAAAGGCTTTATCCCAAAAAATATTAGTTTAGTATTTTATTTATTTATAAAAGCATTTAAATATCGGTTTTGGTACTGTTTTATTCATTTTAGATTATTTAAACATTTTATAAAAGTGTGGTTTCTCCACCATAATTACCTATGCATTATTCGGCTCCACCCAAACAATTAGTTTTTATTATTTGAAAACTTTTATTGTTTGCCTCAATTTTGAATTTGAATTTGAATCGGTTTCGAACTAACGCGAGATTAATCAACAGTAATCGAGGTGACGTGGCATCATTTGCAGAGGTTACTGTAGCTTGATTACCCGGGTGTCACAATTCTCCTCCACTACAAGAAATCTCGTCCCGAGATTTAAGAGGGGAGTAAGGGGGAAAGTTCTGGTTACGATATTGTAAAATTTTTAGACTTAGTTCATGATAATAAAGTTCATTTAATCAAATTATTTAATGAACTCCCACTTAGATAGACATCCCTCTTCTAGTCATCTAAGTATTACATGATCCGAGTCAACTAGGCCGTGTCCGATCATCACGTGAGACAGACTAGTCAACATCGGTGAACATCTTCATGTTGATCGTATCTTCTATACGACTCATGCTCGACCTTTCGGTCTTCTGTGTTCCGAGGCCATGTCTGTACATGCTAGGCTCGTCAAGTCAACCTAAGTGTTTTGCGTGTGTAAATCTGTCTTACACCCGTTGTATGTGAACGTTAGAATCTATCGCACCCGATCATCACGTGGTGCTTCGAAACAACGAACTGTCGCAACGGTGCACAGTTAGGGGGAACACTTTCTTGAAATTATTATGAGGGATCATCTTATTTACAACCGTCGTTCTAAGTAAACAAGATGCAAAACATGATAAACATCACATGCAATCAAATAATAAACGTGACATGATATGGCCAATATCACATAGCTCCTTCGATCTCCATCTTGGGGCTCCATGATCATCTTGTCACCGGCTTGACACCATGATCTTCATCATCATGATCTTCATCATCGTGTCTCCATGAAGTTGCTCGCCAACTATTACTTCTACTACTATGGCTAACGCGTTTAGCAATAAAGTAAAGTAATTTACATGGCGTTTCTCAATGACACGCAGGTCATACAAAAATAAAGACAACTCCTATGTCTCCTGCCGGTTGTCATACTCATCGACATGCAAGTCGTGATTCCTATTACAATAGCATGAACATCTCATACATCACATATAGATCATTCATCATTCATCACAACTTTGGCCATATCATATCACAAAGCACTTGCTGCAAAAACAAGTTAGACGTCCTCTAATTGTTGTTGCAAGTTTTACGTGGCTGAATTAGGGTTCTAGCAAGAACGTTTTCTTACCTACGTTAAAACCACAACGTGATTTGTCAACTTCTATTTACCCTTCATAAGGACCCTTTTCATCGAATCCGCTCCAACTAAAGTAGGAGAGACAGACACCCGCCAGCCACCTTATGCAACTAGTGCATGTTAGTCGGTGGAACCGGTCTCACGTAAGCGTACGTGTAAGGTTGGTCCGAGCCGCTTCATCCCACAATACCGCTGAAACAAGATAAGACTAGTAGCGGCAAGAAGAGTTGACAACATCTACGCCCACAACAAATTGTGTTCTACTCGTTCAATAGAGAACTACGCATAGACCTAGCTCATGATGCCACTGTTGGGGAACGTTGCAGAAAATCAAAAAATTTCCTACGGTTTCACCAAGATCCATCTATGAGTTCATCTAGCAACGAGTCATGGGAGAGAGATATTGCATCTACATACCACTTTGTAGATCGCGAGCGGAAGCGTTCAACGAACGGGGATGAAGTAGTCGTACACACCGTGATCCAAATCACCGGAGATCCTAGCACCGAAAGCACGGCACCTCCGCGTTCAACACACGTACGGTCAGCGTAACGTCTCCTTCTTCTTGATCCAGCAAGGCAAAGGAGAGGTTGGGGAAGAAGACTCCAGCAACAGCACGACGGCGTGGTGATGGTGGAGCCGCAGTACTCCGACAGGGCTTCGCCGAGCTCTTACGGAGGAGGAGGAGGTGTTGGAGAGGGAGAGGGAGGCGCCAGGGCATAGGGTAGTCAGCCCCCTCTCCCCTCCCCCCTTTATATAACCCCTTGGGGGGGGCGCCGGCCCTAGGAGATGGAATCTCCTAGGGGGGGCGGCGGCCAGGGAGGGGGCTTGCCCCCCAAGCAAGGGGGGCGCCCCCTTTAGGGTTTCCCCCCCCCCCAACCCTAGGCGCATGGGCCCTTGGGGGGGAGGCGCACCAGCCCACTATGGGCTGGTTCCCTCCCTCATACAGCCCATGGGGCCCTCCGGGATAGGTGGCCCCACCCGGTGGACCCCCCGGGACCCTCCGGTGGTCCCGGTACAATACCGATAACCCCGAAACTTGTCCCGATGTCCGTATGATGACTTTCCATATATAAATCTTTACCTCCGGACCATTCCGAAACTCCTCGTGACGTCCGGGATCTCATCCGGGACTCCGAACAACATTCAGGTTACTGCATATACATATCTTCACAACCCTAGCGTCACCGAACCTTAAGTGTGTAGACCCTACGGGTTCGGGAGACATGCAGACATGACCGAGACGGCTCTCGGGCAATAAGTGACAGCGGGATCTGGATACCCATGTTGGCTCCCACATGCTCCACGATGATCTAATCGGATGAACCACGATGTCAAGGATTCAATTAATCCCGTATACGATTCCCTTTGTCAATCGGTATTTTACTTGCCCGAGATTCGATTGTCGGTATCCCAATACCTCGTTCAATCTCGTTACCGGCAAGTCACTTTTCTCATACCGTAATGCATGATCCCGTGATCAAACACTTTGATCACATTGAGCTCATTGTGATGATGCATTACCGAGAGGGCCCGGTGATACCTCTCCGTCAAGCGGAGTGACAAATCCCAGTCTCGATCCATGTCAACCCAACAGACACTTTCAGAGATACCCGTAGTATACCTTTATAGTCACCCAGTTACGTTGTGACGTTTGGCACACCCAAAGCACTCCTACGGTATCCGGGAGTTACACGATCTCATGGTCTAAGGAAAGGATACTTGACATTGGAAAACTCTAGCAAACGAACTATGCGATCTTATGCTATGTTTAGGATTGGGTCTTGTCCATCACATCATTATCCTAATGATGTGATCCCGTTATCGATGACATCCAATGTCCATAGTCAGGAAACCATGACTATCTGTCGATCAACGAGCTAGTCAACTAGAGGCTCACTAGGGACATATTGTTGTCTGTTATTCACACATGTATTACGATTTCCGGATAACACAATTATAGCACGAATAAAGACAATTATCATGAATAAGGAAATATAATAATAATGCTTTTATTATTGCCTCTAGGGCATATTTCCAACAGTATTGTGTCTGATACCAGGATTGATCACTAGGAAGGTGGCTCGCAAATTACATATGAAACGAAGCACAAGGGACAACTTCAAAACAGGGATGTACAGGAGAGTCAGGTTTCGATCCTGAGGAACTATGGGTTATGGGCCCACCATGTGGGTTAAAAGTAGAAGGAACGGTGACATCTTGCTCGGTCATGACAGCAAGGCATGTCAACGGGTAGCCTGTCAATTATGTCGGCAACAACGTCGGTACCAAGGGCGAGGGGCGATGAGAACTATTTTCCTGCTCGTTGAACGAGGCGGACCAATAGGCAAAGTTCTCGTCCATCGGTGGTTACCGAAATGTCATCAACAATGGTAACAGGGTCTTGCTGACAGAATTGTACACTAAGGTGTTTACATAAGCAGGAGAATGTTATTACTTAGATCATATAGATCACAAGAAACGTTAAACCAACCAATGGAAAGGAAAATAAGGTTATCGGATTAGACAGAACAATGGAAAGGAAAATGTGTTTAAACACATATTTCAAGGGTATATCCTTCCCAAGGACAAGCAGAGCATGATATCCATGATAGGATATAATGTAGAAAACTCTTTAGGTAGGGGAGAGAAATTTCATGACATTACCCATACAGCGGTGTTTGGATAATTAAGCAAGAAACATTTAGCATTGGGCTTCAAATGTTCTTATTGAAAATCGGAGTAACATAGACATGCTTCGAGATAGCATTGACATGGTCATCAAATGAAGATCAGACTTAGGATACACAAATGATCCATCAGGAAAACTCATAGAATAAGTCTTACAATTTCCTCTTGGAAGAATGGCTAACCTTGAAAAGAGGATACATATACTATAACAATAGGTCCTCTGGCCAAGGGTGCTAAGCAAAGACACCACCTTACCGGGTTATGTAGATATCAATGTTATAACTCTTGGAAATATGTCCCAACCATCATATCTGACCGAGATTCAGATCCGATTGGTGTCGGGATACCTCAGACATCAGGATGCCTGAGAAGAGAAGGTGCAACACAATTTGACGAGATGACACGGTGAGAATCTCGGAAATGCTCTATGGAAGCGAGTTCCGAAGCAAGAGTTCATCATTAAACCAAGGAGAGGATGGGGGGTGGCTTATGAACTAAACGACAATTCATCGAGATTTCCAAAAGATGGATTTCCACAATCGTGTGAACAAAGAGATAACATTTGTCAGATCAAAAGATATAATGAGGTATGCTCGAGGAAAACATACTCAATTAAACATTGGTGGAAAGCTACACCCAAAATATGGGCTTAGGTAGCATGATCAATGTTGGAACGGTGATTCGATAACCAATAGTCTAGGAATGAACTATCGACCATTAACTCCAAAGCAATAGGATTGCTAGAAGTTTTGAATTCACGCATCATAGTTCAATTGTCGGTATTCAGGTTAGAAACGACAAGGGGATCAGAAAACGAATGGAGATGGCGAGAAGTAATACTATATCAAGAATTCTCAAGAGGTTGAGCAATTCTCACAATATCCTTGACATAAAAGATGGTAATACTCCAAGGTAGAGCATAACATAAGCTGGTTAGCAAGGAGCTCCATAACATGATCAAGTTTGTGATGAAAGGAAGTTAAAGATGTTGTCGATGGTAACTCAAATTACCAAGGAACGAGGAAGGCACTTATCATCAAGAATTCCATTGATATCATGGAGGAGTCAAAATGTTGATGATGATCACGACAATTTGTTGTCGAGAGGATCCACGAAGAAGCAATTGATCAGCGATTGCATCAAGCAAAAGGACTGATGCAGCAGATTATTGGAGCCACAGATACGACACAAACTCCGGGTCAAGTTTGTTGTTCGAGGTGAAACGATAAGACGAGGAAATTGACAAAAGCTTAGTTCATCTTCATAAATTTTGCTCCTAGCACCGTTAAAATTTAGCACGATAATGATATAGCCAACCGGGCTAGGAATGGCTTGAAGGATTATTAAACTAATAAGCAATGAAAATTACTTATAGTTATTGAATCAGAGTACAGACTCGATTCACTGTCGGTGTCCTTGAGTGTCTAACAACTCAGAATCCGGGGAAAAATTTGGAATCAGTGAGAAATAATACTTGAAGAAGAACTCATAAGAAGTTATGCAGTTCCATGATAATCTCGAGATACCAGAGGGGGTAATACTCGATAACAGATCAAAGTAGAGGTTGGACTAGGGTATTGCTCTACAGAAGACAAGCGCTTAAACTTGCACGCGAAATGGTATATAAAGGAGAACATGGTCGGAACCACGATTGAAAAATGCCAGATCCCAGATATAAGATGAACTTATACCAAAGGAATAATTAATTTAAGAGAAACTTTAATGATAAGATCTACATCGTGTCCATGGGCATGAACACAAAGTTCAAGGTTGACTCCCACTTCTCCAATGCATAACCTTTCATTCACTTCTCACTTTCGAAGAAGTTGTAGTGTTGAAATTTTATCTGGCAAAATACCAGAAGTGTATGACTCGTGAAAACTTTCGGGTTCTCACGGATTAGGGGAAGACATAGGTTCAACCCATCGGGCATCTTTGTAACATATACCACAAGTTTCAAAAGTAAATACACAAGCTCGAAAGCAGAGCATGGTTGGCCAAGCAGAGGATACAATTTACCAAAGGCATTATATATCAGGGGAAGGACTCGCAAGGTGATTGAATATGAAGGACACTGTCGGATAACAATCCAACAACGGATCGGGCGATCCGCAACGGAGCTGATGTGAGTATCGGTACTCTCAGAGGAATAAAGAATGCAGAGGCATCAGATTCGAGAATCACCTGATTAGTCTGATGCTTAAATAGAAGAAATTAGGGTTTCCTAAACGAAGGATGAGAAGCAGACGCTCTGATCAAGGATGGATAAGTTGAAAACACTTAGTTGGGCAATCAATAAAGGTTTGAATTGCCGAGAACCAACTCATGTCCGGAATGACGCCTGAGCCGGAAAGCTAATTTTAAAAAGGATAACCTAATGACTGCGTGCGTATGCACACATTGGATCAATAGGCTCAAAATGACTAAGACAAGGGATGTTAACGAGAACTACTAGTCATATGGAATTAACCATAATGCAAGAAGGCAAGAGTTTCAAGAGTAACAGGCTGCAGAGGATTTTCGAAAGATCGAAAAGTATTCCGAAGAATTATGTGAGACACATGAACAATTGAGAAAAACGGATCCTCGATAAATGTGAGGAAAAACCCGTAAGGGTTTTCATGCGAAATAAAACTGCAAGACAGTAAACTCAAAGGATTCTCGAGACAACGGCGAATATTTCGAGGCATCTTGTAACAACAAGAGCGACGAGGAATGATCAAGAGAATGACAAGTGCATGCAGATATCCATAGGGATATATCGGTGATAGTGGATTGCAAAAGGCGATGAACACAAGGGTCTCGGGAAAGTATCGAGGGATATCCTCAGAATCTTCTGACAAAGCAGGTGATCTTCCGGAATGAGGGCTCTTCGGGAAAATAAGTTACGAGAACCTAGAGTTAGAGTTAGCAAAATCATTTACCCCGAATAGAAGAGAGATCAGAGTCCCAGAGTATAGACGAGGAATAAAAGATCCTAACACCACCCAATGGCGTCGTGGGCCCATGGGCCGCACAGCCATGTTAGTAAAAACTTTTTCAATGACTAGACACAACTTCGGCCAAGGAGTTGGAAAGGGGGATTCCTACAGGCAGTCGGCTCTGATACCAACTTGTGACGCCCCCGATTCAATCGTACACTAATCATGCACGCAAATGTGTACGATCAAGATCAGGGACTCACGGGAAGATATCACAACACAACTCTAAAACATAAATAAGTCATACAAGCATCATAATACAAGCCAGGGGCCTCGAGGGCTCGAATACAAGTGCTCGATCATAGACGAGTCAGCGGAAGCAACAATATCTGAGTACAGACATAAGTTAAACAAGTTTGCCTTAAGAAGGCTAGCACAAACTGGGGATACAGATCGAACGAGGCGCAGGCCTCCTGCCTGGGATCCTCCTAAACTACTCCTGGTCGTCGTCAGCGGGCTGCCCGTAGTAGTAGGCACCTCCAGTGTAGTAGGAGTCGTCATCGAAGGTGGCGTCTGGATCCTGGGCTCCATCGTCTGGTCGCAGCAATCGGGTAGAGAAAGGGGGGAAAGGGGAAACAAGGCAACCGTGAGTACTCATCCAAAGTACTCGCAAGCAAGGAGCTACACTACATATGCATGGGTATATGTGTAAAGGGCCATATCAGTGGACTGAATAGCAGAATGCCGGAATAAGAGGGGGATAGCTAATCCTGTCGAAGACTACGCTTCTGGCAGCCTCCGTCTTGCAGCATATAGAAGAGAGTAGACTGAAGTCCTCCAAGTAGCATCGCATAGCATAATCCTACCCGGCGATCCCCTCCTCGATGCCCTGTTAGAGAGCGATCACCGGGTTGTATCTGGCACTTGGAAGGGTGTGTTTTATTAAGTATCCGGTTCTAGTTGTCATAAGGTCAAGGTACAACTCTAGGTCGTCCTTTTACCGAGGGACACGGCTATTCGAATAGATTAACTTCCCTGCAGGGGTGCACCACATAACCCAACACGTTTGATCCCATTTGGCCGGACACACTTTTCTGGGTCATGCCCGGCCGCGGAAGATCAACACGTCGCAGCCCCACCTAGGCACAACAGAGAGGTCAGCACGCCGGTCTAAACCTAAGCGCACAGGGGTCTGGGCCCATCGCCCTTAGCACACCTGCACATTGCGAGGGCGGCCGGAAGCAGACCTAGCCTAGTGGCGTTCCAGTCCAATCTGGCGCGCGCCGCTCAGTCGCTGACGTCACGAAGTGCTTCGGCTGATACCACGACGTCGAGTGCCCATATCTTTCCCACGTAGTTGGTTAGTGCGTATAGACCAAATGGCCAGACTCAGATCAAATACCAAGATCTCGTTAAGCGTGTTAAGTATCCGCGAACACCGACCAGGGCCAGGCCCACCTCTCACCCAGGTAGTCTCAACCTGCCCTGACGCTCCGCCACAAAGATCCACACAGAGGGCCATTGGGACAAAGGTCCTTTCAGCCCCCAATCCGTGAATCACTCGCGGGTACTCCTCGAGACGACCCGACTTTAGTCATCACATGTATCATGTATAAAGTATAGTATATACCCGTGATCAACTCCCGAGTGATCACGGCCCGATAGTATAGCACAGCAGACGGACAAGAATGTAGGGCCACTGATGGAAAACTAGCATCCTATACTAGGCATGTAGGATTGCAGGTAAAGGTAACAACAGTAGTAACAAGGACAGGCTATGCATCAGGATAGGAATAACGGAAAGCAGTATCATGCTACACTACGCTAATGCAAGCAGTATAGAAGAGAGTAGGCGATATCTGGTGATCAAGGGGGGCTTGCCTGGTTGCTCTGGCAAGAAGGAGGGGTCATCTTCAGTGTAGTCGAACACACGGACATCGGCACCGGTCTCAGAGTCTACCGGAAAGAAGTAACGGAGGGGGAACACAATAAATAACAGAGCAATCAAATGCAACACGAAGCAAGACGCAGCAATATGCGGTGCTAGGGGTGACCTAACGTAGTGGTAGGTGATACCGACGAAGGGGGGAAACATCCGGGAAAGCATCCCCGGTGTTTCGCGTTTTCGGACAGATAGACCGGAGGGGGAAAGTTCCATGTTGGCTATGCTAGGGATGTGTGGCGGACGAACGAGCTGCGTATCCGGATTCGTCTCGTCGTTCTGAGCAACTTTCATGTATAAATTATTTTAATCCGAGTTACGGTTTATTTTATATTAAAATTTAAAGATTTAGAATGATTTTCTAATTTCATGATTTAATTTAATTCGAAATTAAATTTGTATTTAAATGCTATGGGTACACAGGAAGTGTACCCAGATTGTGTCTAAGGGGCTGACAGGTGGGGCCCTGGTCAAATGTCCAGTCAGCGTTTGACTGGACCGTTGACTGGTCAAAGGGGGCCCATGGGACCCGAATGTCATTGACTGGGTTATCCCAGTCAGCTGTTTGACTGGTCAATGCACCCATGTGTCATTGATACATGTTTTGCTAAACAGCACTTGATTAACTAATCTGGTTGATTAGGTTATTAAACAGGTTAATTAAGTTAACTAATTAACTTACTAGCTAATTAATTAATTAATTTAACAATATTTATTTAATTAATTTCTTTTTATGTTTTATTTTTTGGTGTGGGACCCATCTGTCATAGGCACAGGGGCCTAACGGGGCAGCTTAACGGGCGCGGGCGAGGCTGCCCGTTTGGGCGCCCGCCCAGACTAGTGGAGGCGTCGGGGCATCGTAGCCGGCGGCGAGGTGCGTCGGGCAGCAGGGGGCGAGCGTCGGCTGTGGTGCGACGCGCGCGCAGGGGAGCGGCCAAGGCAGTAGGCAGGTGAGCAGCGACACGGTGCGGCAACGACAGAGGCGCGCCTCGGGCGGACGTGCGCGCGCGAGGGCACGGCCAGGTCATGCGCGGCAACGGGAGGACGCGGACGGCGGTTACGACAACGAGATTGAGGGAGAAGGTGGGGGTCGTCGGAGAGGCTCACGGCGGAGCTCGTGGAGGGCTCGATGAAGTCGGGGGAGGTCGAGGCCGTCGGGCGAGGTGGGGATGAGGACGACGGTTCCAGGCGGCGGCGGTTGGCATCGGTGCGACGAGCACGACGTCCTGCGGAGCTCGGGGAGGAGGACGAGGACGCGAGGTCCGGCAAGGAGGCGGTCGATCCGAGCGGCGATGGCGGGGCCTTCGGCGGTAGTGGTGGCGCACGGCGATGACGAGCGGGTGCGGTCCAGTGGGTAGCTCCGGCGACGGCGGTCCGTCGAGGCGCGGCGTCGGGCGAGCAGCAAGGGGCGTCGTTGCCCCCGGTCTAGATCGGGGGAGAGGGAGGAACGGAGTCGTGGGATCGGGCGACGTTGAGGGCGTGCGCCAGGGGCGATGGGGACGAGGCAAAGTTGCCTCGATCCCGATCCAGACGGATGAGAGAAGGGGATCGTGGGGAGGAGTGGAGAGTGGGATCGGGCTAGGGTTTCATCGGGGTTGGTTATAGGCCAGGGGGATGGCTGGGCCGGCCGGTTGGCCAACTGGGTTGGGTGGTCCAGTGAGGGGTTGTTTCTTTTCTTTTCCCTACCTTTCTGTTTTTCCTTTTCTTATTTATTTCCTTTTTGTTTTTATTTTACTTTCTTTTAAGTTTACTTTTTACTTAATATTAAAATGATCCCTAAATTAGTAATACCATGAAACCCACTGCCACAAAAGGCTTTATCCCCAAAAAATTTAGTTTAGTATTTTATTTATTTATAAAAGCATTTAAATATCGGTTTTGCTACTGTTTTATTTATTTTAGATTATTTAAACATTTTATAAAAGTATGGTTTCTCCACCATAATTACCTATGCATTATTCGGCTCCACCCAAACAATTAGTTTTTAATATTTGAAAACTTTTATTGTTTGCCTCAATTTTGAATTTGAATTTGAATCGGTTTCGAACTAACGCGAGATTAATCAACAATAATCGAGGTGACGTGGCATCATTTACAGAGGTTACTGTAGCTTGATTACACAGGCGTCACATAGATCCTGACCTTCCATGAGGAAAAGATAGCAAGCGAAATCACAGCACAAGCAAGAGAACTCCGAAGAAGACCGAAAGGGAAAGAAGGAGATGCTAGAACCAGTAAATCAGCCAGGAAGAAAAGAAGGATGTGGCGGAGAAAGAGAGGAAAAAGGGAGGAGAGAGAACGGGTCAAGAGCGGCAAGATGCCAGTCCAAAGACTTCCCACGGCTTCGCTCTCACTCCCCCCTCCGAGCTATTCGCATTCAAGAAGTTGATTGTTTCCTGGCACGAATCTTGTACTCCATCCGATCAATATTACTTATGTCATGAGAGATAAATATGACAGGGTTATTTTTCTTCTTAATCTAGTTGTGCTTTAGCAAATCCGACCTATTGGGGAAAGGGAGTACTGGAGATGCTCTTACACAAACCTAGCCAGGGTCGTGCCATGTGCACGGAATTTTAAAAGTGTCAGCCCGACCTTCGACCCACCACGGAACAAGGCCGATCTGAAAGCCAGGCCTTAAGACAGCCCTTTTATTTGTGGGCCGGCATGACCCGACGCGGCATGCGGCCCATCCGGCTTGTAACTAGTTATTTTTCTATATTTTTTATCTTTTTTGCATTTCTTAACTTTTGGATTTTTTTCCTATACTATTTTGAATTTGTTGATTCTTCTGTAGTTTTTACTATTGCCTCCATTTGTTTTGAGTCTTCATATAAGATTTGTCTTAAGTCAAACGTGGTAAAGTTTGACTAAGATTATTGGGAAAATATCAAGATTCATAATATAAAATCAATATCATTAGATGCATCATTGAATTAACTTTCATATTATATATCTTCAGTATTGTAGATGTTCATAATTTGTATATAAATTTAATCAAATTTTATGAAGTTTGATTTAAAACAAATCTTATGTGCAAGGTAGTAAAAAGAAACTGAGGGAGTACTTTTTCTGATTTTTTATTGAAACGAGAAAAACCCGGAAGGCTAAAAATAACGAGGGCCAGTTGTGCAGCCGTGCCGGGCCAATCCCCGTGGCCAGGCCTTCGGTTCGGCACTACTCTTTTATAAACAAAAACACTAACGTCCACACGTCCACATACTTAGATCATCATCCAATTAAGTTTGCACAAATCTTGACACACTGAGTCAGTTTTCGCGTGTCACGTAGGACAAGGCCGGTGTGTGGGCGTTGAAGAGGTCGCCCACACGCCTCACAGCACGTGGTTGCCAGCTACGCTGTGTGGGCGAGCTAGTATTTACCCACACAGCCACCACCTAGACCACGTGCGTGTGGGCGAACCGATTTTCACCCACACAACAATCGTACATTGTTGGATAGCAACTGCAGTTGCGCGTACGTGGCAACTAGGTAAACACACATGACAATTATGATTCGTTTGTCAGACGGCAACTGCAGTTGCGCGGGTAAACATACATGGCAACTGTGATTAACCACACGTGGCAACCAGGTAAACACACGTGGCAACTATTGTTTGACCATATGTGGCAATAGTTAATCACACACGATAATTATGGTTTGATTACACGCGGCAATTGCCATAAATTAGACATGACAACTATAGTTAACCAGAACAGAGAGAGTTGTCATGCTTTTACAACCATATTTGCCATCTCGGATAACTACATCTGCTATCTCGGATGGCAACTAAATCGTCATCTCGCGGGTATCTATTATAGCTGCGCCAGGACGTGTGGGCATATTTGCTTCGTGCCACACACGCGGGATGGAGATGAGTAGTACTTGTTGAGCGTGTGCCATAAAATAGCTGCGCCCACACGTATGAGCAATTCTACTGTTCATTCACACACAACTCATGTGGGCTGCCCCCTGCTCATGGTACACACGATGTGTGGGCGAATGCCTATTATGCCACACGTGTGATGGATATCGGCGTCCTTTATAAAAGGGCCGACAAAGGCCGTGCCATGTCAGGCCCTTTTACAGCCAGTCCGGCCCACGTGACCCTTTTACACCACCTGCTTCATTCGCTCAAAAAGAAAAGAAAAAACACCACCCGCTTCAACGCCGTCAAATCGACTTCCGCCCACAATCCCTAAAAGAAAACTTGCGCCCACCAAATCACGCGTTCCCCACTCCGTTCCCCTCATGTCCAGCGCCGGCGACCCCGCCGGCGCGGCGGCCGCGGCGGCGCCCAACCCGTCGGTGCGCGCCCCGAGGCTGCCCCGCTGGACGCGGCAGGAGATACTGGTGCTCATCGAGGGCAAGCGCATGGTCGAAGTCCGCGGCGGCGTGCGCGGCGGGAGGGGGCGCCTGGCGGCGGCGGCGGCGGCCGGGGCAGCCGGGGAGGGGGCGACGGCGGCGCTGGAGCCCAAGTGGGCCGCGGTCGCCGAGTACTGCCGGCGGCATGGCGTGGAGAGGGGGGCCGTGCAGTGCCGGAAGCGGTGGAGCAACCTCGCTGGGGACTGGAAGAAGATAAAGGAGTGGGAGCGGGCGGCCGCCGGCGCGCGGGAGCCCTCGTTCTGGGCCATGCGCAACGACGCGAGGCGGGAGCGCCGGCTCCCTGGCTTCTTCGACCGCGAGGTGTACGGCATACTCGAAGGTCGAGGTCGGGGGGTCGTCGCCGGCAGCAGCTCCGGCGGTGGTGCCGCCGTGGAGGAAGTAGGGGTGGTGCGCATGGAGGAGGATGACGATGAGGAGACGGGGGAGGAGGAAGAGGAGAGAGGGAAGGGGAAGAAGGTGGCAGTGGCAGCGGTGGAGACCGTGTTTGACAGTGGCCGGCCCGCCGGGGAGGAGGCCCTCTTCTCGGAGGACGAAGAGGAGGAAGATGCTGAGACGCCAGAGGCGACGCCGGCACCGCCGCCGGCGGTCATCGCCTTGCCGATTTCCGAGAATTCGGAGGCATCAAGGCAGCAGAGCGCACAGCAAGGCACAACAAAAGACAGGCAAGGAGGGCATCAAGGCAGCACCAAGACAGGAGGCTCACCGACGCTGCAGCAGGGCGGGCAGAAGAGACGGCGAACCGGCGACGACGGTGAGCCCAGAGCAGAAGGCATAGCAGACAAGCTGCTGGAGATCCTAGAGCGGAACAGCCAGATCATGGCGGCGCAGCTGGAGGCGCAGAACGTGAACTCGGAGCGCGACCGGGAGGAGAGGAGAGAGCAGGCCAACAGCCTCGCCGTCGTGCTCGGCAGGCTCGCCGATGCCCTTGGCAGGATCGCCGATAAGCTCTAGCTGCCTGGACTGGAGCTGCATGCCTGGGCAGAAGAAGTTGGGTGTACAGATTGGTATGGGAGGATGATTGCTCTCCTGGCATTTGATTCCTTTTTCTCTTTGTGATGAACTTGTTCCGGAATTCGGTCCGGAAGGGTGGGGGATTTATCATGTACTGTATGTAGGGTGATATAAGGTTATATATAATATATATACTGTCATTCAGGTGATCTGATTCTGAACTAGAGAGATATTTGATTGTGTATGCGTCTTGTGCTGAAATGGAAATATGTATCTTTTGCTGAGTAAAAAAAATGTTTCTAAGCTTATTTGCCCCGTCACAAGTGTGTGGAACAAGTGTGCTGCACCGTTAAGATCAACCTCAATCAAACAGGGATGGATATCATCAACCCAACATGTTTCCTATGCAATAGGGATTTGGGCATCTGTTTTTTCAGGTGCAAATTAGTGAAGCAAGTGTGGAGAGGATGTGGATCGGAAGAAGAAAGGGTGATCCCTAGCTCCAAAGTGAATTAATGCTAGAGAGGCGATGGTCTGATGGAATGGAAGGAATCTGCAGCATGAAGGAGGACAGAATTTGCATCCTAGTGTTGTTGATGTGGACATGGTGGAATGAACTCGACAAAATCAGAGCAGCGGGAAAGGCAAAAAATTTCTGGAGAAGCAGTGTGGATGATGATCAAACACCAGACAGCGGAGTTCCTGGAAATATCAGTTCCAGGCTGCGGTGGAAGCACTTCCGATCGCCAGTGGGTCGGGAATGGGCAAGGTGCTCCTGGAAACTGATGATGTGGGGTTGAAGCAGGGCATGGAAGCTGAGAGCTCTAGTTGGTCGCCCCCGTGTGCGATTTTTCAAGACACGTAGGCTTTTGCTACACTTCATTTTCTGAATTTCAAAAGTCCTGTGCTGTCCAAGAATGATGTTGCTCATGACCTTTCAGGTTTCAGCAATGGGGCAGCAATAGGATAATAAACAGTCCAGTTTCCATATGCCAGATGTAACGGCCCTGTGCCTCATGTAATGTCTTTATTGGAGAGCAATTTAGCTCTATGAACTACTCCCTCTGTAAAGAAATATATAAGCGTTTAGATTACTAAAGTAGTGTTTTAGTAATCTAAACGCTCTTATATTTCTTTACGGAGGGAGTAGTAGTTGTTTAAATGCAAGGTTAGGCATTAAAAAGACATCAGCCAACCATTTGGCCATTTGGAGCTACAAAGGCAAAGAAATTACTTGGAACTTGCAAGACAGTATCCATCAATCAATATCAGTACTCCACACGCTACTCCATATATAACTAACCAAATTTCCGGTTCGACCACAACTTGTACAAGAGCTTACAGTAAAAAATAGTGCTACAAACATTACAGAGGCACACCATACAGGCTTCAAGTCCAGTTACAGCAACTCAACACAGGATTACAAACCGCATAGGTACAGCTACTCCGTCAGGTGAAGAAAAATGGTAAAGAACAACAGATCGGATCAGAATCCCCGCAAGGCATGTGAACCGAGCATCTATCTACATATCACAAGGTGAGGTGAGCCGAGCTGAGCCTCGCGAGGTTGGCATCAATGTGGCACCAACCAGAGGGCTCCGAAATAGATGACTGGTGTGAGGCCGAACTGGTTCGGGCATGAGGCGGCGCTCTGGGTCAGCCATGGTGACTTTCAGGTGGTGGTGGTGGTGTTGGGGGCGTGGGCAGCTCCGGCCTGCTGTAGAACACCGTCGTGATGAACCCGGTGGCAGGGAAGCCCACGGACGACCGCACCCAACCGTTCGGTCCTTTGTCCAGATAGCAGTCCGTTATGTCATGCAGGGTGATTGCTGGGTCCACTTTCTTGCCAGCGCACATCAACTCCACCTGCAAGCACACCATAGGTCGATACATATGAAAAATATTCAAAGCTATCACTTGCTAGGAGGTTTTGATGAACCGAGACAATGCTTCTCTCACACTATACATGTTAGAGTGGTGGCATGCACTCTGTTGCTGCATGCCAAAATGGGATTTGTGATTACGCCGAAAAGAGTACGGCAAAAGGATGTCCGACACAAATTCGGACTGCAAGCTGGGAACAATGATTTGAGTTTTCTCTCAGGTCTAGCTTATCACTGACACTGGGAGAAGGGAAAACATACCTCAGCTTCACTTGAAAGATTGAGTTTCTGCACAAGGTACTTTTGTATGAAGGAAGCAGGCAATTCAACATCCCTAGGTCAATGTGATAAAGGCACAAGTTAGCGCAAACTTAACATATTGTGTTTGTACATGAAACAGTAGCCTGGATAACTCACTTGATCCTCAAAAATTTTGTAGGTAGCTGTGGTAAAGGAGGTTGTCCCTTCCTGAAACAAATGAAAACACCAAAAGCATGATTTCTGTGTTTCGTTCAAAAGGTACAATAAACGTCATAAGAGAAGTCTAGTGCTTCTTACTGATCAAAAGCAGCCACTAGATAGAACCATAATGCTCGCAGTCTTCTCTTTTTCCTAGGTTGTTTTGCCTTGAATATTTTCTTTTTCCCCTTCAGAGGGAACACTTTCTTGCTTCCAGTCTTCTTCACTAGATTCTCCTTTTTTGTCGGGTGTTCCTTAGACTCCAACAAGCGTTTCAAGAGGCTAGCCTTTGCTTCATTGGAAGGAGCACCATGCTCTGGATCATCAGACTTGATTCCAGTTCTATTGTCCTCTTCGGAACCTGATTTGAGAGATTTTTTACTTTTACCAACTCTAATATGAGAGGCCAAAGGTTTCCATCCTCCAACTTTCTTTGTTGCATCTTTACTGCCCTGCAAGGTAGAATACTGCATATAAATCATGTAAAGAACGAAAAGAATAACTAACCAGATATGACTTATACATTCAAAAAGAGTGAAACCCAAACAAACATAGACCAATACATACATTGCAGGGTCTGAAGGGCGTGGACAATACTTCCCTCACAAACAGTTATTGCATTTGATGCATTCATAAATGACATTAAGGTTCGAACACAAATTTTAACGGCACTGTGCATCATATGTGTATAGAAAACTAATAAGAGTTCAAGACAAACACAAGACCGTGTTGTGCATCTATCCTAATGTCACCAGCCGATACGTACATGTGTACACACCGTAAATCTCACAATGGTTGATTGAAAAGAGTCAACTAAATCGATGTTTGTATGATCCCTTGCACAGTCGATGTTGATGCTACTCAATTACGACCTATATGATTAAACAAGAAACCTCAAATGCACATAAACACTTCAGGTACCAAACAAACAAAGGATCAAAGAGGCTCATGCTCTATTCATTTAGCATACCAGACATACAATGTATAAAGAAGTGCCCAGAAACAAGATGTGCCCAAGAGAATAAACTCAACCGATATGTTTTAGCCCCAAAGTAGTCACATAGTGCTGCTACGAAATTACAGCCTTCAGATTAAAACAAAAGCTACATACCAAAGACAAGCTGCGTAAGCACGAAGCTTTTGTTCTCCTCTTTGTGAGGCATTTCTGTATAGACACCCGAGGACCATGGACTGTCAGTGAAGATAGAGATCGTTCTTTTCTCTTGACAGGTGATTCGACCGGTGATATGGCTTCTTGGTCCACAACCTTCCGTCTTTTAGAAGGAAATATCTTTGACCTCACATATTGTAGGCTGTGATCAACTCTGAACACAAAATTGATTGACTTGAACCATAAGCTTAAGTTGTTTTTAAAAAAAACAGACAATAACGTCTGCTTGTGATATGTAGGTTGAGACAAACCTGAGTTTCTCCTCTGGAGCACAGCCTAAATCAATGTTGCATGTAGGGCAGTAGCAGATCTCCTTATCGATGAACTCCTTAGATATGCACTTTCTGCAAACTGATCAAAGGTATAAATCAATGGCTGAAGCACAAAAATGGAAGAACCAATTAAGATTTACAGATAATTTCTGAAGGCCTGGTTTTTACAGTAACCTTAAAAGGCTCAAACACACAGAAATCTAAGAAGAATAGCTGAAAATGCTCGCTCCTTTCCAAAGATAGAAGGCGAACTACTTTGCAATCTCCAATACGCAATTTTAACCATTATGGGACGGAGGGAGTAGTTTTTAAGGAAATACAAGTAATATATTACGAAGAAGTTATTATTGTGAAACTAATTTTCATGACAATCAAAAGGTCTCACCTACACCTAACCAGCCTAAATAATTTTTCCTGACAACTAACGAAGTTGGAGATGCCATAGTGGATCCACCAAGCACAATCTTTCTACATTTCCAGTGACTTTATGTACAGTTAGCCGGTGACCTCACTGTCTCCTCCTCTTTATTAACGATAATACTCACACTAAGAATTTCCTTGTGACGCGGTACTTTAAAACTCTATGGGAGACAAAAGTCTTTATCATCCACTCCATTGACCGCCACCAAAATGCTTCCATTTTGTCCTAATCACAATTAAAATGGTTTCTATGACAGAGAAAAGTACGCATTTGAAACCTAAAGAGGTTTATTTAATGAAATGTACATACGGTCTCGGTTTGTTGGCTGAAAATTTTAACCCTTTCCGGAGTCCCGACAGGCTCATAACCTACTAACACAAAAACAGCACCTTGGCCTCCTACAACCACAAATCCCTAGCAAGCATTCAAGTAACTATTAAGTCTGAAACAAGTTGCCTACAGCCTCCTGGCAAACCATAACTCATCTGATTTCACTTGGATCACTGACCACGCTCAAAATCTCACTGTCATTCGAGCGCCCAATCACTAATGTTATCTCCTGAATGGGCGAACACTCGCAAAACGCATGAGCAGCAAACCCATACTTGCGGTCCTGGGGAATCAGTAGAAGTAAGCCTCTCTGCGACAAGCTAACAGAGCATGTATGTATGTATTTACAGAAGGTACCACCTTTCCACATCAGGCATTCAGACAAGCATACCTGCTGCATATATAACCTCTATAATAACCCATACAACGATGGAAATGACAACGAAAACGCCAATTCTCTGACGAGACAGCCAACGCATCCACCTTCCACGCGCGGCACCCAGAACCGCACACAAATCGCAGCGCGTGGGAAAGTATGGACGCACGCCGCCACCTTTCCACGCATCGCCTCGGGCGCGCCGAGGCCAGGGATCACCGCGGCAGGCGCAGATTTGACGCACGGGGCGGCCGGAGCAAGCGGCCGCCTTCCACGCCATAATTCGGCCACATCGCGCTACGGTCGCAGGCGAGAGAGCAAGAAAAGAAACCGTGGAGACGGAGGGAGGGAGCGGTGGGGGGACTCACAGGTGTGGAGGCACTCGGTGATGGTGGCGGCGTCGCGGAGCAGGCGGCGGCAGAGCGGGCAGGTCAGGCACGCCACCAGGGCCGCGCGCTTCACCATCACGACGCCCGCGCCCCCGACCCCGCCGTCTCCTCCCGCGCCTCCGCCGGACGGCGCGGGGCACGCCAGCACGGCGTTCTGCATGCCGGCCGGCGACGGCTTCTCCTCGCAGCTCCCCCCGGACCGGACCGGACCGGACGCGAGCACGGACGGACGGAGCCCCCCTCCCTCCCTCCTCTGCGACAGCGACAGTGACGGCCGCTGTGTCGAATGTCGATCGATCCCAGGCGACGTGTCGGCCGAGGTCTAGGTCGCCGTGGACCCAGCCCACTCGCTCCCGCCCCGGCCTGAGCCCACCGGCCCATCGACCGCCCACCGCCGGCCCGGCCCGGCCCATGAACCCGCAGCCCTCGAGCCTTAACCACCTCGCGTGGCGTGAATGCGTCACGTGGAGCACACTAATCCACACTCCCAGATCTGGAAGCCTCCTCGGCGACCGCACGCCTCCCACCCACCCACACCGGAGCGCCGCCATGGAGGAGGGCGAGGCCCAGCGCTGGGCGTCGCTGATGCCGGAGCTCGTCGACCGCGTCGCCAACCTCCTCCTCGACGCCGCCGACGTCGACTGCTACATGGCGCTCCGCGCCGTGTGCCACAGCTGGCGCGCGGCGACCGCCGACCCGGGGGGCACGCTGGAGCCGCGCTTCCGGCCGCGCGGCTGGGTCATGCTCGACTACCCGTCCCACGGCGTCGACGCGCGCCTCCTCGTCAACACCGCCACGGGCCGCTTCCACGGCCGGCGCATGCCCATCCTCCGCGCCTACTTCGTCGTCTCCGTCACCGCCGACGGGCTGCTCGTGCTGGCCGCCAGGGACCCGCCCCACGCCGCCTGCGTGCTCCACCCCTTCACGGGCCACATGGTCCGCTTCGCGGCCCGCATGCGCGCCCACGTGCTCGCCGCCGCCGTCTCCGGCTCGTCCCCGCCCTACCTCGTCCTCTACTGCCAGGACTCCAGGAAGCTCTACCGCGCCAGCCCCGACAGCAAGGAGTTCGTCAGGTACAAGAAGAGGTACGCGTACCCTCTGGTCAGGAAGGCCGTGCAGGGCCTCGTCGCCGTCGACGGCCACCAGGGGCATCTGCCGCCGCTCCCGGCCGCGGTGGTCGCCAAGATCGCCGATCTGATGAGCCCGTTCAACGACGTGCCCGCCGGCGTGCCCGCCGAGGACATCGACACCGCCTCCTGGAAGCGCTGCTTCGTGGTTGAGTCCGCCGGGGAGACGCTGGTCGTCTTCAAGCTGGAGAGCCGCGTGGAGGTCTTCAAGATGGACATGGCCGCAAGCACGCTCGAGCGCGTCAAGAGCATCGGCAGCCGCGCCATCTTCGCCGGCGGCTGTCACAGGTGCGTCTGCCTCGACGCCGACAAGTTCCCGTCCATCGAAGCCAACTGCGTATACTTCACGGACCGTCTCGGCTCGGAGTCCACCGACATGTACCGCCTGAACGACGGGGAGCAATGTGAGAGCGTGGTGATGAGCGCTGCAACCGGAGACGCGCCGTCCGTGAACCTGAACCTGCCGGCCTTCCTGTGCCATCCTATGACCGCGCACCCGTTCACCATCATCCAGCTGCTCTCCATCTACACTTTCAACATGCAGTCCGGTCAGGTGACCCAGGTCGTGGAGGAGGAAGACCGCATCCTTGAGAAGCTCCGCTCCGGTGAGATGTCCTTCTCTGACCTTCTCCGGTCCTGCCAAGCCGATTCCGATGCCGACGATTGAGCCAAGACTGATTCAGCATAGATACCGACGAAGATCGTATTTTGTCAAGCTTCATATGGTTAATCCATTGCAGTTGCAGACAGTGTGTGTGCTTTTGTTTCACTGTCGTGGTTTCTTGAATGTTCTGTTGATGAGCCTTAAAACGTGTAGCAATGCAATGCACCGTCTCTTCTACTTATGCAAGCTTTCTCGTGGTAATTCAATCTGGTGATTCGGCGATACAAGTGAATATCATGTTCATGCCAGTTTTGATGGGAGATAAAGCTTACTTATTGAAGTGGTAATTAACTTGTTTTCAGTCTTCCTTTTCATTATTTGTCTGTGCTTATGTAGCCTCGGTCTTCCTTTATTGTTTCCCTAAATTAAATCTCTATCATGCTCTCTCTATCTTTCTTTCCTGAGGAGTGCTATACATTTGACGATACTGCTCGTACGACTGCGAGCCATGCATCACCCTTCGATCAGACGTGGGACACAAATCTGACGATGCAAATGGGAGTGTCGGATGGAAATGGGAAACGAAATGTCGTACCTGAAGCTTCTTCTTTCTTTTCTCTATCTTTCTCTATTGTCTTATTTCCTGAGAAATTATCTTTTGCATTCATTAGTGCTTATTCAATTGTTCAAAATCTATTGTCAAACTACCAACATTTTTCTGACAGCACCCACCTACTGTAGCTGACATCGTAAACGCTGACATTTCTTAGGATCTTTGTTGATTTATAAGTAGGTCATGCTCAACATTGTCTTGCCACGACACACCATGATATTCAATGATGACCAAAAATGCTTAGAGAATACTCCCTATGTCCCAAAATGTAAGATCAATTTTGATGGTGCCAGAAAATTTGGGACGGAGGGAGTACATTTGAATAGCCAATGGTCCCGGTTTCACAGAGTAAATAGCATAAGGCTACTACTTTACGGGCTAGGATTCCAAAAAACTATCAAATTTGTTTTTTTTCTCTAATAACTACCAAATCGGGGGTCGGCTGTTTCAAAAAACCCAAATCATCGAGTTTCTTACCAGTTGGTCACAATTATGACAATTAGGGCCCACACGTAAGATAGTCGTTTGTTTGACCGTCACTTTGACTGTTAACTTACATGTGGGTCACGTACGCCAGCTTCCTCTTCCTCCCCTTTCCTTTCATCTCCTCCTGTCTCCTCTGACCTCTTCCGAGCCAGTAGTCAGCGACCCTCTCCCCTCTGAGTTGGCCATCCTTTCCTCCCTCCCAAGCCATCAACAACCCTTCCCTCCCCTTCCTAACCTCTCCATGGCTGTGGTAGGAGCTCGCCGGAGATCGCCAGAGCTCTTGGTGTTAGATGTGCCGCCGAGGAGGCATACCAGAGGCCGGCCTGGACCGCGACGAGGGTCCCCGCTTCGCGCCGCCTAGAGACTCTGCCATGCGCCACGGGGCTCTGCTGGCCCGGGTCGCCGCGCCTCCTCCCGCTCCTCGACGTCGCCGCGGGCTCCGGCGTGGCCCTGGACCTGCAAGACATGCTTCGGCGGCGTGGCATTCAGCGTCGAGAGCTCCACTCTGCTCGAGCTCGAGGCAGGGGATTGCGGCAGTCGGAGGCACGAGGCGTTCTTCGCGGCGTTCGACGACGCCGTCGAGATCTCCTTCGCGCGTCGGGTGGAGTGCGGCGGTCGGCGGTGACCTTGCCGGCGATGGCGGAGGGCTGTTGGCCGAGGACCGTTACGGCGGCTGCTGGCACACGGCCACGGGAGGGATCCGATTGCTTTTTTCAAAAGTTTATAGGGACCTGATTGCGTTTTTTGAAAAGTTTACAAGGACCCGTTGGCATTTTTGAAAAGTTTGCAGACACTGACATGTGGGACCCACATGTTAGTTAACCGACAAACAAAACGGTCAAATAGACGGATCGTTTAGGTGTGGGCCTGACCTGTCATAAACCTGTTTAGTTTTTTAACAACGAAGATTTTGGATTTTTTGAAACATCCAACCACCCATTTGGTAGTTATGTGAGAACAAATAAAAATCGATAGTTTTTTGGAACCCTAACCTGCACAGTAGTAACCTTATGCTATTTACTCCGGTTTCACATGAAAGAAAAAGAAACATAAACAGGAGGAGGTGATGTATTAGTGCTGCAAAAAAACATAGTGAGCGAAAAACGGTGCGGATGTTGTGAGGGCAGGGGGTATTCATCTGTCCAATTTGACTGTCGAATCGCACAACATCCGAATTCGACCATCCATCTGTCCCAGGTCCAACGGTTATTGCTTGCTCGACAACCTTATTCTCCTCCTAACGCCACCATTGCTTAATGTAGCCTCGCTTCTGATGCTGCCTCACCTCATTGTTGCTAACCTCTCTACCTTGTCATAGACGTCGCCCGCCTCTTGCCGCTCGTTGTTGGCCACTCTTTATCTTCCTAGACGTCATCGCCGCTCGCCGCCACCAGTCAGAATCAACGCGCTGGCAAGCAGCATTGGGTCCTCTCCGTCGGTTGTCGATGATATGATGCTCCTCTTCTTTGCCGACCATTGTGGTCTTCTCAATGAACGAGTATGAGAAGGGCGTGCAGGAGGGCCACCGTCGCAAGCTCTATACATGACGCGGTAGTGAGTCCTGGTCACATATTAGGGTAGCTTGGACGCGGTGGCGAGCCGTGGTGGCGCAGTGCGGCTCTTAGACGACGCCCCATCGTTGTCGTTTTTGTTGTTGTTATTGTTCATCATTGGAAGGATCGATATGGTTGACTAGAGGGGGGTGAATAGGCAACTAACAATTTTAGCTTTTCTTTACCAAATTAAACTTTGCATCAAAGTAGGTTGTCTAGATATGCAACTAGGTGGACAACCTATATAATGCAACAACCATAAGCACACAAGCAAGCAATGGATATAACACAAATAAGCTTGCACAAGTAAAGAGATGAGATAACCATGAGTGGAGCCGGTGGAGACGAGGATGTGTTACCGAAGTTCCTTCCTTTTGAGGGGAAGTACGTCTCCGTTAGAGCAGTGTGGAGGCACAATGCTCCCCAAGAAGCCACTAGGGCCACCGTATTCTCCTCACGCCCTCACACAATGCGAGATGCCGTGATTCCACTATTGGTGCCCTTGAAGGCGGCGACCGTACCTTTACAAACAAGGTTGGGGCAATCTCCACAACTTAATTGGAGGCTTCCAACGGCACCACGAAGCTTCACCACAATGGACTATGGCTCCGCGGTGACCTCAACCGTCTAGGGTGCTCAAACACCCAAGAGTAACAAGATCCGCTAGGGATTAGTGGGGGGAATCAAATTTCTCTTGATGGAAGTGTAGATCGGGGCCTTCTCAACCAATCCCGAGCAAATCAACAAGTTTGATTGGCTAGGGAGAGAGATCGGGCGAAAATGGAGCTTCGAGCAACAATGGAGCTTTTGGGGGAATAGGTAGATCAACTTTGGGGAAGAAGACGCCCTTATATAGTGGGGTGAACAATCCAACTGTTACCCCCCAAAACAGCCCCGCAGAGGGCGGTACTACCGCAGAAGGCAGCGGTACTACCGCTGGGCTCAGCGGTACTACCGCTCCCCCTGGCGGTACTGCCGTGCAAACAGGAAGGCAGTGGAGAACGGGACCCGAGCGGTACTGCCGCGGTGGTAGGGCGGTACTACCGCTCAAGAGCGGTACTGCCGCTCTACTGCCGCTGCATAGTACCACACAATCCGACACACGAAATGACCCCCTCGAATCAACGCGGTAGGGGCCTGGTACCGCAGCGGTACTACGGCAGAGGACCCACCGACGGTACTACCGCTGCGGGGCGGTACTGCCGCTTGTGACCCCTCAGCGGTACTACCGCTGGGTACCACGGTACTACCGCTGGGACCAGACAAAGCCCAAGGAAGGTGGGAGGAGCTCTCCATTGATGCGAAAAGGTTCAGAGAGTGTGAAAAGGATGTATACGTGTTGATTCCACCCTAGCCTTACCAAAGCGGACCCTCTCTTGATAGTACGGTGCCCTCTACGCAACTAGTACACCGAAAAAGAAACGAAAGAACTGCACCGTCTTGAATGACACTCTGAGGGAAAGAAATCGTCTCGTGCCAAAGATGGAACTCTGAAATGCTCAAGGCACACGATTAGTCCGCAAACATGTTGTCATCAATCACCAAAACCACATCGAGATAGATAAGCCTTAACAACCATGTTTATACTTGACAAATTACATGCACCACATGGCAACCACGTCGACCATTTCATTTCAACCGGTCACTTTTCTTTGGTGTGTATCTTACTATTAAAGCAAGGCAGAAGTAGGGCAGTCTTCGCGTGCCTCCGAGAGAAACGACTCGCAACCATCTTGGCCCCCTCCCCTCTTCCTTCCAGCGGCTACGTTGACGACTAGAGGAGTGGGGACCCGTCCTTTTTGTTGCTTTTTTATTTCATGTTTTTTTCCCTGGCAATGGCAAGGTGGCGGCCATGATGACGCATCAAAATAAAGTCTCTTCGGCCTATTCCTACCTCGATGGCGTCCAATTGGGTGTCAACGAAGAGCCTGTGAGGTTATGTGTAGTTAGATCCGTTTGGTTCTCTTCGGTTCTCAGTTGGTGGCCGTGGCGATTCTACTCAATAGGTTTGAATAGGCTCAAACCCGCCCTAAAAAATCGCCAAAAATATTACTACCAAGCGCACTAGTTAGCTCTAGCCCGAAAAATAGAAACTTCCAGCCATCTTATTGCATCACGGTGCACTACCTCCAACAAAATAGCGTACTTGAAGTTGAGCCTGCCCTCCATTTGCATCCTAGATTCGCCACTAGTTGGCAGTTCTATCAAGTAAACAATTGGTTGGTTATTGGCACGACGACTTCGACCTCTTCATTTTTTTTGCGGCATGGTCTGTGTTTCCACAACCCTATGAATTGGTGGGAAGAATTGCATTCTGCACTGTACAGAGTGTTGGCCCAACCGATGTTTCTTTAGCGGCTACTAGATCTTATTGTTGGCTGCGAGTGGCTATTGACTTCAAAGTTTTGTATGATGACGGAGTTTGCAGGTGTCACTATTCATTACTGCTTGTTAAATATTTTTCAAGCTCCGATGGGATGACGAGAAGTGAAGGAAAAAAGATGACCATTATGATTTATTTATGTAACTAGATAGTTTTTTATGTAACTAATAATTGGTTGTGCATTGCAATGGGACATGGATTTTGTGTACATGCGGCCAAGCCAATTGCGGGCGATGGCTCGGTAGTTATTTCATCTTGATGGGTCGGACGCGCACGTCTCCCCTGCAATTTATGATTCTCTCTGTTGTCGCTGTATGTACGTTTACTTCTACATGGTTACGTTCATTTTCTTAATATGGGTTGACTAGTTACGTTGGGGCAGTTGTAACAGTAAGTAGATGATTTATTGATAGAACAGCTTGCAGGCTGCGCGAGCAAGTTTAACATACTGGTGGGTGCATGCAGTCCACAGCGCAAAGGTAAATCGTATGGAAATACAGTGCACTAAGCACAAGAAGAAATACATATATGGCTACAACACAATGTACGCAGGGGGAAATGATACTAGAGAGCTTCTCGGCGCTTCCTACATAGAGGATGAAGATCATGTCCATGACCACCAAATTTGCGAGGGACAACACGAAAATGTTCTTCGGCAGCGACTTGTTCTGCTCGAGAAGTGTGATGTGGTGATGGACCGACGCTTGCGAAATCAGATGCCACCACCGCGCGCTGAAGTACTGTATGTACTTGTTCTCCCACTTTCATAATCTGCACCCTCCAAGCTGCGGCGGGAGGAAAGATTAGCACGACGTGGAGGAGAAGGAATGAATAGATTTTTATAAAATCTTACCCGGTGTTGCATTCGGGGCAACGGGTGAGTGGGAGTGGAAGCATCGCATTGGCAGCTTGGTGTGATTGAGGTGGCGTTGAGCTATTCTGTGACATGGAAGAACACATGCTTTAGAAGTCGCTGCAAAAACTGAGAGGGATGGGGAAGGGGAGCAACTTCGACCGGCAAACTGAAGAAGAGCATCGTGCAGCTAGCCGTTGTGCTTGATGTGTGATCAGGACGGGTCTCGTTCCCGCCTGGTGCAGCTAAGCCGTTGGTATCGCCGTGCAATCAATTCCGAGCGACGACCCCAACGTTCCAATGCATGATGCCATGTGGGCCATTCACTTCGGGCGTGGAGGCAAATACAAGCTAGTGTGCGCTGACCCCGGGAGGTTATACACGAATGATGTATTTGATCAGCACGAATCACGTGGGGGTGAGGGGCTGTGATAACGACCACATGTACACACACGAATTATTGATTGCAATGTGGTATAAATATTCTAGTACGTTAGTTCATAAATTACCTGTCCAAATTAATATGATACTGTAAATAAATGTTTACCAAATCCTACAATTTACCTACCTAAATAAATTATAGGATTTTATCCCGTGATCAATTATTTGGTAAGAAACTATTGGCTTATAAAAAGCATAGATTTATTTGATAATAAGACAATAAAAGGCATGACAACTAAGGCAATTTTTAAGGAAAATCGATGGAAAAAAAGAGAGATAGGAGGAAAAAAAATGAAGAGATGAACGCAAGAACGTACTCCTACATAAGGTTGGACAAAGGACGAGATGGGCGACATAACCTGGGGTGCTGGTCCTATGGGGCCTTAGCACGACGACTTCCCCACTGTCTACTACAACTAGTTGTGTCCGGCTCTGGCGATGGGGGGCGATAACGGTGGCGCGCCTTCGGCTCGCTTCGGTGCTTGTAGTCGTCGCTAGGTGGTTTATGGATCTGTATGTAATTTTTATTTTTGGTGTTTGTTGTACTGCCATGATTAGAGATAAATAGACGTTTTGTGTCTTGTTGTTCTTTGATCGTATTGGCTACTGTTTTTCCTTTGTAGTGAGGTGCCATTTGGTCTCTTTTCTATACAAAGAAAAAAGATGTGAATAATAAAATAAACAATACTGATATTAATAATGATACGGAGGGTGTGCACGAAAATACAGTCATTACTGCGGCCTGCGGCCGCCAGCCAGCAGCTTCCTCCCGACTTCACTCCCCCTCCCCCCATCCTCTCCTCGTAGTCTCCGCCGGACGCCGCCCCCTCCCTGCGGCGAAACCCCAGGCACGGCGGCGGCGGCGGCGGCAGCGGGACCTGATCAGATCCGATGGGGGCGACGGAGCCGCAGTGGGTGCTGATGGCCACGGGGCGGTCGCCGACCAACATCGCGGTGATCAAGTACTGGGGGAAGCGGGACGAGGCGCTCATCCTCCCCGTCAACGACAGCATCAGCGTCACCCTCGACCCCGACCACCTCTCCGCCACCACCACCGTCGCTGCCAGCCCCTCATTCCCATCCGACCGCATGTGGCTCAACGGCAAGGTGAGCCTCCCCTCCCCTCTGCCTCGACTGTTCTATTTTTTCCTTTTCGCCCCACGCTCCCTTCCTCCCGTTGCCGCCGCCGCCGAGATGTTTGTTGTAGGGTGGATGCTATCGAGTCCTCCGCTCCGCTGAGTGTCGGGGAATCCGTTAGATTTCAAGCTTGAACGAATTTCTGTCTCGTGTTTTTGGCATAACACGATGATTCGGGCAGTGTGAGTGTTCGATTGACAGATTGGCTGTCCCTGCTTAGATCTGGATCGGGAATAGCTCGCTGCATTTGCAAAGGCAGTTGACGGAGCTCTGAAAATTTGCCTTGTAAAGAAAAGCCAAAAGGCACGTTTCTGTTTTTATTGTCTGCACTAGCTCTGAAGTACAGTACTATATTGTTGCCCTGCTCATGCTGCGATATTGGACATTGACTCTAGGTAAGTGGCCGGTGCAAGATGATTCTATAGCAATGCTTTAGCCGGAATAACGGAATTGCTGTCTGTTCAGATGGTAGTGTGATTCTGATTCAGTCATCCTTTTGATTTGGAATTGGGCAGGAGATCGCATTGTCGGGTGGGAGATTCCAGAGCTGCCTGAGGGAGATACGGAAGCGGGCTCGTGATGTCGAGGACGAGAAAAAAGGGATCAAGATCAAGAAAGAGGACTGGGAAAAGTTGCATGTCCACATAGCATCCTACAACAACTTCCCAACCGCTGCCGGTTTGGCCTCTTCGGCCGCTGGCCTTGCTTGTCTTGGTAATTCTCCTATTTCAGATGCCACTGTTATAAGTCAGGAAAATATATGTATAACCAAAATTGTGAATATTTCATGTCAGTCTTTGATTTCCTTTTGTTTTCTGCTGTTCTAGACGCACCCGAGTTGTGTTTAGTAGCAGAGGGGTTTATTTCTTATTCTCTTGCCAACATTAATTTTTTATGGGGGTAGATGCATTTCTAGCTAGAAGTGGACTGTGCTCCTACAGAGAGGTTTCTACCTTCCAGATACACCTTTGTGTGCTATTCATAATATTAGCGAAATGTTATGGTTATCCAACTGCCTAATACTTCCCTGAATCCTGCTGTTAAGGCTGTCCTATTTATCTGCAATTTGTTCTTTATTTGGTTGTATAGAGGTACCAAAACATAATAAGTAGAAAATATGTTTCTTGGTTCCGGTCTGCTGGTTAATCTTAGAAATGGCTGGTCCTAACAAAGTTACATGATATACTGCTAATATCTGGTCCTGGGTCTTGTTTTGTCCTAATTGACTAACACTTCTCTGCATGCTTGTTTTGTACAAATATCGATTACTTTATTTTGTGTCTTGAAGTTTGATAGTGCTATCCACCACAAAATGACTATTTTGATCATAAACATGCTAAGCGCGGTCTTGCTTTCATGCCAATAGCACAGCACATAATTACTCATTTGAATACTGTTTGCAGTTTTCACCCTGGGAAAGCTAATGAACGTGAATGAAGATTACGGAGAACTTTCTTCAATAGCAAGGTCTGTACTGATACATTATGTAGCAACACCCTGTCTGTGCTCTATCCTGTTTGCGATGTTTGCTTGATGGTATAGCGCAACAATGGAGTACTTCATTTTGTTAAATGATAAGCTAGCAGCTTAATCTTTTTTAGATTTCCCCTTATGGGTGTTGAGCAACTTTGTAAACCAGGCACCCCCTGTCTTTTACCTTTTTTATACTTTGTACCGAACTTTAAGCTTTGAATGGAAAAGCTGGGCCAAGGTCTTTCATCTAAAAAAATGATAAGCTAGTGGTTTTGTGTCTTTGCTTTCCTTATATGCTTCTCTTGGCTGACAAATTTCAGTGCAGGCAGGGGTCTGGAAGTGCATGCCGCAGTATATATGGTGGATTTGTGAAGTGGTGTATGGGAAAAGTAAGTTGTCTCTTGGTTATGGCAGAGAAATTGTATTTTTTTTAATGCATGCTTTTCTGTTGGAAAACGATTGAGTTTGACTTTATACTTGTAGAATGACGACGGAACTGACAGCATGGCAGTACAGCTTGTTGACGAGTCACATTGGGATGATCTTGTTATAATCATAGCAGTGGTATGTCAATGTGATCTCTGTTAGATAACATGATCTGTTTCATATATGTATCATTGGAAATTGCTCATTGAGTCATGGTTTCATTTACACCAAATCCAAACTAGCTAGTGACACCATTTTACCATTTTTGTCCCAACTTTTTTTCCTATTATGTTGCTTTGTGGAATTAGGTTAGTTCAAAGCAGAAGGAAACCAGTAGCACCAGTGGGATGCGAGACACTGTCGAAACAAGCCCCCTCTTGCAGTACAGGGCCCAGGTGAATGCATTTTCATCTTTAACTTGAAATGTTTTTAACAGTTCACATGATGTACATTTATTCTTATAAGAATCGTCATGAAGCTGCAATTTGAAATCTGAAATGTAATTTTATCCCTCCTGTTCTGTGGACCGTCAGGTTTTGTGGTTTTGAAAAAAAAAACCCAAAGTGTTTTGAAATTATACTGATCATTCTCTTTAGCTGCACTTTACTGTTTCTTGCACTCACTGTGCACTGCACTGTTTGTTGTATTCCAGACTGTAGTGCCAGGTCGGATATTGAAAATGGAAGATGCTATCAAGAATCGTGATTTTGAATCCTTCGCCAGCTTAACTTGTGCCGATAGCAACCAGTTTCATGCTGTATGTTTGGACACGAGTCCTCCCATCTTCTACATGAACGACACATCACACAGGTATTTTTTTTCGCAGTCCTGATTTTGAGGATCTGTTCCTACTGAAATTCCAGAGTTAAGAGTTGCTCTCTCAACCAACTGCAGGATAATTAGCCTTGTGGAAAAGTGGAATCACTCGGAAGGAACACCACAGGTATATTCTGTTCCTGTTTAACACGTGCTACCTTTTGAATTCTTCTGAACTGTGTCTGCTGCCTAGGGATCTTAAATATAGTTCTGGTATCCATCAAGGCCGGCTAAACTTAATTATGACATGGCAGTACAAGCCGTTTTTACTGCACTGGACCAAACATGTATCAGTAGCATCACTTGTTGGAGTAATTTATCCTAATTTAAAAGGTGTGAACCTTGGTAAAATCATTGCATGTTTCTGAAAAATAGCGAAAATACGAGTCATGCTTATGCTTGAAGTTTGAACCCTTCATTTTGATGGAACATATTTTTTAGAGTCCTTCCTGAGTACATGAACTATTACTACTAGTAATAGTTCTGGAGCTGCAGACTTTTAAAATACTTCTATAGTTCTATAGGTGTTATATCTATTAAATAGCATCGGAAGTTTCAATTATGAAAAGAGTGCATAAGAAATATCTTATTGTATTTCCCTCATCAAACGATAAAACTTCATTGCAATCTTGGCAGTATTATTTTTCTTTATTTGTCTTTGTCTGGTATGCATTTCACCTAAACTACAAATCATAGGTACCGGATGGTGTGATTGATCTGATACCGAAACCAACTCTTGTGTGTAAGACTTCTAAATTCGAAATTTGATTTCTTGTAATTGCAGGTTGCCTACACATTTGATGCTGGGCCTAACGCTGTCCTAATAGCACGGAACCGCAAAACTGCCACCCTTCTCCTTCAGAGGCTCTTATACACTTTCCCCCCACAGGAGAATGACTTGGACAGGTGTGTCTGATATTATCAAGATTAAAACCTAGTATTTATTTGTTTCTAGGTATACTACAAACATGTGCACATCTGACAAACATGATCATGGCAGCTATATGCTCGGCGATAAATCGATCCTAAGCGATGCTGGTTTGCAATCCATAGCCGATGTCGATGCCCTTCCAGCGCCTCCTGAGATGAAAGCTCCAAACCAAAAATTCAAAGGTGATGTTAGCTACTTCATCTGTAGCAGGCCTGGGGCCGGCCCAAAAGTTCTCACCGATGAGAGCCACGCCTTGATTGATTCAGCCACGGGGCTTGCGAAAGGAGTGTAATTTTGGACGACGATAGGTTTACGTAACACTGTCTTTGGTTGAGATTAATGTAGAATTGTCCGTTGTTGTACACTCAGTACTTTCATCATTTTGATCTTGTACTGTACCTTCGATCTTGTACTATTTCCATCATTTTGTCCCTGACTGTTGTAGCCGCTTAAAGAACATGTATATTTCTTCAATAAAAGTTCGTGGAATGAATTATCATTTTATCGATCCCATTTTCTGTATAGTCCAATGCGTGGATGGAATTGTTCTTGTTACTTTGGCATTCGAAAATAATAATAGTACATAAGAGCATGAGGACTTCAACAAATTGTTACTTCTGGTGTTCTTTATACTAGATGATCGAAAATTTTAACACAAAAAGTATCTAAAATACATTTTTCCTTTTCCAGTGTAAGTATTGGATTGCAACACCTTGTGAGGAAAAACAATTAAAATATGAACGGAAATGATATCCAGCGAACATTCGCTGGGAGCCAATCTTAGCGAACACCTTCCCTGACATTGCGTGGATCTTGGTGCAAGGCGGACGCCACGTAGATAAGCTAGAGTCATTCACTGTAACCCGTTTCCAGGCAAACGCTCTCTTTCTATCTAAAAAATGCACGAACCAATGTGGGTGAGGAGGGTTCAAAGCGGGGGGGGGGGGGGGGGGGGGGGGGGGGGGAGGGGGGGGGTGTTGTGAAATTTTGAGTTAAGATGCTATATGTATCCTTGAAGCTATTTCGTGTTTTGATTCAATTTCTCATCTGAAAATTTGACCAAATAAAATCCAGAAAACCTGAATTTTCATTTCATCTATTTGAAAGGTCAAAGTCCTATTTTTTGGCCATGTGTCATTTTTTACAAGTCCATGGCAATATTTTGGAATTTTTTTTCACTTTATCACGTGGCAGTTTATTATTTACAATATGGCATTTTTAGTATTAATAACTTGTCATTTTTATTATTAAGAGGATTTATTTTTTTATTGTTGAGAGGATGACATATTTATTATTGAGAGGATGCCGTTTTAAATTCTGAGAGGATGGCATTTTTATTAGTATAAGAGGATGATCTTTTTATTAAATGGCATGGATTTTTTTCTTTTATTGGCCAAGGCAATTCCTGTGTGTGATTTTTTATTTTATTTTTCAAAACGAAACAACAGAATCTAATTTGGGGCTTATCCAGATAAAATATTTCTTATTTAGAGGATGATCGTTTTTAAAGTTCAGCATGGCAATTTTATTTTGTAGACCACACGACCTTTTCCTTATCATACTCAGTGTACACTTTCAAATGGGAGAAATGACAGTAATATAGTAGCATGGCATTTTTTCCATAATTAAGATCATGGAAATTAGGGTCACTTTTTGTTGATGACATTTTTTCGAAAGAAATACTTCCTTTGTCCCATAATATAAGACATTTTTGCAAGCTACTCCCTCCGTTTCAAAATAGATGACTCAACTTTGTACTAAAGTTAGTACAAAGTTGGGTCATCTATTTTGAAACGGAGGGAGTACTAATTATACATTATGGGGATGGAGGGAGTAGTAAACTGGGCATCTGGGTCAGGGTCGCGCCAGACATTTTGGCGCAGTGAGCGTCAATTGGAAGCAAGCAACCAAGGATTCCATTTCGGCCCACGGACTCCTCCCCTCCCCGTCGTCCGGGTCTCCTCGTCTTCTCCACAGCCCCGCAGTCTCGCGCACTGCCGCTCTCGAAATTTGGCGACTCCCTCTCGCCGCCTGCTCGATCGCCATGGAGATGGAGGCGATGGGGAAGCAGCAGCGGGAGGAGGCGCTCCTCCAGGCCGCCGCCGCCGGCAACCTCCGCCTCCTCAAGAGTAACCCCGCCGGCAACCTTCTTAGGGTTTGATGATGGTAGTACGTAGCTTGACGGATTAGTGCCCGACTCTGACTTGGCTCCCAATTCTCGCGTCGCGAAGAGATGGCGAGGTGGATGGGCTCAGGCGGGCAAGGCGAGGCCGCCGTGCTGGCGGCGGTGGAGGACGGCCAAGGGGACCGCGCGCTGCACCTGGCGGCCGGGGCGGGGCGGGTCGAGGTCTGCAGGTACCTCGTCGAGGACCTCCGCCTCGATGTCAATCAACTCAACTTCATAGGTGGCGTTCCCTTCCCTGCTCCCCTTCGCGTCACTTGGCAGCTCTGCCAACTTCTATTTATGTATTTATTTATGCTGATTCTGCTTACTGTCAGTACTGCTACGCTGTATGGTGGAATTCGCATTTCAGGCTTCAGATTTGGTGTTACATGCTGTATGGTGTATGCATTTGTAAATTGTCAACTTCTAGTTCTGTATTTACATGCTGATTCTGCTTACTAGTTAGTTACTACTTACTACCATGTGAAATTTGCATTTTAGGCTTCAAATTTGGTTCTACATGTTGTATGGCGCGCGCGTGTGTGTATATATATATGCATTTGTAAATTGTGATTAAGTGACAAGTGGATCGATTTCAAATATCCCCATGTCCAATATATGCACAGAGACATACCGTGAACATCGCCGGTTTTCTTTGGATATGTTGTACGGGCAAACCGCTACTTGTGGACTGTATATGAAGTGCCTCCTCTGTCTGTCGTTGTGCAATTTTGTCAACAGTAAATATGTGTCAGATGGAAAGGCATTTGATACTGTGCTAGTGAAGTTCTCTTTTCACGTTTGGCTTTCTTGTGTACAACTTTTGTATTGAGGGCAGGATTGGCGTGAAATTTGTTCAGCTCCTCATGTTTAATTTTTCGACTGTTGCAGGTGATACGCCACTGTACCTTTCTGCCTTGCATGGGAGAGCTGATGCTGCAAGATATCTTCTTGATCATGCTGCTGATCCACTAGCTGGCAAAGTACACTCACCTCTCCATGGCGCTGCAAAGGAAGGTCTCTCTCTTTCCCAACAAGTATGCTTATTTATCACGTGTCAGTGCATACATAGTCAATTTGATTTTTTGCCTTAGAAAGCCACATCACTGGATATAAGCAGCATTAGACTCCGACCAACATGGCCCTGCAGCTGTGGGTTAGCAGGCATAGGGATCCTAACCGGTGGTAGGAGGCACCGCATCAGCCTTAGAGATAACTGGATAAACCGTTTTTGTAATGGTTTTGCTAATTCTCAGTCAGTGAAAATTAGTCTCAGGATTCTATTTTTTTGTTCTATCCAGCTGTTTATAAAATAAACTTTGAATTTGCCATTGTTAGATGAAGTAAGCATTTCTGGGTCGACTGATCCAAATTGGATTAATTTGTTAACATTTGTCTGGTAGCCTCTCTCTGTTTGGTTTTGCCCCATATCGTTGAGAGAGAAGTAAGCATTTCTGGGCGACTGATCCATTCCTTCAAACTAGTTATTAGTTTTCGGTCGATAAGATTAGTCTTAATTTTGTTAACATTTGTTTGGTAGCTTCTCTCTCTTTGAATAAAGTAAGCAAGAAACACACCACAGCGCACAGAGCTACAACCTTCACTCTTGTGATCGTTATAGTTGACTACTATGACACCTCTCTTGGCTTGTGTGATGCTTGATGTTTATATTTTAGCATATACTTGTCATATTTTTTATGTGATTTCCATCGAACAAAGCTCCCATATACTTGCCATATTTTTTATTTGGATGATGGCCGAAGAAACATTAACGAGTGTGTGGAGAGAATAATTTTGATGTTGGATATCTAATGTTATCTAAGGTTTTGATTATAATCTTATAAGCTCAAAATTGACGACTTCTTCTACTTCCAAGGATAGACAAGTAAAATTTGAATAGTCCCAATCCGTCCACTTTTGAAAACCTGGTCCTTGATGAGATATGTGGTAACCAAAATGGTTACTGGGCAGTTCATGATCACAAAACTGAAAACTGGCCCAGAGTTAATTTTAGTGCAAAATGAAAACTGAAAGCTGGTATCCGATGTTGGGAAATATTCTTGTCTCATTCATTCTTTTTTGAAACCTCGTTTTCCAGGACATTGTGAAATGGTAGAACTGCTGCTTTCAAGAGGAATCAATGTGGATTTAGATTCTGCACAAGGGACGCCATTGCATGCAGCTGCTATTCCTAAACACCATGACATAATTAAGATCTTGTTGGAGCACCATGCCGATGTAAGACACCAGTTTCTTGGTTCTCTTCTTTGTGGTGAAAAAGAGAACTCTGGAACGGAATATCTTGTGGCCAGTGGTACTCGTGCTTCATCTGTATATTCTATTTGGGAATGCACTGGAATGAAAGATCTTGTTGCCTTTGATCTTGTATCCATCTGAACAAAAGATCTGCATTGTACTCTCCCTCTGTAAACTAATATCGGACCATTTTAGTGATCTAAACGGTCCTATATTAGTTTAAGAGGGAGTATTTGAAACAGCAAAAATTCATCGACAGTATTTAGTTATCCTAAAGTAAAACGTGCTCACTTTCCCAGAAGCCAACAAGTACATGTTATGTCTAATTTCTATGTAATATATTTATTTCTGTTCCCTTCAGAAATACCAATATATTAACACACCACGAGTATACTTTATTTCTCTATTGATGTATCTCAAAATTAATTTCTCTACTGGTCGCTCTTTTTTTCCGACTAGCGCAAGTGATTGATTCTTCCACTTTTCGTAGCCTAACAAGGTTTACGGTCTTGGTTATACCCCATTGAGTTGGGCCATCCGTGCCATCAGGCCCATGCCTAGAGAGCCATTGGAATGTGTCAAGCTACTTGTTATGGTCAGTACTCTTTCTTCGTATGGAGCTTTGTAGGCACAACTTCATTTTCTTTGTGTATATAACATATAAAGCATTAACCCAAACAAATGATCAAATAGTTATTCATTTGCACAGGCTGGTGCTGATCTGAATTTTATTGACTTCGATGGTGGTAGTTACGTGATGTTGGCAGTGAAGTTTGACTCACCTGGCATCATGAAGTTCTTACTAGATGCTGGTGCTAACCCCAATATTCCCGATGAAGTGAGCTTTACTTGTTTTCCTGTTTTGCTGTTTTCACTTGTCATCATCTACTTTTCATGCATATGCTGTAAGTTAGCTGACATTATCGTTCCATTTTTTATCTACGAGGTTATATATGTTAGGCTGTAGACTCTTGACACTTGACAGATTAGGATAATCATCTTACCCACACATCGTCTGACACCAGGAATAGGCTTGCATGAGGAGAAAACACTGCTTCCTAGGGCTACAAAAAGATGGCATACACATTTTTAAAGATTTAACTTTGATCATCAATTAGAGAAATAATATACACAAGTCATGTAACTTAAAGATTATACCATAGGAAAATTCTTTATATAGTACGAATTTAATGGTATAATTTTTGTGACACATAACCCACATTTTATTGGTTAAGATCAAGGCTTAAGACATTTGTGACGACTATATATGCAGCATGCAATGCAGCAAGCAGAAGAGAAGATGCTGCTTCTGTGCATAACCGAAATCCATTTTTCAGTTGCGAAGAAGAAAAATACACGATTCAAACCTATGTGGGGTTATAAAATGGAATGGTTAGGTTGTATTTATACATCTGACATTCACTCCGGTCAATTCCTGATGACACATGGTCAGGGGAATTCAGTAACCTTGTTTCACTTCTTATTCTGTGAGGGTACCTTCTTGCACCTTGGATTAAGTATTTATAGGTACTGTAAATACTAAATACATAAGCAAAGGGATGTAAAAATAGAGAACTTATGGTAGATCAAAGTTGCCAGTTATTATACTATAGGCGAACTTATGCCAATATTCCTCAATCTCTTCAATCCATCTCACATTCTCACTTACTCATGCTTGATATCTCACCTCCATGTAAAGCGGACCTCCAAAACGCCATCTGAACAATGTCACTCTCAGATCAGCATATTAGATTATGTTATTTCCCTACTTGAGCTTTTGGTCACAATCAGAAGTCAGAACCCAATAACTACCTCAATAGATCTACAGATGCTCCATGTCCTGCTTCACGTCCTAACAGAACAGAAATATAAAGGCTCCCGTCAAAATAAAATACCTATTATAAAGGATGCAAGTATGAAGAAAATATGCATCACTGTTTACTTTCCTTGTATCATTAGAATTGATGGTATAAAGTTTCTTGTGCCCAGGTCATATATATCCTGAATTAGGGTGTACAAGCTATAAGATGTACTCCCTCCGTCCCAAAATAAGTGTCTTTGATTTAGTAAAACTTTGTACTAAAATTTTACTAAATCAAAGACACACTTATTTTGGGACGGAGGGAGTAGTTATGTACGTTCATTTTTCTCGCACATGCTTTTACAAAGATTACAAAAATCTAAAGAAAACATGCGAAGAACATTAGTATTGGTGCTTTACTTAGTTATTTATGATAAAAGTATAGCTTTTTAAATAAAGGACATTTTCATTCAACCGATATGTCGAGGTGATACAACTGCACTGTGCAAATGGCCGGCCTCTGCATAGCATGATGCACACAGCCAACACATCCAACACAAAAAGGACAGACCCAATGTTAGAAGCTCCCACACCAGGTGGGGTCTAGAGAGGGATTATACGAGGCAAGCCTTACCCCTGCACATTGCAATGCAGAGAGGCCGCGTCGTACCCAGGACCTCTTGGCACAAGTGGGAGTACTTCACCACTGCACCAGGCCTGTCCTTCCAACATGTCCAACACAACTAAAAAGGAAAAAGAAAAAAAATGCGGATATAAGATAAAAATATAGCTATACCGGTGAATGTAAATAAATCAATGTAAATCGCACCTGAAATCATGGAAGAATTCGGCACCGAAATCCATCACTACCTAGAAGTTTCTGCTGGCAAGTCCCAGTGCCTCGATAATTTAGTGTGGGATAATGCATCAGACGCTTAGAAGAGGATCGGATCATGTGTCCTACCAAGGACCCCTTCGCCTGAACTTTGACTCTGCGGCCAGGACGCAATGGAGGCCGGCACCAGTGCAGGAGGGATTACAGGTGGACTCCACATAACCTCGCTCTGACAAGGGCAGCGGCGGTGTAGAGAGGGAGGGAGGGAGACAAAGAGCTGTGTGTTTATAGTAGCAGAGATGATGTCGAAACATTGTAAAATTTGAATCTTCTGTGTTGTAAATTGCAGAGTATGTCATGTATATGTTTCTTGTCTACTGAATTAGGAATCGGAAAAAAATCTCCAGCTTCTTCATAGCCTGGTCAAAGAAACATAAATGTTACTTCTGCAAAGATTTCTTTTGCCCCTTCCATGTATATTTTGGTGTTTGTATCATCTTCATCCTATTCTGTTCTGAAAAGTCTATGCAATACAACATATTAGTTGAAGCTTTTGGTTATTAGTGTTAGTGTACTTGACGTAACCCTTATCTTACAAATTTTGTTCGGAAGGATGAACGAGACTGTTCTATCATTTGTCCTTCATAGTGATTCTCTTGAAGTCCATCCAGCCATTTCGTTGAGATCTTAGGCTGTGATTCCTAAATATTAATTTGGAAATCTTTCAATTACATTTTGTATTTATATTTGTTATTTATTATTTACTCTTGCAGTGTGGTAGGACACCAATTGAAGTTGCTGCCTCTAAAGGCAGTAGGGACATGGTTGAAATGCTATTCCCTTTAACTTCTCCTATTTCAACGGTGCCGGACTGGAGTATTGATGGAATCATTTCTCATGTGAAACACTTTGGTTTGAAGCCGAGGGTATGTGTTTCATTCTGTGCTCACTTGCAGTTCCATATGTTATTTATCATCACCATGCAGTTATGTTCTTTGGCAGTTCTGTCCATTTAGAGTACAAATAGTTTTAATTCACGATTGTTGTAAATTCCATTGTGCAAACAAAAAATTCCATGCACAAATTTTACTTTCGTGCATTGCATCACTATTAGCTAACTTCTAGTCTTTGGGTATGACCTCATGGTGAACTGTTAATGTGCTAGACTTAACAAGTTATCTTGGATGATATTGTGCCAGCCCTGCAACTCTGGACAATAGTTTTTATTACGAATTTATAGTCTTACACATTAATTAGGATACGTCCTGATCTCCGGATAAACCCTGCAACACTGCAGTACAACCATAGTTAGTTTTAAATAGCGGGCTATGCCTCTTAGCAGAGGACATCTCTAAACGCTATAACCCGCTATTTAAAACTTTACTTCATGTGTTAGGACCAAAGTCTCTAAGCGCAGGATCTCTCTAAACGCTATAGCGGCGTTATTAGCGTTTTCCTAGTCTTATACATTAATTAAGTGATATAAGCTGAGACTTACACATTTTTCTAGTCTTGTACATTAATTAAGTGATATAAGCTGAGACTTACAAATTTGTACATTTTTCATGTTTACATTACAGGGTATTTCTACATATTTATCCTAACAGCAATTTTTCTGTGATCAGGATAAAGAAATGTACGCAAAGAGAACTACTGAAGTGAAACGGAAAGCTTCTGAGGCTTTTAAGAGAGGGGACTATTATATGGCATCAGAGATGTATTGCTCTGTAAGTCACTAGGGCCCATTTTTATTGCCTGAAGGAGTGATGGTTATTTTTATATCTGTAAACTGTTGATCTCAGTCCACAGTTCCACACTAGTATATTTTTGTTCACACCGAAAATAAGGTGCACGTACTGCCACCTCTTTCTGGTAAAAACATGTGCTGTTAGATACTCCCTCCGTCCTTAAAAGAGTGTACTTCCAACTTTGTTGAAAAATCAAATTTTTTAACGTTTGACCAAATTTATACAATAATACATCAACATTTGTGCCATCAAATTAGTAGCATTAGGTTCATGATAAAATATATTTTCATTATATACATAGTTGGTTTCACAAACACTAACATATTTTTGCAAACACTTAGTCAAACTTTAAGATGGTTTGACCCTCCAACAAAATTGAAAGTACACTCTTTAAAGAACGGAGGGAGTACTCAGTTCCACAGTACAAGGCATACGCAATCTAGGCCAGCCGTCCTGCCCTCTTAGTAATTACGAGGTAGTTGAACAGTTTGTGCTGAAAGGGCTGAGGTAACACAGTACTGTTGTTATACAGAAGTTCCTATATTGAAATGTATCTGCTTGTCCAATACATTTGCTGGTTTCATGTGTACAGAGATCTCTATATCGATCAGAATAACACTATCTGAGCACCATCCCCATTGATATATTTATTATCTTGTACTCCCTCCGTTCGGAATTACTTGTTGTAGAAATGGATGTATCTAGACGTATTTTAGTTCTAGATACATCCATTTTCGAGACAAGTAATTCCAAACAGAGGGAGTAGTACTCTTTTTTAGGTATTGCTAAAAGCCGCATGTGATTGATGTGTTTGTAGACAAGGGCATTTGACCCTAGTCCGGATGAGTATGCAACCATATTGGCAAATATTAGTCTATGCGCGTTGCGTGCTGGAAATGGCGACCTCTTTGGCCAAAAGCCTGCTACCGAGAAGGGACAGCTCTTATGTTATTGAAGGTAAAAAGAACACAGTAGTTTTCTTCAAGAAGCATCCGTGATCATGATCGTATAACTGATCATCTTATGCCGTGTACTTGTAGAAGTACGAGAGAGCATGTGAGGCTTTTGCGGATGGCTTGAAGCTTGACCCTACAAGTGGTGATATTGCAAATGCTTTAAGGTAACTGGTCCATGTTTTCGTGGTGTGTAGGGTGACGTGCAATCCCCTGCTTCGTAAGTTAAGTAAAAGAACAAATGATATCTTGATAGACAATTGTGTGCATGGAGATGGTCTCCATCTCTAGAAGAATATTACATGGATTTGGTCATTCAAGTCTGTTAAGGCCCCGTTCGGTTCGTTGGAAATGTGCAGGAATTCCAATGGAAAGCTGTTCACGTAGGATTGTTTTCCTTCCTAGCGTTCGGAACGAAGGAAACACCTACAGTATTCTATAGGAATTATTTGCTTACAGTGCCTATTCCTCCGGAATATAAACATCCATCCAGATCTCTTGTTTTCGTGGAAGACCGAGGCGTGCTGCAGGTTCCAGCGTGTGGGGCTAGCTATTGCCCACTACATTTGAATAAAATATTACTACCATGGGTGTCTGTATCTGAGTTCAGACGCAAAGACTTGTGTGCATGGCAATAAAAAACTTTCCTCTGTCAAGTTATGGCTACAAGAGAACAGTACAAATTCCAACATTTCTCCTGTATCATCCGAACAGAAGTTCCTGTGCATCCCCCCGCTTTTTCAAATCCGCTGTTTTGCTGCAGCGTTCCTTTCCTGTCCCTCCATTTTCTCATTTACCTACGTTTTACATTCCCATGTCCCTCCATTTTCTCATTTACCTACGTTTTACATTCCGAACAGAAGTTTGTCTTTTCTTGAGCTGGAGTGATTTACTAATCGCGGAAAGAACACCACCTAGTGTTGATCTGTTTATTATCATGATACATCTTCAGGGCAAGCTGTACACAGATTCCTGACAATGCTCATGTTCAAAATATTTTGGTCGCAGGGAAGCCCAAGAAGCAGCGAAGAATGCTCGTCGTCGTGAAAAGTGACGACTGACAAGTGTTACATGCCGAACCCGAGGCTTTGTTTTGTTGCTGAGCACCTTTTGTCTAGTCTGAAAACTTGTGATGATAATATTCTGTTGTTCTTAATTAAGATTTCCGTCGTACCCATCGTTATTTTCAGAACGAAGGCTCGCGAAGAGCCCGGCTTTGAATTAACAAAGCCATCAACCGGCCAGGAAGTACAAACACACACAAATCCCACGACCAAACGATACAAGGGGACACTCTAGGAGGCTTACAACTCAACGGGTCGCACAAGCTCAAAAAATAATACATGAAAACAAAGATCGAAGCTTGTCCTAACCGAAGACTACAGCCAAACAGCCATCTAGGGGTGAGGCGCACACGAACACGACGAGGACCTGCTTGCAACAGAGTGTGGCAAGTGAGCCCGACCAACGCCCAAGTAGAAAGACAACACACATCCGCCGTCTCTCTCGCCGCAGAGAGACCCTTCCCTCTCGCCATGGCTCGCAAGGTGCCGTACCCGGCGGACTTGAGAGACGCTCACCCTAGAGCATGGGACGTGCCAGCTTCGGGACCTGGAGCAGCCACAGCACACCACCACTTGAACATTCGAGCACTCCGCGACTGCCGCATCGCCACAACCTAGAACGCCGTAGAGCTGCAGGAAAACCACCAGGTGCAGCTACTGAAGAAAGGCAGCAGAGGCATCAGGTAAACCGGCAGGCAAACGAGGAGAACCTCGTGACACCGCCGTCACCAGACCACCCAAGCTCCGACCTTGACCCCTCACCTGAACGCAACCCTCCCCAGGCGGCGCCCCCAAGGAAGACACGACGCACAGCGCGCCGTCGCCGCCCAATCCAAGCAGGATTTTGGGCTTTCACCCAGGAGGAGGAACAGGGGTGGAAAGGGAGAGGACCTCTGCAGCACCTCCAAGAAGGAGACGGCGTCGGGGACGTCGATGCTGCCAGGCCGGCCAAGCCGGCCAACGGTTTCCCGCGGCCCAAAACCAGACCACCGAACACCCACCCACATCATACCTGCACTCGGAAGGAGGCTGGCGAGAAGCGGCGGGGACGAGGGAGACAGGGGAAAGGAGCCACCCTCAGATCTGACGAGGAGGGGAGACCTCCGCGCCACCGCCGCCACCCGCCGTCGTCTCACCACCCGCGTGGTCGAGGCCGCCGGCCAGAGCACCCCGCGAACGACGCCGGCCGAGAAGGCGCCGCCGCCTCGCCAAGAAGGGCCGCCGCCCCAGATCCGAGGCCCTCCTCGAGGAAAGGAGCGACCAAGGCCTCGCCGCCACCATCACGGGCGGCCGTGCGAGCGGATCCGGCGGCTTTCTCAGGTGGCGGCGAGGGACGGAGGGTGAGGGAACGGCGGCGCGACGGGGAAACCCTAGTCGCCGCCCAAGTCGCCCGAAGCGGACGATGCGGGGGCCGCGGGGGGGGGGGGGGGCGGAGCACCCATTGTTTTTAAATATGACTGGGGATGAACTTGCTAGTTTGATTCCAGTTCAAGTGTCGACAAGCTTTGTCGTCACAGAACATTAAGCTTGTTATATCTTTTGGTTGAAATCATGGAATTCAGTACTGAGGTTCCTTTTTGCATTGTGACTAGCAGCCATTCCGCAGTTGGCCTAGTCCATTTCGAACGGCATTGTTGGGTCACCGAGTAGCACCAGAGCTCGGAGAAATGTAATTTGGCTCGTTTACTTTTCCTTTTTTTTGTGGGAAGTGGTAAATGATGAGTTTTGGTCTTGAACTTGGTGCATTGGGCAAAAGATCCAGGGAAACGTTTAGGGCTCGTTTGATTCAAAGGAATTCCGTGGGACTTTTGGAGGGTTATAATCTTTAGGATTTTTTCCTACATTTGTCGTTTGATTCACAGGATTGAATCCTATAGGATTTTTTTCCTATGGAATCAAGTGCACTACATTTCATTGGAAATTTAGCATCCATTCCAACCTCTTTCTTCAATTCCTTTGTTTCTCCTGTAGCATCAAACACTTATGCTAATCCTATAGGATTCAAGTGGACATGCCACTCAAATCCTGTATTTTCCCTATTCCCGTGTTTTGAAAATCCTGCAAATCAAAGAGGGCCGTCTATTTACAAAATGTAGGGTATGTTCTGTGTCGTACCCTGAAGTAGTACTATCCTGATGCTTGCAGCTTCAATCAATTGCTGTTTTTACCTGTCATTATTGCTGGTGCTTTGTTTGTAACATCTTGTAGCTTCACTACTCTAATCAGCTACTGGAAATATCCATGGTTAGACATGGCAGATTTCCCCACTTCCACAATGAAATCATTTTGACACGAATACGGTCATGTAGAGATGCCAGGAACAGCATGCCAAACATTTCGACACAAAGAATAAACAAGAGCCCTACCAGATTCTTGCCAAATCGAAATGAGCATGAGAAAAATTGTTGTTTTAAAAGGTTGTCTAAAGGTCGGTGAATTGGGCAAAATATCCAGGAAACTGTTTGCTGTCTATCTATTCTGTCTCGTGCAAAAAAAAATGTAGTCATGTTGTTTGGTTCCCTGCATGGTAGTTGGTGTGGTTTCGCAGTGTGCAGGCCTACACGTTTGGTAGCGACGGCTTCCTGCATGTGCTGAGAGGAGTATGAAAGCCTAGCACGGAAAATAAGATAATCTTTCTCATCTCGTGGTCCACATGATCCTGCATGAGTGGAAACTGCTAATTCGGACGTTCCTCCTCAACCTAGTCCCGGAGTGCTTTTAACACCGTGTGATGCAAGGAATTGATGCGAGCCAAAGTAAAAGATTAATATTCCATCCATATGTAGTCTACCAACCATCATGCATCCAACCAAACACGCTATAGTAGTAGTAACTTGACGACGCAAGCCAAACAATGCGCATGTCGCCAAAGGCAACTGCTGATGGTTTTGTACAAAATGGATTAACAATCCGAATATCCATTTCTGAGCTAGGCTCATCTGCACCCGGTCAAGAAAAAATCACAAAAAATACAAAATAAATTCAAAAAATAAAAAGAAATTGCATGGTATAGAATTTGGTGCGTGAGGTGTGATCCAAATTTTAGATCGTTTGGACATATGAGTAGCTCTCAGCAATAAAGACAAATTGAGTCAAAACAATACATGAACAGTAAACCTTTTTACAGGCCCCAAATTTAGGAGACTCGTTGCGCCTCAGGAGACTCACCTCAAACAAGGAGCAGTATGCCACGACGAGAAGCCATGGGGGCGGAAAAGCATCACCACCGCTGTGCTGGGTTAATTAGGCAGAGTAGTCGGGATGTTGTCCACGTTGCTGTGTGCTGATGTCGGGAGGAAGTTAAGCGCATCCGTGCTTAAACTGCCTTTCAACTAGTTCATGTCATTTATCGGCTTTGGTGAAAAAAATGCTTGATATTGCCAACAAACTTCATTTTGATAAAGATTCCTCAAAAAAATGTGGAAATAGTGTGAGGAGAGATGTGTTTGATATGTGGTTAAAACTCCTTCAAACCTGAGAGGGGGTGTGTAAGGAGAAAGTGATATAACATATAATGATAAGTTCGTCGCAGTGAAGCCTGACCAATAAAGGTCAGGACAATAGTTTTTACCCCGCACATGAAACGGCGTTTTAATCAGTATTTTGATAATAATAGATTGTTCGGCAGTCGCATCTGGCAGTGCTCCATACTTGGCAAAGAAGACACTAACAAATCGGCGGGATATCTTCCCACCTAGGTTAGACCACCGCCACTGCCATCAAGAGGCCGCCCATGTCTTTGCGCGGATATGGTGTTGTTACTCCAGTGCTTCATGATTTGCCAAAAAGGCACTAGCAGATTGATGGATGTCTTCTCACTTTCTAACACCGCGCTCGGCCTTTGATGGCCGCTCATGTACCGTTGTCACTCTACACTAGCATTGTAGCATCCATCCTATCATCAGAGTCGTTGCCCTGGTGCTAGTGCTAGTGCCATGAACCCCTTCACCGGTTTGTAATAAGTTATGCTCGTAGGATCAAGTATTGATGCAATTTATAACTACAAGGCAAAATTGTTTTCCTTTGTAGTATTTTCTGACGGTTTTGCATATCCTTTGCTTATTTGAAGTGGAAACAAGGTTGCCGCTGTGTACGAAGTCCATCAATACTTGATGATCAGAAAATATAAGCAAGGCGAGTATTTTCTGAAGATGGACCCCTGACGTGTAACACAATTACACCCATCTGGAGCGAAACACAGGGAGCTCGTTGGGCTATGCCCATCGAATGCTATAGCACGCGCTTGCGTATTGGCCAGAAAAACAGTGGGAGAGGAGCGCTCGTTCCCTCGGTCTTCCTTCAGATGCGGCTGTCATCTTGATAAAAATCATTTATCGGCTTTGGTAAAAAAAAAGCATGATATTGCCAGCAAACTTCATTTTGATAAAGATTCCTCAAAAAAAAATGTGGAAATAGTGCGAGGAGATGTGTTTGATATGTGGCTAAAACTCAGGTAACGAGAAAGTGATATAACATATAATGGTAAGTTCGTCACAGCGAAGCCCGGTCAATAAAGGTCAGGACAAGAGTTTTTACCCCGCACACGAAGCGGTGTTTTAATCAGTATCTTGATAATAATAGACTGGCAGTGCTCCATGCTTGGCAAAGAAGGCACTAACAAATCGGTGGAATGTCTTTCCACCTTAGACCACCGCCACGGCCATCAAGAGGCCGCCCATGTCTTTGCGCGGATCTGGCGCTTGTTACTCCAGTGCTTCATGATTTGCCAAAAAGGCACTAGCAAATCGATGGATGTCATCCCACCTTCTATCACCGCCTCGGCCTTTCATGGCCGCTCATGTCAAGGCACAGATCTACCGTTGTCACTCTACACTAGCATTGTAGCATCCACCATAGCATCAGAGTCGTTGCCCTGGTGCTAGTGCTGGTGCCATGAACCCCTTCACTGGTTTGTAATAAGTTATGGTCGTAGGATCAAGTATTGGTGCAATTTATTACTACAAGGCAAAATTGTTTTCCTTTTGTAGCATTTTCTAATGGTTTCGTATCTCCTTTGCTTATTTGAAATGGAAACAATTTTGCCTTGTGTACGAATTCCATCAATACTTGATGATCAGAAAATATAAGCAAGGCGAGTATTTTCTGAAGATGACCCCTCACATGTAACACACTTACATCCATCAGGAGCGAAACGCAGGGAGCTCGTTGGGCTATGCCTGTCGGATGCTATAGCACGCGCTTGCGTATTCGCTAGAGAAACAGAGGGAGAGGAGCGCTTGTTCCCTAGGTCTTCCTTCACCATATGTGGCCGCCACCACCTCCTATTCTCCTCTCTCTCTCCCCTTTCAGCGCCCTCCTCTCTCTCGCTTCAACTAGCTTAATGAAGTGCCCCCCCCCTCGGTCGTGGACAAATCATCACCGGCTTCACATTCAGCAATGACCCTGGATGTGGCACTCCGACTCCACACCCGCATCGGCGGTGATGGTGGTCGGAACACCAAACAACACGCTCGCGTGCTCTTTTTACCAGTGGTGGCTCTTATTATCTGCTAAAAAAATCATACAAATACGTATGCATCCCATTTCACAAAAAAACATATGCATCCCCCTACATATTCGTGTGCAGATTTTATATAATATACATATAATATGGGAAATCAAACGAAAGCCAAGCTTATGGTCTGTTCTGGCAGAGTTTATCTTTCAAAAAAAAAACTTGGGCTTCAATGTTTACCTAGGCATGGGCCATGGCCATGGGCTCTCTCCCCGTCACAACTCACAACATCTTGCCTGCCCCCACGGCCCAGGGCTCACGGACTCCTCCCCTCCGGCGGCTCTCCTCGTCTCCTCCACAACCCCGCAGCGCACTCTCGAAATTTGGCGACTCCCTCTCGCCGCCTGCTCGATCGCCATGGAGATGGAGGCGATGGGGAAGCAGCAGCGGGAGGAGGCGCTCCTCCGCGCCGCCGCCACCGGCAACCTCGGCCTCCTCAAGAGTAACCCCGCCTCCTCCTCCTCATGCTCTTTCTTCTTAGGGTTTGATGATGGTAGTAGCTTGACGGATTTAGTGCCCGACTTGGCTCCCAATTCTCGCGTTGCGAAGAGATGGCGCGGTGGATGGGCTCGGGAGGCAAAGACGAGGCCGCCATCCTGGGCACCGTGGAGGACGGCGTAGGGGACCGCGCGCTGCACCTCGCGGCCGGGGCGGGGCAGCTCGAGGTCTGCAGGTACCTCGTCGAGGACCTCCGCCTCGATGTCAATCAACTCAACTTCATAGGTGGTGCTCCCTTCCATGCTTCCCTTCGCATCAATTTGCAGATTCTTCAACTTTTGCCCATGTATTTATGCTGATTCTGCTTACTAGCTAGTTACCACCATGTGGAATTTGCATCTCAGGCTTCGAATTTGGTGTTACATGTTGTCTGCATCTGTAAATAAATTATAGTTGAGTGATAAGTGGAGTTGAGAAATATCCAATGTATATGCACGCAGCCATCGATTTCCTTTGGATATTGTTATACGGGCGAACCGCTACTTGTGGACTGTATATGTAGTGTATCCTCTGTCTGTTGTTGTGCAATTTTGTCGACAGTAAACATTTGTCAAGATGGAAAGGCATTTGATACTGCACAAGTGAAGTTCTCTTTCCACGTTTGGCTCTCTTGCGTACTACTTTTTGTATTGAGGGCAGGATTGGTGTGAATTTGTTGAGCTTCTCATGTTTACTTTTTTGGCTGTTGCAGGTGACACGCCACTGTACCATTCTGCCATATATGGGAGAGCTGCTGCTGCAAGATATCTTCTTGATCATGGTGCTGATCCACTAGCTGGCAAACTACACTCACCTCTCTATGGCGCTGCAAAGAAAGGTCTCTCTCTTTCTCAACAAGTGTGCTTATTTATCATATGTGTGAGTGCATACATAGTCGGTTTGGTTTTTTGCCTTAGAAAGCCACATCTAAATATATAGGCAGCATTAGACTCCAAAGACAAACTATTGATAGATCTGGGAGATCAAGAAGAACTGGAAAGGGGTTCAGGAGACGTGATTCTCTCCTTTAATGCTGTCAATCGTTTTGTTGCCATTCCTTGAGGCTTCGCTTGGATTTAGGGATATGGAGACTTGGAATCAGAAATGCTTGCTGGAGTTGAATCTAATCCTGTATTTGAATGGAAGGAATTGGAAAAGGAGAAGGATAGGCATATGAACTTGCGTTTTCAACCCAAGGGGGAGGCTATGTTATGACGTGGAAAAGGGCATGGTTAACATTTGTTTGGTGGCCTCTCTCTGTTGGAATAGACTTGGCTAAGGAATAAAGTAAGCAAGAAACACACGTCACAGGGACAGAGCTACAACCTTCACTCTTGGGATCATGACAGTTGACTACTACTAGATGATATCTTGCGCGTTGCTGCGGAAATTCGTTAAAATATATAGGATCAACATTCATGTAGCGACGAATATTTGTTTGACTCGCCAATATGATAGGTGCAAGATAGAATATGTATGCTGTGTGTTTGCATGAAAATTCATTGTTTAATTGTAAAATCAAAGACATGTATGAGAGTTACACCGGATCCATTCTTTTCCAAAAGCAAAAATGCATTGTTATTGTGATCGGCGTGTTCTCGAAAGAAAGGTTGGAAATGCGTTATTCCATTTCTTATGCAACTACCAGTTACAAATGGATAATCTTATAGTTTTGGTAATTTCATAGTATTCTTAGCTTCTCAATTTCACCATTATATGTATATGTGAACTTGCCTTGGCCGAACAGTCTAAGAACGACTAAAACATAATTACAAATTTTGTGACATTTTTTGCGGGTGGTATTAGGTGGCATCCTAGGCTGAAATCTAATGCAGTTTGTTACATAGGGTAGAAACACTGATGTGAAAGGGAAAAAATGTACATCAAACAAACTTTAACACAGGTGTTGTCAATACGTGATTCATCCCAGAGACAGACACTTACTTGGACACAAATAGTTTTCTGGTTCTGAGAACTATGGATAAACTGGATTACTTGCAGTCAATAATATCAAGCAGATTCGAACTCTAGGCAGTAGCAATAGCTCACTTAAAAATATTCTAGGAACAAAAGGGAGTAAAAATTCTTATTTCCTAAAACATATTCGTTAGGTAGCTGAGGCATTTCTTCAAGCACCTAACAGGCAATCTAGCAAAATCTTAGATAAATGGTGTTTAAATAAAGTACTATCAGATTGTTTGGCCAAGGCACCATAAGAAATTCAACCTCTGGAACCACAACAGGATCCCTAACCTTATCAAATGCCAATGCTCACGATTCTACACCAGGTAACAAATTTTAGATCAAGTCTTGCAATAAGGTAGTGGGAGATTTGCTTAGATGGGTGGCTCCATGTTGATTGGCGATGTGGATAGGCTGCATGTCAAGAGAAATAAGGTAGTGGGAGGCTCCTATTTAGATATAGTAGATGACACCTCTCTTCGCTAGTGCGATGCTTGCTGTTTCTATTTTAGCATATCTTGCCATATGTTTTTATGTGATTTCCATCGAACAAAGCTCCCATATATATGATTTGGGTGATGGCTGAAGAAACATTATGTTGTGCTTGGAGAATAACTTTGAGGTTTGGAATTTTGAAGTTGAATATCCAATGGTATCCATTGATTATAATCTTATAAGCTCAAAATCGATGACTTCTTCTATTTCCAAGGATAAACAAGTAAATTTTTAATAGTCCCAATCCGATCACCTTTGAAAACCTGGTCCTGGATGAGATATGTGGTAAACAAAAAGGTTATGGGGCAATTCATGATCACTAAACCGAAAACTGGCCCAGAGTTAATTTTTTGTGCAGATGTATAGTCAGCTGCATCTGAGGTAAAAGCTGTTGCCTTGAGGGGTTTGAGTCCTGGAAACAGCCTCTTGCAGAAATGTAGGTAAAGGCTGCGCGCGTACAAAAAACCCAAAGTGGTCGGACCCTTCCCCGGACCCTGCGCAAGTGGGAGCTATGTGCACCGGGCTGCCCTTTATGTAAAGTCAGCTACATGTTGGAAACTATTCTTGTCTCATTCATTTTTTTGAAACTTGGTTTTCCAGGACATTCTGAAATAGTAGAACTGCTTCTTTCAAGAGGAGTCGATGTGGATTTAGATTCTGCACAAGGGACGCCATTGCATGCAGCTGCTATTGCTAAAGATCATAACATAATTAAGATTCTGTTGGAGCACCATGCCGATGTAAGACACTAGTTTCTTGGTTCTCTTCTTTGTGGTGAAAAAGAAAACTCTTTAACGGAATATCTTTGGCCAGTGGTACTCTTGCTCCATCTGTATATTCTATAATACCTGTGCTCCATCTGAACAAAGGATGAAGCAACAAAAATTCATCATGGACTGTATTAATTATCCTAAACTAAAATGTGCTCACTTTCCCAGAGGTCAAGGACATGTTACGTCTAATTTCTATGTAAATATATTTCTTTTTGTTGCCTTCAGAAATACCAATATACACACCACAAGTAGATTTTATTTCTCTATTGACGCATCTCAGAATTAATCTCTATTGGTCCCTTATTTTTTTGACAAGTTTAATTTATTGATACTTCCACTTTTCGCAGCCTAACAAGGTTTCCGGTCTTGGTTATACCCCATTGAGTTGGGCCATCCGGGCTATCAAGCCCATGCCTAGAGAGCCGTTGGAATGTGTCAAGCTACTTGTTAAGGTCAGTGCTCTTTTCTTCGTAGGAGGCTTTGTTAAAGTTCTGTAGGCACAGCTTCATTTTCTATATATGTATTCTGTGGCTGACATAGCAAGCATTAACTCAAACAAATGATTAAATAGTTATTCATTTGCACAGGCTGGTGCTGATGTGAATTTTATTGACTTCGATGGTGGTAGTTACGTGATGTTGGCAGTGAAGTCTGGCTTCCCTGGCATCATGAAGTTCTTGCTAGATGCTGGTGCTAACCCCAATATTCCTGATGAAGTGAGCCTTACTTGTTTTGCTGTTGTCACTTGTCATCATCTACTTTTCATGCATGTGCTGTAAGTTAGCTGAACATTGTTCCATTTTTTCTCTATGAGGTCATGTTAGGCTGTAGACTCCTGACACTTGACGGATTAGGATAATCTTCTTACCCACACTTCGTCTGACACCAGGAATAGGCTTACATGAGGAGAAAACACTATTTCCTCCGACTACTTAAAGATGGCACACACACTTTTCAAGATTTAATTTTGACCATCGTATAGAAATAATACACAAGTCATGTAACTTAGAAGTTAATAATTGGAAAATTCTTTATATACGAATTTAATGGTATAACTTTTGTGGCACATAACCCTCATTTTATAAGTTAAGGTCAAGGCTTAAGACATTCGTGACGAGTATATATGCAGTATGCAATGCAGCAAGCGAAGAGAAGATGCTGCTTCTGTGCATAACCGAAATATATTTTTCAGTTGCGAAGAAGAAAAACGCACGAGTCAAACTTATGCGGGATTATAAAATGGAATGGTTCGGTTGTATCTATACATCTGACATTCACTCCGGTTAATTCCTGATTAGACATTGTCAGGGGAATTCAGTAATCTTATTCAGAAATTCGCTTTGGCACATGGGAGCACGCGCTCCTGCCACCAGAAAAAAATATTCGAAGTGTGAAAAAATTCCAAACAAAAATTTGGCGCATACATCTCAACATTATATGTGTGTACGTCATGTTTCGGAGAAAACCGACGTTTTTTGTGGCTTGTGTAAAAAAGACAAAGATGTCTTGTGGAAAGCACTTTTTAACACAGATTTTGTCTTTTTTCACACACGAAACATAAGTTGTCGGTTTTTAGCGAAACGACTTTATGAGCATGTACAATATCGAGATGTACACGTCAAATTTTTGTTTGAATTTTTTTTGACATTTCAAAATATGTTTAAAACACATTTTAAAAACCAGGAGCGTGCGCTCCTGTGTGCCAAAACGCCACTCTCCTAATCTTATTTTCACTTCTTACTCTGTGAGGGTACCTTCTTGCACCTTGCTTTAAGTGTTATATAGGTACTGTAAATACTAAATACATTAGCAAAAGGGTGTAAAAATAGGGAACTTATGGTAGAGCAAAGTTGCCAGTTATTGTGCCATAGGTATCAATTAATCGTAGATACCAAACTTATAGCAATATTCCTCAATCTCTTCAATCCATCTCACTTAGTCATGCTTGATATCATCGATTCACCTCCCATGTAAAAGCAGATCACCAAAAATCCATCTGAATAATTTCACTCTCAGATCAGCATGATAGATTATGCTATTTCCCTACTTGATCTTTTGGCTACAATAACTGCCTCTCAATAAAAAAATGTAAGACAAAAAATATAGCTATATTGGTGAACATAAATAAATTAATGTAAATCGCAAACCTAATTTGAAGCATCTGGCACTGAAATCCATCACTACCTAGGTTTCTGCTGGCACCAACGTCCCAGTGCCTCGACAATTTGGTGGGGGACACTACTATCAATGCATCAGACGCTTAGAAGAGGATCGGACATGTGTCCACCATGGACCCCTTCGCCCCACCTGAACTTCGACTCGAGGCCAGGAGGCAATGGAGGTCAGCACCGGTGCAGGAGGGATTGCAGGTGGACTCCACATAGCCGCGCTCTGACAAAGGGCAGCAGTGGTGTAGAGAGGGAGGGAGGGAAACAAAGAGCCGTGTGTTTATAGTGGTAGAGATGATGTTGAAACATTGTAAAATTTGAATCTTCTGTGTTGCAAATTCCAGAGTATGACATGTAAATGTTTCTTGTCTACTGAACTAGGAATTGAAAAAAATCTACAGCTTCTTTATAGCCTGGTCAAAGAAACATAAAATACTACTTCTGCAAAGGTTTCCTTTGCCCCTTCCATGTATATTTTGGTGTTTGGATCATCTTCATCCTGTTCTGTTTTGAAAAGTTTATGCAATACAAGATATTAGTTGAAGCTTTTGGTTATTAATGTTACTGTATTTTACGTAGCCCTTGTTTTGCAAATTTCGTTAGGAAGGATGCACGAGGCTGTTCCACCATATGTCCTTGCATAGTGGTTCACTTGAATCCAGCCATTTCGTTGAGATCTTAGGCTGTGATTCCTAACTATCAATGTGTAAATCTTCCAATTACATTTTGTATTTATATTTGGTATTTACTCTTGCAGCGTGGTAACACACTGATTGAAGTTGCTGCCTCTAAAGGCAGTAGGGACATGGTTGAAATGTTATTCCCTTTATCTTCTCCTATTTCAACGCTGCCGGACTGGAGTATTGATGGAATCATTTCTCATGTGAAACACTTTGGTTTGAAGCCGATGGTATGTGTTTCCTTCTGTGCTCACTTGCAGTTCCATATGTTATTTATCATCACCATGCAGTTATGTTCTTTGGCAGTTCTGTCCATTTAGAGTACAAATAGTTTTAATTCACGATTGTTGTAAATTCCATTGTGCAAACAAAAAATTCCATGCACAAATTTTACTTTCGTGCATTGCATCACTATTAGCAAACTTCTAGTCTTTGGGTATGACAACATGGTGTACTATTAATGTGCTAGACTTAACAAGTTATCTTGGATGATATTGTGCCTGCCCTGAAACTCCGGACAATAGTTTCTATTATGAGTTTATAGTCTTATACATTAAGTAGGATAGACCCTGAATTCCGGATAAACCCTGCATAACTGCAGTACAACACATTTTTTTCTAGTCTTATACATTAATTAAGCGATATAGGTGAGACTTACAAATTTGTGCATGTTTCATGTTTTACATTACAGGCTAGTTCTACATATTTTTTGTGACCACTTCTTTTATCAGGATAAACAAAAATGTGCGAAGATAAGAACTGAACTGAAACAGAAAGCTTCAGAGGCTTTTAAGGAAGGGAAATATTATATGGCTTCAGAGATGTATACTGGTGTAAGTCACCAGGGCTCATTTTTATTGCCCGGAGGAGTGATGGTTATTTTTTATATTTTGTAAACTGTTAATCTCAGTCCACACTTTTTTTTTGTTCACACCGAAAATAGGTTGCATGTACTGCCACCTCTTCCTGGTAAAAATATGTGCTGTTAGATACTACTCCCTCCGTCTCAAAATATAAGACGTTTTTTGCTCTAGATTTAGACAAAAAACGTCTTACATTTTGGGACAGAGGGAGTACCTCTGTCCTGGTTTACTAGCCCCCCTCATATTTTGTGTCATGTTTTGAACATGATTTTAACTGATAAAATACGTTGTGTCAGTTATACATAGCAAAAATTATATCATTGGAAACTGCATTCAAATACAAATCCAACAATATAATTTTGTATGCCATGCATTAACATTTTGCTAGTCAAATATGTGGTCAAACTTTGACCCAAAATACAATGGGGACTAATAAACCCAGACTGAGGTAGTACTCACTTCCACAGTACAAGGCATACAGAACCTAGGCGTTCTGCTCTCTTAGTAATTATCAGGTAGTTGAGCAGTTTGTGTTCAAAAGGCTGAGGTAGCACATGTTTTTTTGGAATGCAGGTAACAGAAGTTGCTATTTTGAAATGTACTAGTATCTGCTTGTTCAATACATTTGCTGGTTTCATGTGTACGGAGATCTCTATGTCAAAAATAACACTCTGAGCGTCATCCTCATTGATATGATTATTGTCTTGGGAGTACTCTGTTTTAGGTATCGCTGAAAGCTGCATGCGACTGATGTGTTGTAGGCAATGGCATTTGACCCTAGTCCAGATGATTGTGCAATCATATTGGCAAACAGGAGTCTCAGCACTTTGCGTGGTGGGAATGGAAGAGCTGCTCTCTCTGATGCTAACATGTGCAGGATGGCGCGACCTCTTTGGCCAAAAGCCTGCTATCGAGAAGGGGCAGCTCTTATGTTATTGAAGGTAAAAAGGACAGTAGTTTTCTTCAAGCATTCCTGATCATGGTCATATAACTGATCATCTTATGCTGTGTACTCTGTAGAAGTACGAGAGAGCATGCGAGGCTTTTGCAGATGGCTTGAAGCTTGAGCCTTCAAATGGTGATCTTGCAAATGCTTTAAGGTAACTGGTTCATTTTTTCATGATGTGTAGGGTTACATGCTGCAGTCCCCTGCCTGGTTCAAAAGTTAAGTGAAAGGATACATGATATCGACCATTGTTTGTGTCCATGGAAAAGATGGTCTCCATATCTGGAGAATGTTACATGGATTCAGTCATTCAAGTCCGTTGAGTTATTTTCTTGAGCTGGAGCGATTTACTAATCGCGGAAAGAGCGCCTACTGTCGATCTGCATATTGTTATGATTGATCTTCAGGGCGAAGTTGTACACAGATTCCTGACAATGCTCATGTTCATAATATTTTGGTCGCAGGGAAGCCCAAGAAGCAGCAAAGAATGCTCGTAGCCGTGAAAAGTGACTGGCGTGTCAAGTCTTGCATGCAGAATCCGAAGCTCTATTTTGTTGCCGAGCACCTTTTGTCTAGCCTGAAAACTTGTAATATCCTGTGGTTTTTAAGACTTCCGTGGCACGCGTCGTTTGTAATGTAACCAGGTGAACTCGCTAGCTGTAGTAATCTGGATTCCAGTTCAAGTGTTAACAAACTTTATCATCGCAGAAAATTAAGCTTGTTGTAACTTGGGTGGAATCATGGAATTCAGTACTGAAGTTTGGGGCTAATGCAGACAGTGAAGTTTCACGGGTAGCCTGTGAATGAATACTAGAACAAGTTATTGATTTTGTCGGTAGCCTGGTTTGCCCAAAAAAAATTAGGTTTTATATGGCATTGGGCATACTTTGCCGAGAGGTTTTTGTGTTGGACGTGGGCTGCCGAGGAAAATGTAATTGGGCTGCCGAGGAAAATGTAATTGGCTCGTTCTCTCGATCGTTGAAGCCGAGATCACATAGCCCACATATGTCAACTATTTCCCAGAATGCCTAAATTTTACTTGCATCTTGATTTGCATCTTGATCATTTTGATCCCATCTGCTCCTCTCATCTCAAAATTCCATTGAAGTCCCCAATGTTCATACATGGAAGGTCTAAATCAGCCTTATAAGAAACTTAGTCATATTCCGTGTGAGATGCAGCAAGTTCCTACTCGCCTCCCCATACAAGCATGTAAGGCACCATGGTTGTTTTCCCACCCCCTGCACCGTCATATCTATGTGATACTAGCAACTCCACTCATGCTTGTATGGGGAGGCGAATAGGAATCAACTCCATAAGCATGATCAAAACCCAAAATCCTTCACTCATGCCTGAACTCCCAACTCCATAAGCATGGCCAAAACCCAAAATCCTTTGATTTCCTTTTCCTTTTTATTTTTTTCTTCTTTTTCATCGGTTTTCCTTGTTTCCTTCTTGGGTTTCCTTTATCCAGGCCCAAGCACGACATATAGTTAGGCCCGTTTATCCGTTATGGGACGCGTGCTTTTAGGCCAATTTGGACGATTTCCCAAACGGCGCCCGCTGCGCCCTTTTCTTCAAGCAGCGCACTCACCACTAGGACAACGACACACTTGTGCTTACAGTTTTCCTCCTTTCCTTTTATTCTTTCTCTAGGTCGTTCGCTGGTCAGCTTCTGGGCGTTTTTTCTTCTTGTTCCTTTTTCACTTTTCTTTTCTCATTTCCCTTTCTTTTTTTCTTTCCTTAAATGTGCGAACTTTTTATCAATATCGATGAATTTTTTTTAAATTCAATGATTTTTTTTTCAAATTTGATGTACTTTTTTTAAATGCACATTTTTTTTAAGTCGGTGAACTTTTTTTCAAAACCGATGAGCTTTTTTCAATTTTTGCGAACTGTTTTAAAATTGATGAAATTTTTTCAAATTTGATGAACTTTTTTGAAATTCAATGAACATTTTTTTAAATCGACGAACTATTTTCAAATTCGATGAAATTTTTTCAAAATCGATGAACTTTTATTCAAAACCGATGAACTTTTTTCATTTTTTGTGAACTTTTTAAACAATTGATGAACTAGTTTTTAAAATCGATAAACTTGTTTTAAAAATCAATGAACTTTTCAACTAATTTTCAGATTTTTTACGTTAAATGTTCCACTAAATGAATGGTTAAGTAGCACCTTTTCCTAGTGCCAAGGGCGGAGCCAACTTAGAAACATTGGGTTAGATAGAGTGAACCCAACAGATTTCCCCTGAAGCACCTATTGGACGCTCGTCGCGTCCAACAGCGCGCGCGATGCATAGGGGAGCCTGACTGGCCTGGCCCTTTGGTACTATAGCGCGAGATACTGTAGCATGCGGTTCAAAAACTTAAAACATTTTCTAAAAAATGTGATTTTCAAAAAATTACAAACATTTATCCAAAAGTTGAACAATTTTTCGAAAAATTGTGAACAATTTTTTTTAAATGCAAACTAGTTTTGAAATTTCAAACATTTTTTTGAAATTTCGAACATCCTGAAATTTGTGTACATTTTTTTGAAATTTTGAAAAAAAATTCAATCCTCAACTTTTTGAAAATGCAAACATTTTTTGAAAATTTTAACATTTACTAAAAATGTAAGTTAAATGTTTGAAAAAACGCTAACAATTTTGAAATTCCCAGATATTATTTAAAAGAAAACGAACATTGCTTGAATTTGTGGACATTTATTGAAACTTTTGAAAAAGAACAATAAACTAGAGAAAAGGAAAAATAAAAAATAATGAAAACCAGAAAAATGAACAAAAAACAGGAAAACCGATAAGGAAAAACAACAGAAAAAGGAGAGCCAGTTCAGGACCAAAACCAGTCAGCAACTGGGCCGGCCCATCTTGTTTTATCGGTCAGTCAACCTATGCGAAACAGCGGGAATTTGCCGCATAATGCAACAAATAGGAAATACTGATTCTCTTACCTACTTTCATGAACGAGAGCAACTAATTGAGGAGCACTCTTTCGGAAGACTCTCAGCCGTCGTCACGTGTTGCGTTCTGGACACTCCCTTCGGATTTTATTTTTTATTTTTTCACACGCGTTTTCTGCTTTTTAGATGGGGGTTTCTCGGGTTTTTTGGCTTTTCAGTTTTTCACTGGTCTTTCTTAGCTTTAAAAAAAGCATGAAAAAACGTGTTTTCTTGTTTTTGCGAGAGGCATGGCCGTGCCTCTCTCAAACGGGAAAAACACGTTTTTTTCTTTTCTTTTCTTTCGTGAGACGCACGATTTTGCTTCCGCGAGAGGCATGGTCGTGCCTCTCGGAAACGAAAAAAAACGTGTTTTATTTTTTTTCTTCTGTTCGTGAGAGGCATGACCGTGCCTCTCGGAAACGGAAAAAATGTGTTTTCTCTTTTTATTCCTTTCATGAGAGACACGGTTTTGTTTTCACGAGAGGCACGGTTTTGCTTCCGTGAAAGGTCAGAAACCAAAAAAACGCGCGTTATTTTTCTTTTCCTTATGTGAGAGACACGGTTTTGCTTCTGCGAGAGGTACAGTCTCAGAAATGGAAAAAATGCGTTTTCTTTTTTTTTTCTTTAGCGAGAGGCACGGATTTGCTTTCACGAGAAAAGAAGAAAAAGTGCTCCTGGTTCGTTTTTTTTTTAAAATAAGTTCGTCAAAACCTATCAACATGGAATCTACTTTTAAAGATCTCGACGCGAGGAATCCAAGGAAAAAAACAGTCTAAGAGATAAAACATTTTGAATGAACGGATCTACGAAAAAAATTCTCAGGTTGCGACACGTGGCCCATATACAACGTCGCAATCTATGAGGATGGAACTGACCTTTAAATGAAGTGCTCCTCAATTAATGATTTCGGACATGAACCCAATAAAAAGTCAAAGCTAATCCCATCAAATAATATGACGTGTATAGCTAAACAAAAGGCGCAAACCCCCACGAGCAAATGAGTCCATGTCAGAGCTACATCATGCCCCGATTAGTCGTGTACACATTGTTTTATATGGCAGCTGCATGTCTCGTCTCTCATCTGTTTGTTTTTCTAACTCTCATCTCTTGTCTGTTTGTGTATACCTCGGCCGCCAGACGCCTGCGGCGAGCAGACTGTTCTAGATCGACAGTGGCAAGCTGGCCGGAAGAGAATTTTAAAGTACACAAGAAATCCTAAGAAGCAAGATTAGATTAGGCGTAGATATTTAACGAGGGGACCTTACATGCGACCGCTAATTTTGATTTTACACAGAGGTGATTGGAAATACTCGACGAAGATTTAATCAAGATTGGTTTGATTTATATGATGGTTGGCTTGAGTATAGGACAAAGTGCATAAGGCCTTTTGTTTGTGTTGCTACCTTTACAGAGATTACAATTGCTGGAATTTAGTCTATTTTAGACAGCCCAATAACTATTCCAGAAATTCTTAATAAATCCTAAAGGCCCACTTAGCCCATTTGTGCAAGGCAAGGGATACTACTAAAGTTTAGTCCCACGTTGCTAGTTTAGTGGGAGTTGGACCTCCTTATAAGGGAGGTTATTTCCCCACTTGTACGAGCATGAGAACAAGAAGGATATCCATGCGCGCTCCTCCTCCGCCGCCCGCCTCGTCGCGCCGCGGGTTGCGGGGATGAGCCGAGCCGATATCTAAATTTTTGCCACGCACTACGGGTATACGAAAGGTCACACAGTAGGCCTCCGAAACCGTACCACTTTGAGTCCTGTACGGGAGAACGGTGATAAAGTTTTTGGGGAGCGCTCTGCGTGACTACTGGCTTCTTCATCACGGACTCCGACGACTACTTCCCGATGACGACTTCTTCCCCGACGTCGACTACCTCAACAACGACATGGCTGGAGAGGATGTCGACCCCAAGTCCAGTGCTTCTGCTGTTGCTGTCTCGTATGTGTTCTTCTTCTTTCTATCAGATGTCGTGCCACAATTTCTCATACTAGTACTTGCCCTACATGTGTTAGGCTCTACTCCATATATGCAACATGATCTAGTGTCTGTCCTAGATGTGTTCAGTTCAAGTTCATATATTCAGATGCTATTTACTTTCTCTCCGTTAGATTGCATGACTCGCTTTATCGCGGCTATATTAGTCATGCTTTATTTAATATTTCTGTTAATAAAATCATTTGGTAAATTGCTCATATTTCCATCAACAATGAGAGACAAGCTTGGACTAATGCATTTTTAATTAATTGTTGAAATGGCTGGAACAAGAAAAACACACTAGATATTCATGTGGATAAAGGTAGTGTTAATAACTTTTATCGTGTAACAATAAAAAGATGTGATGCTTTGATGAATCAAGATCAATCAATTTAGGTTGCTCTTGATAAGCAAACTGGTATTACTAAAAAGCACAATCTAATTGGGGTTAATGCTTCGATTTATTCAGTGAGATATTTGTTGCATCAAGGCTTAGCTTCCCGAGACCTCGTCGAATCAGAAGAGACAAAAAATAAGGGAAACTTCAGAGAGTTGGTACATACTTTGGTAAATCAAATTGATGCTATACACAATGCAGTTCTTGGGAATGCTCCAAAAAACTATAATTGGTTATGTGGAGATATTCAAAAGGAAATTGGAAAATATTTTGCAAAGGTAACATCAAACTCTGCTACCTACTATTTATGTTTTCTTATAAGTCGTCACAGATGTTCTCTAATGAGTTAACTATCTTTTGTACAGATAACTTTAAAGTCTATCACTGAAGAAAATGGAGGTGATGTGTTTAGTTTGTTCATTGATGAGGTTGTCAATGTGTTTGACAAAGAGCAAATACCAGTTGTTCTGCGATATCTTAGCGAACGAAACGTCAGCGACTTGTATCTAGGCTACTCTTAAAAATCATTCATTGATATTGGATTAAGCATAAAACATGCTAGTGACCAACCTATGATGGGGCAAGTAACATTCATGGTGAGTTCAATGGATTCAATTCAAAGATTATGCAAGAGAATTGTTGGCGTATTATGTGCGCTATTTTTCCCACAAGCTCCAATTGGTTATTGTGACACTAGCAAAGAAGCATGACGATATTGTAGAGTTGTTACACATGATCGCCATTTTATTCAATATGGTTGGAGCTTCTTGCAAAAGAAATGATATGATTAGAGAGAAACATCCAGATGAGGTAATAAAGCCCTAGGCAATGGGCATGTTAATTAACACTGGCATGGGGTTAAATCAAGATCAAACTCTTCCAAGAGCTGGTGACATGTGTTGGGGATCACACTACAGAACCCTTTCAAGTCTAGTGAAATTGTTTTCTGAAATATTTTGAGAAAGAAGGCAAAACTGGTAAGAAATACTAGGCATGTGGTCTTGTAGCATATTTTCAGACCTTTGCTTTTGTTTTTTATTTGAACATGATGGTGTGTATATTGTGCGCACAGCCACAAAGGGGCCTTCCCCGATGTCTAGCGGAGGACGCGGGCGTGGTGGTCGAGGAGGCCGCGGTGGTTTGCCGCCGCACAAGCGGGCCCGTCACTACGACAAGGCTGGGAGCTCCGCCATCCGCCCGCCGGCGGAGGAATGGCACCGCGTGCAGGCTCGGGAACGTGGCGCCCTCTCTTGATAACCCACAAGTATAGGGAATCGCAACAATTTTCGATAAGTAAGAGTGTCGAACCCAACGAGGAGCTAAAGGTAGAACAAATATTCCCTCAAGTTCTATCGACCACCGATACAACTCTATGCACGCTTGACGTTCGCTTTACCTAGAACAAGTATGAAACTAGAAGTACTTTGTAGGTGTTTTTGGATAGTCTTGTAAGAATATAAAGAGCGCAAAAATAAAAGCTAGGGGCTGTTTAGATGAAGACACAACTAAATTAGTTTTAGTAGAGAGCTTTTGTCAATAAGAAAGTTATTTGTCCCTAGGCAATCGATAACTAGACCGGTAATCATTATTGCAGTTTTATTTGAGGGAGAGGCATAAGCTAACATACTTTCTCTACTTGGATCATATGCACTTATGATTGGAACTCTAGCAAGCATCCGCAACTACTAAAGATTCATTAAGGTAAAACCCAACCATAGCATTAAAGTATCAAGTCCCCTTTATCCCATACGCAAACAACCTACTTACTCGGGTCTGTGCTTCTGTCACTCACGCCACCCACCATAAGCAAATCATGAACATATTGCAAACCCTACAGCGGGAATCCCTCACGCTTGCGCGACACGGAGAGCACCATAGGACAACATCAATAATAAAACATACAATTATATAGTCTGGCTATGCTCCATCTTCACCACACAAATATTTACATCATGCACAACCCCGATGACAAGTCAAGCAATTGTTTCATACTTTTGACGTTTCTCAAACCTTTTCAACTTTCATGCAATACATGAGCGTGAGCCATGGACATAGCACTATAGGTGGAATAGAATATGATGGTGGGGGTTATGTGGAGAAGACAAAAAAGGAGAAAGTCTCACATCAACTAGGCGTATCAACGGGCTATGGAGATGCCCATCAATAGATATCAATGTGAGGAGTAGGGATTGCCATGCAACGGATGCACTAAGAGCTATAAGTATATATGAAAACTTAAACTGAAACTAAGTGGGTGTGCATCCAACTTGCTTGCTCATGAAGACCTAGGGCATTTGAGAAAGCCCATCGTTGGAATATACAAGCCAAGTTTTATAATGGAAAATTCCCACTAGTATATGAAAGTGACAAAATGAGAGACTCTCTATCATGAAGATCATGGTGCTACTTTGAAGCACAAGTGTGGTAAAAGGATAGTAACATTGTCCCTTCTCTCTTTTTCTCTCATCATTTTATTTTTTATTTTTTTATTTGGGCCTTTCTCTTTTTTTTATGGCCTCTTTTTTTTTCGTCCGGAGTCTCATCCCGACTTGCGGTGAAATCATAGTCTCCATCATCCTTTCCTCACTAGGACAATGCTCTAATAATGATGATCATCACACTTTTATTTACTTACAACTCAAGAATTACAATGCTCTTTTATTTACTTACGTATCAGCATCCCAAGCTTAATTCCTGCTCGTCCTCCAGTAGGTAAATGATAAAAAAATAATTTTTGATGTGGAATGCTATCTAGCATAATCTTGATCATGTATCTAATCATGGCATGAATATTAAGACACGAGTTATTCAAAGCAATAGTCTATCATTTGACATAAAAACAATAATACTTCAATCCTACTAATAAAGCAATCATGTCTTTTCAAAATAACAAGGCCAAAGAAAGTTATCCCTACAAAATCATATAGTCTGGCTATGCTCCATCTTCACCACACAAAATATTCACATCATGCACAACCCCGATGACAAGCCAAGCAATTGTTTCATACTTTTGACGTTCTCAAGCCTTTTCAACTTTCACGCAATACATGAGCGTGAGCCATGGATATAGCACTATAGGTGGAATAGAATATGATGGTGGAGGTTGTGTGGAGAAGAGAAAAAGGAGAAAGTCTCACATCGACGCGGCTAATCAACGGGCTATGGAGATGCCCATCAGTTGATGTCAATGTGAGGAGTAGGGATTGCCATGCAACGGATGCACTAAGAGCTATAAGTGTATGAAAGCTCAAACTGAAAACTAAGTGGGTGTGCATCCAACTTTCTTGCTCATGAAGACCTCGGGCATTTGAGAAAGCCCATCATCGGAATATACAAGCCAAGTTCTATAATGAAAATTCCCACTAGTATATGAAAGTGATAACTCAAGAGACTCTCTATATGAAGAACATGGTGCTACTTTGAAGCACAAGTGTGGTAAAAGGATAGTAACATTGCCCCTTCTCTCTTTTTCTCTCATTTTTTTTGTTTTCTTTTCTTTTTTTCTTTTTTTGGGCCTTCTCTTTTTTTGGCCTTTCTCTTTTTTTTCGTCTGGAGTCTCATCCTGACTTGTGGGGGAATCATAGTCTCCATCATCCTTTCCTCACTGGGGCAATGCTCTAATAATGATGATCATCACACTTTTATTTACTTATAACTCAATATTACAACTCGATATCTAGAACAAAGATATGACTCTATATGAATGGCTCCGGCAGTGTACCGGGATGTGCAATGATCTAGCGTAGCAATGACATCAAAAAACGGACAAGCCATGAAAACATCATGCTAGCTATCTTATGATCATGCAAAGCAATATGACAATAAATGCTCAAGTCATGTATATGATGATGATGGAAGTTGCATGGCAATATATCTCGGAATGGCTATGGAAATGCCATGATAGATAGGTATGGTGGCTGTTTTGAGGAAGATATAAGGAGGTTTATGTGTGATAGAACGTATCGTATCACGGGGTTTGGATGCACCGGCGAAGTTTGCACCAACTCTTGAGGCGAGAAAGGGCAATGAATGGTACCGAAGAGGCTAGCAATGATGGAAGGGTGAGAGTGCGTATAATCCATGGACTCAACATTAGTCATAAAGAACTCACATACTTATTGCAAAAATCTATTAGTCATCGAAACAAAGTACTACGCGCATGCTCCTAGGGGGATAGATTGGTAGGAAAAGACCATCGCTCGTCCCCGACCGCCACTCATAAGGAAGACAATCAATAAACACCTCATGCTCCGACTTCATTACATAACGGTTCACCATACGTGCATGCTACGAGACTTGCAAACCTTAACACAAGTATTTCTCAATTTCACAATTACTCAACTAGCACGACTCTAATATCACCACCTTTATATCGCAAAACTATTGCAAGGAATCAAACTATAAGTGCATCTAGTGCCCCTTAGTGATTTTGGTGTATTGAAGACTTATAGGTTAAGAATCTAATGTGTTTATGAGTGTACATAGGTCTATAAGTCTATGAGGAGTTTGATATTTACAGAGAAAGTCGACCCCTAAAAATGAAGTTCTTCAACTGAAGACCTTGATATACCGAAGACTTTCTGAAGACTTTGAAAGTGAAGAAATTGGTGTGACCTTGAAGACTTGGTATTCATTCGAGGAACATGAAGCGTGAAGACTTTTATTTTCGTAGTTTCATTTTCTCATTCTTGAGTCATAGGAAACAACGTACTGTTAAAGGGGGTCGAGGAAATACTAAGGAGAAAATTTCCAAGTGATGCTCAACTCAAAGCCTACACCTACCAATCCCTTCGAGTGAAGCCATTGGAAATCTCATACAGTTCAGTCAATTTCTTCAGTGACAGAGATGCAGTTCTTCTGGTCACCGAGGACCTTGTTCTGACTGAGGAGTTAGGAATTCGCCAGTGCGAATTGCCTACACAGTGAGGAACATGATAGCCCTAAGGAATTTGAACCTCAAATTTCCGACCGTTGCTGTGCTACGCGCCAGCTGTCCCAAAATATCTTATCCACCTAACGGTCATATCATTGAAGGGCATTTATGTCTTATCATGTCGGGCTGCTCCCTAGGCTATAAATAGCCGCCCCTACAACCACTAGCTGGCTGGTTGCTCCGCGAGAACTCGACACTTGTCATTTGAGAGCAACCCATCCTCCTAGGACTTTGAGCGAAAATCATCAAGTGAGGAAAATCCAAAACCCAAACCCAAACACCTACAAACCCAAAGTGATTGAGCATCACTGAAGAGATTGATCCTGCGTGGATCCGACGCTTGTTACCTTTGAAGATTGTGCTTCTTCCAGACGGTTAGGCGTCAAGGTCTAGAGCATCCAAGAGGAATTGTGGATCGCCGAGTGACCGAGTTTGTCAAGGTTCGGAAGTCACCTGAAGACTTACCACGAGTGATTGGACGAGGTCTGTGTGACCTTAGTTCAAGGAGAATACGGTGAGGACTGGGTGTCCCGAGCTGCGTGCTCAGGACTGGGTGTCCGGGACTGTGTGTCCTCGAGTTTAAATACTCAGCCGCTCCAACCAGATGTACAACTAAGACAACAGTTGGAACTGGTCTACCAAATCATTGTCTTCACCAAGCTTACCGGTTCTATTTCCTCAACACTTTCATTTCCTCATTACTGTGTTGTGTGTTTGTTCATATCTGTGTTTGAAGACTTTGACTGAAGACTTTCTCAATTTCCTCAGTTCAATTTCTTCAGTCTGTTTGTCTTCATCTTGTGCTATCCTGTGTTTACGCTTTCTGTACTCTGTGTTTGTCTTCATTTCATCATGATGACCATGCATGTATTCTGCTATGTTTACCTCTGAGTACTTATTCCGCTGCTAGTAGTTCTTCGCTAAGGAATTTCCTCACTAGCAAATTTCTCAGTGAAGAATTTCATAAAAATTGCCTATTCACCCCCCCTCTAGTCGATATAACGCACTTTCAATTGGTATCAGAGCAAGGTACTCCCTTGTTCTGTGTGATTTTGGTTTAACCGCCTGGAGTTTTAGTTATGTCGACCGCAGGTATGAAGAAAGTGACATGCCCCATCTTTGACGGTCACGAGTATCCCAAGTGGAAGGCCATGATGAAGAAGCGCCTCATGGCGATGAACAGCAAACTGTGGATCGTCACTGAGATTGGTCTTACCGATCTATGCAAGACGGCGGGAGCTGATGACATTCGCAAGTACACTCTTCTCAACCTCACGGCGAAGGACGTCATCTGCTCCTGTCTGTCTCAAAATCAGTTCAGGAACATCATGCATCTCGATCATGCGAAGCTCATCTGGGACCGTCTCTCTGAGGTCTATGAAGGTCATCGAACCCGTCATGATCCTTGGTTTGAGGATTTCAAGGAATCGCTCAAATCGATGACATTCGAACCAGAATCATCATCCTCTACCCCATGCCTTATGGCAAAAAGTGCTGAGGTAACTGAATGCTACCTATCTGAGTCCAGTGATGAAGAATCTGGTGATGAATTTGGACCCAGTTATGTCAAACTTGCTTCCCTTGCCACTAAACAACAAAAAGCTTTGGAAAAAGTTTATTATATGCTTAATAAGAGCGATGATATGTTGGGTGAAGAAATGGATCAGTCAAAAGCTTTGGCTGAAAGTCTTCAGAGACTTCATACTAAGTATGACACCCTTCAAGATCAGCATAACACTCTCTTATCTGATCATGAGAAGCTTTCTTATGAATTTCTTTAGAGAAAGCAAGATCTTGAGAAGCTAAGAGTGAGTTATGAAGATCTTCAGAAGGAGCGCGATTCATTACTTGCTCAACAAATCAGCGCTGCTCAGGAAGAATTTATTCCTCCATGTTTGAAATGCATTGAACGAGAATCTACTAATTCCTCACCTAAATGTTCAAATGCTTCTAATGCTACAAATTCTTCATCTGCCTCTGCTATCACTAATTCCTCATCTGAGGATATTGCTAGTATCACTGACGATGCAGGGCTGAAGGAATTGTACATGACAGGCATGTACAAAAGCCTCAAAGGGCATCAGACTCTTTGTGATGTGCTTAAAAAGCAGATCCTCAACAGGAACCCTAGGAAAGAGGGTATTGCCTTTGAGAGGAAACTCAATGCTGATGGTACATATTGGAAGCCTGAGCAGTACCCCAAAACCTCATGGGTTGCTGCAAAGGGAACTCCAGTTGACCCATCTAATTTATCTGGCTATACATGTGAATCTTCTCATTCTTCTGATGAGTCATTTGACTCCAACTATAAACTGTTCAAAGATCAGAATGGTGAAGTATTTGCTAGATATGTTGGCACTAGCTGCAGGAATGGTTCCCCTATGAAGAAAATCTGGGTTCCCAAAAAGTGCCTTGAAAATCTTCAGGTGAATGTCCTCATGACACCACCTGTGAAGAATAGGAACTCCAGATCAAAGTCTGTAAGTGCATCTAGTGCCCCTTAGTGATTTTGGTGTATTGAAGACTTATAGGTTAAGTGTCTAATGCGTTTATGAGTGTACACAGGTCTATAAGTCTATGAGGAGTTTGATACTTACAGAGAAAGTCGACCCCTAAAAATGAAGTTCTTCAACTGAAGACTTTGATATACTGAAGACTTTCTGAAGACTTTGAAAGTGAAGAAATTGGTGTGACCTTGAAGACTTGGTTTTCATTCGAGGAACATGAAGTGTGAAGACTTTTGTTTTCGTAGTTTCATTTTCTCTTTCTTGAGTCATAGGAAACACCGTACTGTTAAAGGGGGTCGAGCAAATACTAAGGAGAAAATTTCCATGTGATGCTCAACTCAAATCCTACACCTACCAATCCCTTCGAGTGAAGCCATTGGAAATCTCATACAGATCAGTCAATTTCTTCAGTGACAGAGACGCAGTTCTTCTGGTCACTGAGGACTTTGCTCTGACTGAGGAGTTAGGAATTCGCCAGTGCAAATTGCCTACACAGTGAGGTACATGATAGCGCTGAGGAATTTGAACCTCAAATTTCCGACCGTTGCTGTGCTACGCGCCAGCTGTCCCAAAATATCTTGTCCACCTAACGGTCATATCATTGAAGGGCATTTATGTCTTATCATGTTGGGCTGCTCCCTAGGCTATAAATAGCCGCCCCCTACAACCACTAGCTGGTTGGATGCTCCGAGAGAACTTGACACTTGTCATTTGAGAGCAACCCATCCTCCGAGGACTTTGAGCGAAAATCATCAAGTGAGGAAAACCCAAACCCAAACACCTACAAACCCAAAGTGATTGAGCATCACTAAGGAGATTGATCCTGCGTGGATCCGACGCTTGTTACCTTTGAAGACTGTGCTTCTTCCAGACGGTTAGGCGTCAAGGTCTAGAGCATCCAAGAGGAATTGTGGATCGCCGAGTGACCAAGTCTGTGAAGGTTTGGAAGTCACCTGAAGACTTACCACGAGTGATTGGGCGAGGACTGTGTGTCCTTGGTTCGAGGAGAATACGGTGAGGACTTGGTGTCCCGAGCTGCGTGCTCAGGACTGGGTGTCCGGGACTGTGTGTCCTTGAGTTTAAATACTCAGCCGCTCCAACCAGATGTACAACTGAGACAACAGTTGGAACTGGTCTACCAAATCATTGTCTTCACCAAGCTTACTGGTTCTATTTCCTCAACACTTTCATTTCCTCATTATTGTGTTGCATGTTTGTTCATATCTGTGTTTGAAGACTTTGACTGAAGACTTTCTCAATTTCCTCAGTTCAATTTCTTCAGTCTGTTTTGTCTTCACCTAGTGTTATCCTGTGTTTACGCTTTCTATACTCTGAGTTTGTCTTCATTTCATCATGATGACTATGCCTGGATTCTGTTATGTTTTCATCTGAGTACTTATTCCGCTGCTAGTAGTTCTTCGCTAAGGAATTTCCTCACTAGCAAATTCCTCAGTGAAGAATTTCATAAAAATCGCCTATTCACCCCCCCTCTAGTCGATATAACGCACTTTCAAAGTCCTCATACGGACCAAATTCCTCACATGGATCAAAGTCCTCATATGAACATCATCGTGCTAACAACTCTGTTTCGCAGGGAAGAGCCAAGGGCTATGAATATGAGCATTATTCTTCAAATTATTATGTCCATAAGTCCTCGAAGAATTTCTCTGCTTATTCATATGCTTACCCTAACCCCTCTTATGAGAAACGAAATGGTTTGGCCGCTATGCCACCATTCTCATATGGAGCTCGCAGAATGATGAACTCTTTGCCACCCCTTCAGATGTGGGTGGTGAAGAAAAAGAACTAATCTCTTATGCAGGGTTAGGTCTCCAGACGTATTGTAATGTTTGAAGAATTTGCTGGGGACCTGACAAGTTGCCTGAAAGGACGCAGGCTAATTATGATGAAATGAACTTTCATTTCACACGTCCTCCCTATGCTTTATCTATCTTACTGCTTGATGAAATTGATCGGATGAATTGTGACATCATATTCTTCACTGCTGAAGTATATGAGTTCGTAAGATGCACTAATTCATCTGCAGGATGATCAACCCAAGGCCACTGAGTGGGTACTTGATAGTGGATGTACAAATCACATGACTGGTGACAGGAATTTGTTGATGGATGCTCCCTTATTGTCATCACATCTGAAGCATATCATCTTCGCTGATAAAAGCAAAAGTCAGGTATTAGGTCTAGGTAAAGGTTCTATCACAAAGGATCGACACATGGACAAAGTCATGCTTGTTGAGTCCTTAGGATACAACCTTATGTCTGTCTCAATGCTTTGTGATCTTGATATGGTTGTTGTCTTTGGCAAGTATCGTTGTGTTGTGATTATGGAAGATGACAATTCCAAAGTCTTCGAAGGCTTTAGGAAAGGAGACTTGTATATTGTTGATTTCTCTACAGATTCATAACCAGCCGTGTGCCTACTTGCAAAAGCTTCAGAAGGATGGCTATGGCATCGACGACTTGGTCATGCAGGCATGAGGAATTTGCACCCGCTTGCAAAGAAGAAGCATGTCATTGGCATTGAGAATGTCAAATTCCTCAAGGATCACTTATGCGGTGCCTGTGAAGCTGGAAAGATGACCAAGGCCAAGCATCCAGCAAAGACCATCATGACCACTACTCGACCATTCGAATTGCTTCACATGGATCTCTTCGGTCCTAATCACTACTCCTCTGTTTCAAATGAAGCATCTCAATATGGCTTTGTTATCGTTGATGATTACTCTCGTTACACATGGGTACACCTTGTCTCTTACAAACATGAAGTGCAGGAAGTCTTCAAACGATTTTCCTCGAGGGCTTCAACCAACTTTGGTGTGAAGATCAAGCACATCAGAAGTGACAATGGCACTGAGTTCAAGAATTCGGGTCTTAATGAATATATTGATGAACTTGGTATTACTCATGAGTTATCTGCTCCTTATACTCCTCAACAGAATGGCGTCGTGGAGCGCAAGAACATGACTCTTGCTGAGATGGCTCGCACTATGCTAGATGAGTACAAAACCCCTCGTCGTTTCTGGGTTGATGCAATTGATACTGCGTGCCACATCATCAACAGAGTATATCTTCACAAATTCTTCAAGAAGACTGCCTATGAACTCCTCACTGACAAGAAACTCAATGTGAGTTATTTCAAAGTCTTTGGTGCTAAATGCTGGATTAGAAATCCTCATCACAACTCTAAATTTGCACCGAAAGCACATGAAGGTTTTATGCCTGGTTACGGAAAGGACTTGCACACCTACAGAGTCTTCAACAATGTTCTTCACAAGATTGTTGAAACTGTAGATGTGCGGTTCGATGAGACTAATGGCTCGCAAAGAGAGCACCTACCTTCTGTGTTAGATGAACCAGCACCTGAGGATTCTATCAAGCACAAGGCTACTGAAGATGTCATTCCTACTGAAGAATCTGCTGAAGAATTCATTCCAGAACGTGAAGAACGTCGAGCTGATGCACCTGAAGAAAATGCTGAGGAAACTGATGCTGAAGAAAATGCTGATCAAATTCCTTAACGACAACCAGCTCATCCTCACGTTGCAAAAGAAGTGCAAGTGGAGAAGATCATCGATGACATTAGAGCACCATGTCCTCTCACACGCTCAAAAGCATCACATCTATCTAACTTTTGTGGGCACTTTGCTTTTGTCTCTATCACGGAGCCCGCTAAGGTAGATGAAGCATTTCTGGAGCCTGAGTGGATTCAGGCCATGCAAGAAGAATTACATCAGTTCAAGCTCAACAACGTCTGGGAACTGGTCAATCGTTCCGATCCTCGCAAGCATAACATCATTGGCACAAAATGGATCTATCGCAACAAGCAAGATGAAAATGGTGTTGTGGTGAGGAATAAGGCATGACTAGTAGCTCAAGGCTACACACAGGTTGAAGGAGTTGATTTCGATGAAACTTTTGTACCTGTTGCTAGACTTGAGGCTATTCGCATATTGCTTGCTTATGCTAACCATCATGATATCACCTTATATCAAATGGATGTGAAAAGTGCATTCCTCGATGGTAAGCTTGAGGAATAAGTATATGTTGCTCAACCCCCAAGTTTTGAAGATCCAAAACATCCTGACAAAGTCTTCAGACTTAACAAGGCCCTCTATGGCCTCAAGCAGGCCCCACGGGCGTGGTATGATACATTGAAGGAATTCTTCATGAAGAAAGGCTTCACACTCGGTTCACTCGATCCCACTCTCTTTACTAAATCTTATGATGGTGAACTGTTTGTGTGCCAAATATATGTTGATGACATCATCTTTGGCTGTACTGACCAACGTTATAGTGATGAATTTGCCTATATGATGAGTGAAGAATATAAAATGTCTATGATGGGAGAGTTGAAATTCTTCTTAGGTCTTCAAATTCGTCAACAGCGCAATGGCATATTCATATCACAGGAGAAATACCTCAAGGGTGTCATGAAGAAATTCGGAATGCAAGATTGCAAAGGCATCAAAATTCCTATGCCCACAAATGGTCATCTGTGCACTGATGAAAATGGTAGTGACTTCGATCATAAGGTATACCGCTCCATGATTGGCTCTTTATTGTACTTATGTGCATCTAGGCCAGATATAATGCTTAGTGTTTGCATGTGTGCACGATTTCAAGCTGCACCTAAGGAATCACACCATAAGGCTGTGAAGCATATTCTTCGATATCTAGCTCACACACCAACACTAGGATTATGGTATCCCGAGGGCTCGGATTTTGATCTCATTGGATATTCTGACTCTGACTATGCTGGTGATCGTGTGGACCGCAAGTCAACATCTGGTAGTTTTCATTTCCTCGGACGGTCCTTGGTCTGTTGGTCCTCGAAGAAACAGAACTGCGTATCACTGTCTACTGCTGAAGCTGAGTACATTGCTGCTGGTTCTTGCTGTGCTCAATTGCTATGAATGAAGCAAACACTCAAGGACTATGGCGTCAACGTGAAGAATGTGCCTCTCCTATGTGACGATGAGAGTGCCATCAAGATTGCTCATAACCCAGTTCAGCACTCGAAGACAAAGCACATTCAGATTCGTCATCATTTTCTTCAAGATCATGTGTTGAAGGGCGACATTTCTATTGAGCATGTGAAGACTGATGAACAGCTAGCCGATATCTTCACTAAGCCCTTGGATGAGAAGAGATTTAGCAAGTTGCGGTGTGAGCTAAATATCTTAGAGTCTTTGAATGTACTTTGAAAAGGCACTCATCCTAACACTTATGCAAAATTGATGACTTAGATGTGCAACACATGAAGAAATGTTTTTCTTCAATCAATGAAGAATAACACTCTAAGTGTGAAGAAATTAATGAAGAATTTGATTCTCAAAACCCTACGACAATTGTATGTGGTGTCTCAAATCATCATTCTTATACGATGGGTCACGCCACCACAAAAGTTGAAAATCTTCAATTTGAGTTTTTCCTCAGTTTTGTAGTTCCTCAATTGTTCAAATTCTTCAACTTTCAAAATCTTCACTTATGCCGTCGTTTTTCTTCATTGGCTATATGTATATATGAGTTTATGTCCTCCACAGCATTCACTTATGGCTATTTCTTCAAGTTGGTTTTTCTGCTAAGTGAATGTGATCGGACCCTTCCCCTCTATGCTATACTCAATCCAATCTATTCACAAATTCTTCATGTGCGTTGTATTTGAAACTCGTTCAAAATCTTCATTGTGTCCTTGTCAGCTGAAGAAATTACGAACGGAATGTTAAAACTAATCTTATCCAAATTTTCGGTTTTGCCGCTCAAACCGTTCCGCATCCCACGCTGCATTATTTAATTCACCCACGATCTTACACGATCTCCACTACACAGTACGTGGGTGACACATGTCGTGAGAAGGAGAATGGTCAGGGGCACGTTCGTCCCAAATCTTCGGGCGAACAGTTACTTCACTGCTACTATATATACCCCCTCACCCCTTCCTCACTTCCTTTACTCCGCTCGATCTCTCTCTCCCGCTCGAGCTTCCCAAACCCTAGCGCCGCCGCTACTCCATCGTCGCCGGTGAGGAAGAGTTTCACTGCCTCGACCTCGTCGCCGTCGTACTCGCGCCGACCGCAGAAATCTTCACCTACGCCGTCGCCGTAGACGTCTTCCTCCGCCAAGTTAGGGCGTGGAAGATCTACATCGACGAACTCCACTGTTTCACCTCTCTGTTCGTCGTGTTCTTCATTCAGGGTAATTAAAAGTTACTTTTACTGCCCTCTTTGATTCGAAGTTTTTTTTACAAAATCTTCAAAGGTGTTTTATTCTTCAAATCTTCACACACAAAACACCTCACATGTCATCTGTTCTTGATTCATTTCCCTAAGCATCATTTTCTTCAAGATTCCTCAATTGTGTGGATCTTCGATCTATACAACTCTGGAACCTGAGATAAAGCGCGCTTAGTGAAATTCTTCAAGACGCATCTGGTCAAATTCCTCAAACTTGTTCTTTTTGAAAAAACCCTCTGAGAACGCATATGACCTCTCCAAATTCCTCGCAACTATACTCTGTTCACAGGTACACATGCCCGCTGCTGAATCTCTAGGTTCTCATCAACTTAACTCATTTGCAGCGTTCCTCGAAGAAAAGTTGCACACTTCTTTAGAGAATTCGATTGTTCAAATTCCTCAACTGAAGAAAATGGATGACGGTAAAAGGCCACAGAAAGGAGGAAAGAAGCCTGAGGTCATGACTGCTTTTGAAATCTCTGAGAACATCTATGGTGGGTACTGCACACCTCCTGAGGAAGATAAAAATCAGCGCAAGGTGCGCATTCAGAAGATTGAACGGAGATGGGCAAGAGAATGGAGGGAGTACAGATATGTCACCCCAAAGTATATGAAGAAATTCGCTCTCAACCCTCCATGCCCAAGAGCCCCATTGGCACCTGGCCAAGTGGCTGATCCCACTAGCGTCAAACGCGGTGAGGACTTTCCTGAAGAATGGGCCAAGCGCCAAGCCAAGTTGTCCAAGCAAGCCAAAGAAGCAGTGAGGAAATTCAATGAAGATTCGGCTGCTGCTGCTGCCACTGAGGCCTCTGTCAAGCCGAGGAAATCAATGGCAAAGAAGCCCGCTCGAAAGCCAAGTGTTTCACCCTCAGCTGCGCCCTCACGGACAGAAACTTCAAAATCTTCAAGGCAAATTCCTCAAGCTTCCCCTGCTCCTCCGAAATCCTCAGCACCTCCTCCAAAGTCCTCAGCTGTTCCGACTAAGTCCTCAGCACCTGTGCACCTGGCCTCGTGCCAAAGGACTGCAGGCATCTCTATTGCCCCTGGTGTCTCAGCAAGTTCCTCAGCTACGCCAAATTCTTCATCTGGCCCAACTCTGCTGAAGACTAAAGCAACTGCTGGACGAGGTCCTCGGCCAAGTCCTAAGAAGAAACATGTCGCTTTCCAAGAGCCACCTGAAGATGATGAGGCTGATGATGATGAACTTGCAGAAATCATCAGAGACCGACAAGTTAGGGCCGCTAGAGCCAAAGGCACACCTGTGCCACTGCTGCTGGATCCAAGGGCGATCCTCGATTATATTGATCTCTGGCATAAGGATCCAAATACGCCTATGCCTGACTTCAAGTTGACACCTGGCCAAAGTCACATGCTGACTCATTTCATCCAAGAGGAGAAATGGAAATATGATAGGGCCAGAGAGATCAAGAAATCACAGTACAGGAAAGAGAAACTGCTGAAGAAAAATGTTGTCAAGATGACCACTGAAGAACTTTTTAAGATGCAAGCTGACATCAAAACACTCAGCGATGAATTTGATGCATACTATGCTGACTGGAAAGGAGCAAAAGTCAGGTTTGTGAAACTGACTGAGAAATTCACAAATGTTGCAGCACCATCGCAACAAGAAATTCCTCAAGCTGAACCTTCAGCACAGCCCACTGAAGAACACACCAGCACCGCTGATGACTTTCAGGCTGCTGAAGGAAATGCTAGTTCCAGGGCTGATGACTCCATTCCAGCTACTGAAGAAATTGCCAGGGCATCCACTAGTGGTGCGCCTAAAGAAACTGAAGAAGTAAGGGCAACTGCATCAATTGCGCCTGAGGAAATTCAACCAGATTCCTCAGCTCCACCTGCGCCTACACCAACTCCTATCCTTCCATCTGCATCAGATGTGAAGAAGACCAAGGCTACAGAGCGAGCTGCAGTGAAGAAAAGGAAAGCATCAAATGCTTCAGAATCTTCAGCTCCAAAGAAGATGAAGCCTGTGACCAGCTCATATGAAAATCCAATCGATGTTGTCCCGATTTCCACCATGCCATCAAAGGACCTTGTTCCTTTTGGTGAAGACTATGAGATCCCAAGCGGATCAGATGAAGAACTCAATATGCTGCTTCCTCTGAGCAGATTGATGAAGAAATTGAAGTGTATGCAATCCCTTCAACCCCTGTGGTATCATCACCAATGCCTCAGTTTACTGCTGAAGAGGCTGGTGTTGAAGAATTGGAAGATGAAGACGTGGACATTGGCAGCACAACGCTAGTGATGAATGATGATTTTTGGGAAAGTCAGCATCCCAACTCTCCACTCTTCACTCCACTGCAGCAAATTCCTCACTCCCCTGCACCAACTGTTTCGATGGGCTCTAAAGAAACTCATCCCACTGCATCTGTGCATGAAGAAATTCCAGCCACTAGTGCTGAAGAAACTGCTGCTGCTGAAAATGTGACTGCACCTGAGGAGGAACCAAAAATTCCTCAGCCTGAAGAACCTGAAATCGTGATTCCTGAGGTAGTGATGCAACTCACTAACACTCCTCTGCCAAAGCCAAAGGATCCGTTCTCTCGGAAGCAAAAGTTCAAGGCTGATGATTTCTTCAGTGAGCATGTATTCTTCACATATTACAATCCATATGACTCTGCTCGCATAAGGAAGAGGCGTTTCTGGACTGCTAGCCAAGCAAACTTCTATTCCTCAGTGCTGTTCAACAAAGACAAAGTCTTCGATCATATGCACATTCCTCATGTAGACATGGAGTCTTTGCCATGCTTCACGCCAGTCCTCGGTGTTCTTCACGATGCTGGGCTGCTCAATTTCTGCACTGACATATGCGATTGGAATGAAGAACTCATTCTTCAATTCTACGCAACGCTGCACATCACCGGCAACTCTGAAGATGTGAATTCATGGGTTCTGGACTGGATGACTGAGTACACTCATTATAAGGCACCAGCTTCTGAATTGCTTCGTGTCCTTCCTCTAAGTCCTCCCCTTGAAGATGCACGTTGTGTTTACAACGAACCTGAGCTTTCAAATCACTATATGCCAGGGCAGACCCCACGAACCAAATTCCTCGTCAAGGAATTGTTGTATGTACCTCGGACCATCTATCGCATTCTGTCGAAGACTATGAGTCCTATCAAAGGCCACGACTCCAATGATGAAGAAGTCGTTGGTATCATGAAGAATATGCTTTTCAACATCATTCATGGCGTTCCCGTCAACTTCCATGATTTCTTTATGAGGACTCTGGCAAACATTGCTATGTCACCATTTGAGCTGAAGCCTTATGCGCCATGGATTATGAGATTCATCAGGACAAGGTCTTCACTCAATTACAAAGCTGACACTCTGAACCACTGCAGCTACTTGCCTCCTATTGAAGTCCTCAAAAGGACATTTTCCTCAGCTGAAGAAAAGGGCAAGGCAACTGCTGTGATAGATGAAGGCATTCGTCCATTGGATGGTCAATTTCGCAAGGCTTCATCCTACTCCACCAATGATGACTCTGCCACCCATGACTCTGCCGCCAACGATGCCAAGCAAAATCCTCAAGCCACAACACCCAGGGTGATGACTGATCATGAGTTACTCCTCAGTCTTCATCAGAAGGTTGATCGCAATCACAAATGGGTCAAGCGTAAGTTTGGTTCAATTCTTCACAACATGACTTCAACACACAATGCAGTGAAGAAAAACCACTACTACCTTCATGAAACCCTCAACCGCACCTGGGCTGTTCTGTCTCACGTTTACAGCGCCGAAGATCTGAAGAAAATGGGTCTCAAAGAAGAGTTTGCCTGGTCTGCACCTCCTCCGAAGAAATTCAAGAAGGTCCAGGTTCCTTCTTTGGTGGCCAGTTCCTATTCTTTGGTGGCCATGCCCTACTTCAACTACCGACCCCAACAACGCTGGCGCACCTTCATCAACTTGATTATCTTTAGGGGCGTTAGTCATCAGTTTTGATCCTTTTGGTCATTCGATGACAAAGGGGGAGAAATCTGAGTTAGTCTTCAAGCGGGTCTATTATAGTGCCTTTTTTGCTAAGTTACAACTCTCGTTCTTCCGACACTTTTATTGGATCGAGTTGTAATCTTAAACCCGATGGTGCTCTGATACTTTTGATGCACTGTGCTCTGATACTTTTGATGCACTACTCTGCATGATTACTCCTCGTTAATATTATTGCACGCATGCTGAATTACATCAGGCACCATATTTCATCATGCATTTCAAATTCTCCATATTATATATCAAATGCGTGTATGAATTACAAGATATAGGGGGAGATCTCCATGATTCAACTCTTCAAGTGTGCATTGCTTCAAAAGCAAATTCCTCACTATGCACATCTTCAGGGGGAGTTCTTCTATATCTTGCAATCAAATTCCTCGATATCAGTATTTACACTTCATATGTTTATCCCCGTTGAAAACTTAACCTATATTGTCATCAATCACCAAAAAGGGGGAGATTGTAAGTGCATCTAGTGCCCCTTAGTGATTTTGGTGTATTGAAGACTTATAGGTTAAGAATCTAATGTGTTTATGAGTGTACACAGGTCTATAAGTCTATGAGGAGTTTGATATTTACAAAGAAAGTCGACCCCTAAAAATGAAGTTCTTCAACTGAAGACTTTGATATACCGAAGACTTTCTGAAGACTTTGAAAGTGAAGAAATTAGTGTGACCTTGAAGACTTGGTATTCATTCGAGGAACATGAAGCGTGAAGACTTTTATTTTCATAGTTTCATTTTCTCATTCTTGATTCATAGGAAACACCATACTGTTAAAGGGGGTCGAGGAAATACTAAGGAGAAAATTTCCAAGTGATGCTCAACTCAAAGCCTACACCTACCAATCCCTTCGAGTGAAGCCATTGGAAATCTCATACAGTTCAGTCAATTTCTTCAGTGACAGAGACGCAGTTCTTCTGGTCACTGAGGACCTTGTTCTGACTGAGGAGTTAGGAATTCGCCAGTGCGAATTGCCTACACAGTGAGGAACATGATAGCCCTGAGGAATTTGAACCTCAAATTTCCGACCGTTGCTGTGCTGCGCGCCAGCTGTCCCAAAATATCTTATCCACCTAACGGTCATATCATTGAAGGGCATTTATGTCTTATCATGTCGGGCTGCTCCCTAGGCTATAAATAGCCGCCCCCTACAACCACTAGCTGGCTGGCTGCTCCGCGAGAACTTGACACTTGTCATTTGAGAGCAACCCATCCTCCGAGGACTTTGAGCGAAAATCATCAAGTGAGGAAAATCCAAAACCAAACCCAAACACCTACAAACCCAAAGTGATTGAGCATCACTGAAGAGATTGATCCTGCGTGGATCCGACGCTTGTTACCTTTGAAGATTGTGCTTCTTCCAGACGGTTGGGCGTCATAGTCTAGAGCATCCAAGAGGAATTGTGGATCGCCGAGAAACCGAGTTTGTCAAGGTTCGGAAGTCACCTGAAGACTTACCACGAGTGATTGGACGAGGTCTGTGTGACCTTAGTTCAAGGAGAATACGGTGAGGACTGGGTGTCCCGAGCTGCGTGCTCAGGACTGGGTGTCCGGGACTGTGTGTCCTCGAGTTTAAATACTCAGCCGCTCCAACCAGATGTACAACTAAGACAGCAGTTGGAACTGGTCTACCAAATCATTGTCTTCACCAAGCTTACCGGTTCTATTTCCTCAACACTTTCATTTCCTCATTACTGTGTTGTGTGTTTGTTCATATCTGTGTTTGAAGACTTTGACTGAAGACTTTCTCAATTTCCTCAGTTCAATTTCTTCAGTCTGTTTGTCTTCATCTTGTGCTATCCTGTGTTTACGCTTTCTGTACTCTGTGTTTGTCTTCATTTCATCATGATGACCATGCATGTATTCTGCTATGTTTACCTCTGAGTACTTATTCCGCTGCTAGTAGTTCTTCGCTAAGGAATTTCCTCACTAGCAAATTTCTCAGTGAAGAATTTCATAAAAATCGCCTATTCACCCCCCTCTAGTCGATATAACGCACTTTCACAAACATATCATATTTAGTGATCTACAAGTTCTATGTAGGATTTTATGACTAACCATGTGAATGACCAGTTCCTGTCATCTCTCTAAATAGATATAAGTGAAGCAAGAGAGTTTAATTCTTTCTACAAAAGATATGCCCACGCTCTAACAAATATAAGTGAAGCAAAAGAGCATTCTACAAATGGCGGTTGTCTAAGTGATGAGAAACAGGCAATCCAAACTTCAAATGATATAAGTGAAGCACATGAAGCATTCTATAAAGCCATACTCAAAAGATATAAGTGAAGTGCAGAGAGCATTCTATAAATCAACCAAGGACTATCTCATACCAGCATGATGCATAAAATAAAAGTGAAAACTAAATGCAAAAGATGCTCCAAGATTGCACATATCGCATGAACGAAACGAATCTGAAAACATACCGATACTTGTTGAAAAAAGAGGGGATGCCTTCCCAGCATCCCCAAGCTTAGAGCTTGAGTCTCCTTGAATATTTACTTGGGGTGCCACGGGCATCCCCAAGCTTGAGCTCTTGCCTCTCTTCCTTCTTCTCACATCGAAACCTTCTCAATCATCGAACACTTCATCCACACAAAACTTCAACAGAAAATTCGGTAAGATCTGTTAGTATAATAAAGCAAATCACTACTTTAAGTACTGTTGCAAACCAATTCATATTTTGTTTTTGCATTGTGTCTACTGTAATATAACTTTTTCATGGCTTATTCCACTGATATAAATTGATAGTTTCATCAAAACAAGCAAACTATGCATCAAAAACAGAATCTGTCTAAAATAGAACAGTCTGTAGCAATCTGAACATTCACCATACTTATGATACTTGAAAAATTCTGCAAAAAATAGGAAAAATCAACAATTTGTACATCAAGACAGTGCAAAAGGAATCAGAACCATTTGACGTTCCAGTAAAAAATTAAAAATCATGCACTACAGCCAAAGTTTCTGTCCTGCACCGCACAAACCAACAAGCATTGTAACCATCCTAAAGGCAAACCTTGGCACATTATTTTTATAATACAATGGAATTGTACAAGGGGATAATTATTTTTGTTTAAAAGTTTCTGTAATCAAGATTCACAAAGTTTCCGTGAGCATGAACAAAGTTCAAGGCTAGCTCCCACTTCAACAATGCTTGTCTCTCTCACTTTCACTTTCCTTTTTGAAAAAACTTTGGGTTCCCCTCTTTATTTTTGTTGTTTTTAAACTATATGAAAGCACTCAACAGAAATAAATGACTCTCTAAAACTTCCGGGTTGTCTCCCTGGCAGCGCTTTCTTTAAAGCCATTAAGCTAGGCATATAGTGCTCAAGTAGTGAATCCACCCGGATCCCAAGGTATATCAAAGCCAATTTTAATTAACAATGATTTGTAATTTAGTAGTGAGCACAAATTAGCATATATAATGTAATGACGAAGTCTAGCTCTCTTCCTATGCATCGGCATGTCATAAAAGAACAATTCGTGCACACCTAGTAAAGGCCAATGCATAGTATAAACAGTTTCTTGCAATTTTATCGTGTTGGAGACATAGATAGGTGGAGATGTAGTTCCTCTCTCATAATAATTGTAAGTAGGAGCAGCAAGCACATGCATATTATATTCATCAAAATCATCACGTGCAACGGTAAAAATCAACCCATCAATGTAATCCGTAATAAGTGCAAACTTCTCCGATATAGTGTAGTTTGGAGAATTCAAAAGGATAATAGGACTATCATGCGTGGGTGCAATAGCAACAGTTTCATGTTTAACATAAGGAACTATAGCAAGTTCATCTCCATAAGCATAATTCATATTGGCATCTTGGCCACAAGCATAGCAAGAATCATTAAAAAGGGATATTTCAAAAGGATCAACGGGATCATAACAATCATCCTTCGGTAAGCACGAATGGGCGTTAAATAATGTATGAGTTGAAGAGTTACTCTAATTAGAAGGTGGGCATGGGTGATCAATCCGCTCTTCCTCCTTTTGTTCTTCGCTCTCCTCATCATCCTTTTCATCCAATGAGCTCATAGTTTCATCAGTTTCTTCTTTCATAAATTCCTGCAAAATATTAGTCTCTTCTTGGACAACGGAGACTTTCTCAATAAGTTCATTAATTTCGTAATTGAATTCATAATTCTCATAACAATATTTGAGGATAGCTAAATTTTTAGATCTATAAACAGCATCATCAAAATCTTCAAACTCTTTACACATAGCTTCAATTTCATAAGCACCCATAAAAGCAACAAATTCTTCTATTTGTTCCACATCATAGTAATCATATATACCATTAGCATAAGAAGTTAAGGTTTTATTATCATTGAATTTGCATGAAAAGGGAAGATGTGGAGCCTTCATCCTAGAGCAACAAGTATAATCATAACTCACGCATAGTTGCCAAGCATACCACTTCAATATATGAATTTGATCCCATAATAGTTTCCCTTTTTGTGTTAAGCGATAATCCCTAAAGTATTCACGTTGATCCAACATTACTCTCATTACATAAATGGATGGGTTTTTCTCAGGATTATTAAAGTAGTACACAATATCTTTCACATAACCTGCATCGAGGGTTTTAGGAGGTTCCCCATCTCCATGAGCAGCAAGTACACCTAATTTTTTTGGTATTTCATGTTCCATATCCATAACTAAAGATAAAGAACAACTAAGAACAACAAATAAAAATTACTTAGTGATAAAGCAAACAAGCACACACGAGAATATTCACCCCATGCTATGACTCCCGGGCAACGGCGCCAGAAAAAGGTCTTGATAACCCACAAGTATAGGGGATCGCAACAGTTTTCGATAAGTAAGGGCCAGTTCTTTTGCAGCTTATTGTGAAAATAAGCCAAAAGCCCAAAAGAACTCATTTTAGGGGTGGAGCTTAACTTATTTCCACAGCCCTTCCCTTCACAATGGAAAAAAGCTGGGGGTATGGCAGCTTCCCGCAGCTTCTCGCGGCAATCACTTAAAAAACGAAACGGTATATTCCTTTGCCCTCGCACTTGAACACAATTACGCAGGAAATGCCACTGCGCCCCTCCAGTGTACCAGCCCCGAAGGAAAATTGCTCGCAACGCCCCGCGCCCCTGTCGTCCCTCTCCTCCCGCGATTAGGGTTTCCCCGCTGCCACCGCCTCCAGCCGCCGCCGGCTCGCCGCGCCTCAAGCCGCCGCCCGCTGGCCGCGCCTCAAGCCGTCGCCCGCTGGCCGCGCCTCAAGCTGCCGCTGCCAGACCCGTCTCAAGCCGCCGCCACCGACCCCTTTGTCAAGCAGGACGGCTGCCCTCCTCCGGCGCCCGTGGACGTCGACTTCCGAGCTCGACTGGATGGACGCCGACCCCCTTCTCCGCTGATATCGACGGCGGCTGCTCCTCCCCGATGCCCCACTCAGCGCCACTCTCCTTCCATGGCTGAGACGCCCCTGGTTCCTCGCCGTCATCGTCAACGCACAGTCCTGACGCCCGGCACCTGCACTTCTCTGGACGCCATGGCCACCCACTGCTAGTTCTCTGATTGTCCATCGAGTAGCAAATGCTTGACAATCTCATGGCGATTAGGAGCAGTATTCTCTTTGCCTATTTCAAATTCTATTTCAGAGATGCATATGAATTTTGCTGACATATCTTCAGGAAGTGCAGTGCTCATGTGCACCTTAGTTTTTGGCCATGTCCAAGTTTCTATCTGTTGTAAAAAAAAGGATAAATGTTGCTAGTGAATGTTCAGAAATTTGTATGCAAATTGTTGCTTGGTTTGGTCCTGCTATACCTTTTGCAAGTTTAAGAGAGTATGAAACTGCAGTTAAATCATACAATTACATTTTAGGGGTATTGTAGACTTTTCATCAGAGAACCTAGAACATAAGCTTGGACAAAAGAACTGGATGGCTTATGCTAGGGGGCTTATTTCCATTGCAGCTTATCAATGACTTACTTCCACCGCAGCTTATGCAGAAGCCACAACTCAAAAGAACTGGGCCTAAGAGTGTCGAACCCAACGAGGAGCTAAAGGTAGAACAAATATTCCCTCAAGTTCTATCGACCACCGATACAACTCTATGCACGCTTGACGTTCGCTTTACCTAGAACAAGTATGAAACTAGAAGTACTTTGTAGGTGTTTTTGAATAGACTTGCAAGAATATAAAGAGCGCAAAAATAAAAGCTAGGGGCTGTATAGATGAAGACATAACTAAATTAGTTTTAGTAGAGAGCTTTTGTCAACAAGAAAGTTATTTGTCCCTAGTCAATCGATAACTAGACCGATAATCATTATTGCAATTTTATTTAAGGGAGAGGCATAAGCTAAAGGTCGGCCATGAACCGGTACTAATGAAAGCGGCCGGCTAGCCATTGGAACCGGCACTAATGCACACATTAGTGCCGGCTCAAAAGCAAACCGGCACTAATGTGCTTAACATTTGACCCTTTTTCTATGATGGTGACTAGTTAGATTTTAGGTTTTAAATTTCGGTGAAGTATGATGGCGGGAACTAGTATGTTTAAATTATGCAGCACGTTTTATAAGATCGATCTGCTTTGGCATGTAGAACCCTGGTACCGCAAGATCGGTTTATAGTATCCCATAAACGAATTTTGCGGTACCACGGTTTACCGGATCTTGCTCTTACCCACGATCCATTGCATTAACTTTTGTTCTTGTTGTCGATAGGGCCTAAGCTTATGTTGTCGTGGATTTCTTTCTGTGGGTATAAGGCTAGTCATAGTGGGGTAACTTAATTAGTAACATAACACATTACAAAAAAAAATGCTACAGTAACATAATGCTTCTTAAGATAAAATGAGTCTACAAGCTAATAAATGAAGTCATCTAATGATACTACTATTATGTTACTTTACATTATGAAGGTATTGTACTAGTGTCACAGGTATCTTATTAAATAAAGAAAGAAATACCCTAAAAAAATCTTATAATAATTAGAAAAAAAAAGGATGCAGTAGGTACGATGCATTTACAAGGTAGGGTGTGGATGCCAGACTTTATTGGTCTCTTCCTCTCGGGGTCTGCTGGTCTTCTTCCCAGTCCACGCTCGTACTCCCACGCAAGCGCAGCCGCTCTCTCGCGTATCGACCAGACCAAGGAGGCTCAATCGCCATGGAGATGGAGGCGATGGGGAAGCAGCAGAGGGAGGAGGTGCTCCTCCGCGCGGCCTCCGACGGCAACCTCCGACTCCTCAAGAGTAACCCCGCCTCCTCCTCCTCATGCTCTTTCTCCTTAGGGTTTGATGATGGTAGTACTGTAGTAGCGTGATTAGTGCTTGACTTGGCTGCATTGCGTGCGTATGCCAAGAGATGGCGCGGGCGATGACCTCAGGGGGCCAAGGCGAGGCCGCCGTCCTGGCGGCGGTGGAGGACGGCGAAGGGAACCGCGCGCTGCACCTGGCGGCCGGGGAGGGGCGGCTCGAGGTCTGCAGGTACCTCGTCGAGGACCTCCGCCTCGATGTCAATCAACTCAACTTCAAAGTTGACGTCCCCTTCCCTCCCTCCCTTAGCGTGGATTTGCAGCTCTATTAACTTTTATTTATTTAATTATTTATGTCGATTACTATGCAGTGCCATGTGAAATCTGTATTTTAGGCTTCAATTTGGTCTTACATTTACATGTTGTATGCATTTGTAAATTATAATTAAGTGATTGGTGGAGCTCAAATATCTACCATATGCACACCGCCCCATGCTCAGAAAGTCCATGCACCATAGCACACGTATCAATTTCTTCAGATATGTGGTTCGGGGAAACCGCTATTTGGGAACTGTATCTAACCCCTGTCTGTCGTTGTGCAATTTTGTCAACAGTAAATATGTGTCAGATGGAAAGGCATTTGATATTGGTTAGCGAAGTTCTCTTTCCACATTTGGCTCTTTTGTCTATAACTGGCTAGATGCCTTGTCTATGAATGAACCTTTTCGTGTTGAGGGTCAGGGCAGGATAGGTGTGGATTTGTTGAGCTCCTCATGTTTATTTTTCTGGTTGTTGCAGGTGAAACGCCGCTGTTCTGTTCTGCCCGTTCTGGGAGAGCTGCTGCTGCAACATATCTTCTTGATCATGGTGCTGATCCATCAGCTGGGAAAGGACGGTCACCGGTCCATGGTGCTGCAGCGCATGGTATCTCTCTATCTCAATAAGTGTGTTTGGAAATGATACATTTATCAAATATGTTGGTGCATTTTGTATCAATAAGTATGTCAGTTTGATTTATTTTTTTAGAAAGCCATGTCACTGGATATAAGCAGCATTAGACTCCGAAAAAAATTGATCGATCTATAAGAGAAAGAAATGGAGAGGGGTTTGGGGGGCGTTTTGATTCTCCACCGTCGTGTTGCTATTCTTTTAGGATTTGTTTGGATTTAGGGATATGAAGGCTTGAACCTGAAATGCTTGCGAGAGTTAAGTCTAATCCTATATTTGGATGGTGGGAATTGGAAATGGAGAATGATAGAGATATGGACCTGTGTTCTCAACCAAGGGGGAGGCTAGGTTATTAGGAGGAAATGGGCATGGCTGACCAAAATTATCAAAATATCCTGGCTACCCACATGCTAGATCTTTTTTTCTTGAATGAGTGCGGGCATTTTGATCTTAGATTTGATGCTACCTATCCCTATTCCATCACAAACCAAGCAGCGGAATGGATCAAAATTTTATGTCCCACCTATAACCCAGATCCTCATATCTCTCCATAGTCCCTATATCCAAATGCTGCTGTTCTTCTGCACAGTGGCCGGGGCCCAGTGGCACAGCCTGATCTGATGCATAAGATGATCCCTCATAGATTTTCCTACACGTTTGATAGTTGTCCTGAGCAGGTTCCTAAATTAGTGGATTACATTTGTCAAGCTCTGAACTAATGTACCAATTTAAGCTGGTAACCGGGTGGCAATTAGGGCGATACAAAAGGCTTTATAGGTGAGTAGTCAGAAGAAACAGGTCAGTGCTTTCTTTCTTTTGTGAAAGGTTGGTGCCGAACATTGGAGCTGATTTATACATAACTGCTAATTGGTAGAACATAATTCCTGGTGTCCAGTATGTCAGAATATTTCCCAAAACAATGCAACAAATTCTTACCTCTAAACTGCAAGTTGCAAAAGTTCATTCTTCCTATCATCCTGCAATTTACCGCCAAATGTTTCAAACTTGTAGCTTGCTTTGTAAAATTTGGAAATACGGTCAGAGTTCCAAACTTCCAGTTAAGTTCAATGAAAAAACTGCTTCTATATTGGTTAATATTATGTGGATACGGCTACTAACATGGCCCTGCAGCTGCGGGTTAGCAGGTTTAGCGATCCTACCGGTGGTAGGAGGTGCAGGAGGCACCGAATCATCCTTAGAGATAATTGGATGAACCATTTTTCGTAATAGTTTTGCTAATTCTCGGTCTGTGCGCGATGAGCCTTAGGATTCCTTTTTTGTTTTATCCAGCTATAAAAATCAATTTTGATTTGTCACCATTAGATGAAATCAATGCCCCGGATCGTCGACAGAGAAGCATTTCTGGGCCGACTAATCCAAATCAGACCCATTTCTTCAAAATAGTCATCAGATTTCTTTTGATAAGGTTAGTCCTACTTTTGCTAATATTTGTTTGGTAGCCTTCTCTCTATTTGAAAAGACTTGGCTAAGGAATAAAGTAAGCAAGAAACACACTATCTCAGCGTGCAGAACTACAACCCTCACTCTTAGGATCGTGGCAGTTTACTACCATGACACCTCTCTTGGCAAGTGTGATGCTTGATATTTCTGTTTTAGCATATCTTGCCATATGTTTTAATGTGATCTCCATCGAACAAAGCTCCCATATATATGATTTGGATGATGTCCCAAGAAACATTATCGAGCGTGTGTAGAATAACTTAGGTTTGGGATTTTCGAGTTGGATATCCAATGTTATCCAAGGTGTTGATTATAATCTTAGAAGCTCAATATTGATGCCTTTTTCTATTGCTAAGGTTTAGATAAACAAGTAATGGAAGTTTAAATAGTCCCAATCCGATCGCATTTCAAAACCTGGTCCTGGATTGGGTATGTGGTAACCAAAAAGGTTAAAGTCAGCTACATGCTGGAAAATATTCTTGTCTAATTCGTCTTTTTGGAACTTCATTTTCCAGGGCATTGTGAAATGTTGGAAATGCTGCTTTCAAGAGGAGCCGATGTGGATATGGATTCTGTACAAGGGACGCCATTGCATGCAGCTCTTCTTTATAGACAAGATGGCACAATGAAGATTTTGTTGGAGCACCATGCCGATGTAAGACATTGTTTCTTGATTCTCTCCTTTGCAATGCAAAAGAAAACTCTGGAATGGGGTCTTGTTGCCTTTGATACTTGTGTTCCATCTGAACAAAAGGTTTGTGTCGTATATGAAGCAACAAAAAATTCATCATGGACAGTAATTAGTTATCCTAAAGTGAAACATGCTCACTTTCCCAGAAGCCAAGTAAATGTTATGTTTAATTTCTGTATAAATATATTTCTTTCTGTTTCCTTCAGAAATACTAATATATTTAAACACCACGAGCTGATTTTATTTCTCTATTGGCATATATCTCAAAAGAAATTCTCTTTTGGTCCCTCTTTTTGTTCACAAGTGTAAGCGGTTGATTCTTCCACTTTTCACAGCCTAACAAGGTTTTCGCTATTGGTTTTACCCCATTGAGTTGGGCTCTCCGGCCCATGCCTACAGTGTCATTGGAATCTGTCAAGCTACTCATTGAGGTCAGTACTCTTTCTTCGTATGGAGTTTTTTTTTAAGTTTATTACTCTGTAGGCACAACTTCATTTTCTTTGTGTATATGTTTTCTGTGGCTGACATCAAGCATTAACTCAAATAAATGATCAAATAACTATTCATTTACACAGGCTGGTGCTAATGTGAATTTTATTGACTTCACTGGTGATAGTTACGTCATGTTGGCAGTGAAGTATGACATACCTGGCACTGGCATCTTGAAGTGCTTACTAGATGCTGGTGGTAACCCCAATATTCCAGATGAAGTGAGTTTTATTTGTTTCCTGTTTTGCTGTTGTCACTTGTCATAATCTACTTTTCATGCATATGCTGTTAGTTAGCTGAACATTGTTTGCCCGTTTCTCAATGAGGTCATGTTACGCTGTAGACTCTTGACAGATTAGGGTAATCTTAACCGCACTTCTGAGGCCAGGAATAGACTTGCATGAGGAGAAAACACTGCTCCCTCCAGCTAAAAAAAAAAGGGCACACACACTTTTCGAGATTTAACTTTGACCATCAATTATACCAAGTATACATAAGTCATGTGAATTTAAAAATTACACCGCTGGCAAATTCTTTTGGATATAAATTTAACAGTATACTTTTTGTGACACATAACCCACATTTTATTGGTTAAATTCATGGTCAAACTGAATCTTGAAAAGTCGTCGCTGGCGGGCCTCTCTTCCTTGCTCAATGGAGGTCGGCATGGGCCGGTGGTATTGGCGGTGGCGGGCGATGTCAACGGTGTGAAGGGCTGCGTGGAGGTGGTGGTTCGCGCATGGAGTGCCTGTATCTGGGGCGTTGGCCCTGTCGAGGAGCGCACCTCCTACTCGGCAGCGGGTGGCTGGCGCGGATGCTGAGGTGTGTCGCCCTGGGCCGCATGGCCAGCGGGTCACCGTCGGGCATGGATCTTGCTCCCAGGGCTTCCCCATTGGTCCTTGGAGCCAATAAGGAGTGGTGGTCCCCTCCCTCGCTCCTCATCCTGCCCCGCCGATCCGTGATGCCGAGAACCTCTGGTTGGTCGGATCTGGTAATTGATTAGGGCTGGTGAGGCTGGGGGCTCAGGATGGGAGGGATCCCTTGGCCGCCGCCGACAGCCACAATACTGGCGACACTTTGGGCGTTGTTCCCCTTCTTGTAGGTGCCATCAAGATCCTTCTCCTGCCCTCCACCTCCATGTCTCGGGTGAAAGCCAAAATCTCTTGATTGGGTGGCGACGACGCTTCAACTCCATTTTTCTTCTTGAAGGCGCCACGTTGGGACTGTGGAGTTGGTGGATGGGGCTTCGGCGTTGGGGGTGGGCCGCTGGGATATCTACAGTGATGCTCCTCTTCGGCTGCTTGTGGTGGACACTTGATCTTTGTCGGAGGCGGTGGCGATGTATGGGGTGTTGCTTTGCGAGATGAGGACGCCGTGCTTGTCGTCCTCTCCTCGGCAACTTGTGCCACCTGTACTTCCCTGACGGCAAATTAGTTGTTTGATAGTGGTTGGGTCAGGACATGCGTGCTCGGGGATGAGCAGCTCTGCTTGGCTACAACACGGTGTCCTTTGATGCAGGACGAGAGCGCAGGGGACCTTCTACAGAGGCAAAGACGGATGGCAAGACAACCGCATACACACCACCTTGAACAACAGTTGGTACTCTGTTCGATGCAGCGTAGACCACGTACAAAGCGAGTGCGTACAACGGAAACTAACCTGTAAAAGACAATAAATCATTTCTACACAGCCAAAGCGACCATAAAAAGTTGTACGCACCCAAACCTGTTGGAGTTGTGTCGAATATAGTGTACAAGATAGGTTATAGTTGGACTAGGAGTTGTATTGTGTTTACATAGGATGTGGAGTCGTCTCCTAGTAGGACACTTGTATCCTAGGCCTCTCATATATAGCGGGGGTAGACACACGATGTAACATATGCCAACATAATAGCACAGGTACGCAGGGGGAGCCGGCGGCGTGTGCCGGCACCCGGGTGGCCGGTGTGCGGTATTGTGACGGTGTCACGGGGAGGAGCGCCCGTAGTCAGGCCCCGGGGATGTAGCCATATCGGTGAACCTCGTTAACAAATCTCGGTGTCGTGCTCGTGTGATTGCTTGGTCCTCGGATGATCGACGGTATGCCTCGGATTTATTCTAACAAGTGATATCATGAGCAAGGTTACGAAGAGGTGGTTGTGCGTTGATCAAGAGGAAGGTCGAAGGGGGTCGTGGCTGCGAGTTGTGTAAACAACGAAAGCAGTGGAATTGACCGCTCGAATAGAAGTAATCGAGGGTAGCAACGACTGGTAGCGGTGCTTGCGTTTGACATCTGGGCGAGATCGGATCAGCAGGAACGGCGGCGACGTGACGCACGTGCCTTGGACGGATGCGTTCACTGGTAGAAAAAGGGGCTTCCATACGCCGCCATTAGTCCCCAACAGAACCGAACCGCGACCAAAGGGCTCTTTAGTCGCGGTTCGGGAGAAGGCCCGCGACCAACTACCTGGGCCCTCGCGTTCGGTCGATAGCTGGCGGACGGGAGGGTCTTTAGTCCCGGTTGGCCAGGCCAACCGGGATTAAAGGTCCCCGAAGGCCTTTAGTCGCGGTTGGCCAGGCCAACCGGGACTAAAGGCCCATCCAGCTGGCGGACGGCAGGCCTTTAGTCCCGGTTGGCCTGGCCAACCGCGACTAAAGGCCCATCCCTATATGTACTCACCTCACTCCACTTCACTCAGCTCATCACACTTCACAATTTTCAGAAGGTGGTGGTGGGGTGGTGATGGTTTGCTTTTGGTTTCTCCTATGCACACAAGGTGTTTGATGAAATGCCCGAGAGCCTGAAACAAGCCACACTTGAGCTTTCTCATTTAATTTTCCTTCGCGATCGCGGTTAGCAACTCGAACCTTTCATGTGTCATTGATAAAATACGCATGTGTGTAGTTCATTGTTTAATTAGTATTATTTCTAGCTACTTAGTTTAACAAATGCATGATGGTTAATTATATACTTTATATAATAATAATGCAGATGAATCGGCAATGGATGTACGGTTCCCGACTCTCCGGCGAGTTCACTACGGGTTTGAAAGATTTCCTCGTAGTGGCAAATGCGAACAGGCAGCAAGGTTTTATTATCTGTCCATGTGTTGTCTGTAAGAATGATAAGGGTTACTCCTCGCCAAGAAGAGTTCACATGGACCTGCTTATGCATGGTTTCATGCCAAGCTATTATTGTTGGACCAAGCATGGAGAAAGAGGGGTCAGAATGGAAGACGATGAAGAAGGGGATGATATCGATGACAACTATCGTGATCATTTCGGTGATACTTTCATGGAGGATGATGCTGAAGGTGGGGAAGGGTTAGGTGAAGGTGAAGAAGAGGCACATGATGAGCCCGCTGATGATCTTGGTCGGACCATTGCTGATGCACGGAGACGCTGCGAAACTGAGAAGGAGAGGGAGAATTTGGATCGCATGTTAGAGGATCACAAAAAGTCGTTGTATCCAGGATGCGATAATAGTCTGAAAAAGCTGGGCTGCACACTGGATTTGCTAAAATGGAAGGCACAGGAAGGTGTAGGTGACTCATCATTTGAAAATTTGCTGAAAATGTTGAAGAATATGTTGCCGAAGAATAACGAGTTGCCCGCCAGTACGTATGAAGCAAAGAAGGTTGTCTGCCCTCTAGGTTTAGAGGTTCAGAAGATACATGCATGCATTAATGACTGCATCCTCTACCGCGGTGAATACGAGAATTTGAATGAATGCCCTGTATGCACTGCATTGCGTTATAAGATCAGAGGCGATGACCCTGGTGACGATGTTGAGGGCGAGAAACCCAGGAAGAGGGTTCCCGCCAAGGTGATGTGGTATGCTCCTATAATACCACGGTTGAAACGTCTGTTCATGAACAAAAAGAATGCCAAGTTGTTGCGATGGCACAAAGAGGACCGTAAGTCCGACGGGCAGTCGAGACACACCGCTGATGGAACGCAATGGAGAAAGATCGACAGAGTTTTCAAAGATTTTGCAGCTGACGCAAGGAACTTAAGATTTGGTCTAAATACTGATGGCATTAATCCTTTTGGCGAGCAGAGCTCCAGCCATAGCACCTGGCCCGTGACTCTATGCATCTACAACCTTCCTCCTTGGTTGTGCATGAAGCGGAAGTTCATTATGATGCCAATTCTCATCCAAGGCCCTAAGCAACCCGGTAACGACATCGATGTGTACCTAAGGCCATTAGTTGAAGAACTTTTACAGTTGTGGGCGAAACCTGGTGTACGTGTCTGGGATGAGCACAAAGGAGAGGAATTTGATCTACGAGCGTTGCTTTTTGTAACCATCAACGATTGGCCTGCTCTCAGTAACCTTTCGGGACAGACAAATAAGGGATACAATGCATGCACGCACTGCTTACATGAGACTGAAAGTGTACGTTTGGTTAATTGTAAGAAGAACGTGTACCTGGGTCATCGTCGATTTCTTCCCCGAAATCATAACGTAAGAAAGAAAGGCAAGCATTTCAACGGGAAGGCAGATCACCGGCCGAAGCCTGCGGAACGTACTGGTGCTGAGATATTTGATATGGTCAAGGATTTGAAAGTCATCTTTGGAAAGGGTCCTGGCGGACAATCAGTTCCGCGGGGAGTTGACGGGCACGCACCCATGTGGAAGAAGAAATCTATATTTTGGGAGCTAGAATATTGGAAAGTCCTAGAGGTCCGCTCTGCAATCGACGTGATGCATGTTACGAAGAATGTTTGCGTGAACCTGCTAAGCTTCTTGGGCGTGTATGGGAAGACAAATGATACAAAGGAAGCACGGCAGGACCAGCAACTTTTGAAAGACCCAGATGACCGGCATCCGGAATGGTTTCAAGGTCGTGCCAGCTACGCTCTTACCAAAGAAGAGAAGGTCATTTTTTTTGAATGCCTGAGCAGTATGAAGGTCCCGTCTGGCTTCTCGTCGAATATAAAGGGAATAATAAACATGCCGGAGAAAAAGTTCCAAAACCTGAAGTCTCACGACTGCCACGTGATTATGACGCAATTGCTTCCGATTGCTTTGAGGGGGCTCCTACCGGAAAATGTTCGAGTAGCCATTGTGAAGCTATGTGCATTCCTCAATGCAATCTCTCAGAAGGTAATCAATCCAGAAGATCTACCACGGTTACAGAACGATGTGGTCCAATGCCTTGTCAGTTTCGAGTTGGTGTTCCCACCATCCTTCTTCGATATTATGACGCACCTCCTGGTCCACCTAGTCGAAGAGATTTCCATTCTCGGTCCTGTATTTCTACACAATATGTTCCCCTTTGAGAGGTTCATGGGAGTATTAAAGAAATATGTTCGTAACCGTGCTAGGCCAGAAGGAAGCATCGTCAAGGGCTATGGAAATGAGGAGGTAATTGAGTTCTGTATTGACTATGTTCCTGACCTTAAACCGATTAGTATTCCTCAATCGCGGCACGAGGGGAGACTAAGTGGAAAAGGCAAGATCGGAAGGGATACCACGATATGTATGGACGGTCATTCTATGACTGAAGCACACCACACAGTCCTGCAAAATTCCAGCTTGGTGGCTCCGTACTTCGAGCAATACAAGAATATTTTACGCTCGGACAACCCGGGGAAGCCTGAATCCTGGATTAGAAAGGCCCACATGGAGACTTTCGGCAGTTGGTTGCGAAAACATTTCATGAATGACAATGATGTTGGAGATCAGCTGTACATGTTGGCCAAGAAACCATCTTCGACTATAACGACTTTTCACGGGTACGAGATAAATGGGAATACATTTTACACCATCGCTCAAGATAAAAAGAGCACCAACCAAAACAGTGGTGTCCGCTTTGATGCAGTAACCGAGAATGGGCAAAAGGTCACATATTATGGTTACATAGAGGAGATATGGGAACTTGACTATGGACCCTCCTTTAAGGTCCCTTTGTTCCGGTGCAAATGGTTCAAGCTAACAGGAGGTGGGGTAAAGGTGGACGAGCAATACGGAATGACAATGGTGGATTTCAACAATCTTGGTTACCTTGACGAACCATTCGTCCTTGCCAAAGATGTCGCTCAGGTTTTTTATTTGAAGGACATGAGTAGCAAACCGAGGAAACGGAAAGATAAGAAAACGATCAGTACATCATGCGATGATCCAAAGCGCCACATTGTTCTTTCAGGGAAAAGAAACATCGTGGGAGTGGAGGACAAGACAGACATGTCAGAAGATTATAATATGTTTGGTGAAATTCCGCCCTTCAAAGTGAACACTGACCCAAGCATTAAGTTAAATGATGAGGATGCTCCATGGATACGGCACAATCATAAGCAAGCAGGGACGTCCAAGGGAAGAATTGATGTGTAATAATGTATAATTGTACCAAACTTTGTATTTGGTCGATGAACTGAATGATGTATCAAACCTTTTGTCAAACCTTCAAGGGATTTTAAGATTTTAAAATGAATTAGTTTTATTTTTCTGATTTTTTTGATATATAATTTTACTTTTAAGATTTTAAAATGAATTAGTTTTATTTTTCTGATTTTTTTGATATATAATTGTACTTTTAAGATTTTAAAATGAATTAGTTTTATTTTTCTGATTTTTTTGATATATAATTGTATTTTTAAGATTTTAAAATGAATTAGTTTTATTTTTCTGATTTTTTTGATATATAATTGTATTTTTAAGATTTTAAAATGAATTAGTTTTATTTTTCTGATTTTTTTGATATATAATTGTACTTTTAAGATTTTAAAATGAATTAGTTTTATTTTTCTGATTTTTTTGATATATAATTGTACTTTTAAGATTTTAAAATGAATTAGTTTTATTTTTCTGATTTTTTTGATATATAATTGTATTTTTAAGATTTTAAAATGAATTAGTTTTATTTTTCTGATTTTTTTGATATATAATTGTACTTTTAAGATTTTAAAATGAATTAGTTTTATTTTTCTGATTTTTTTGATATATAATTGTATTTTTAAGATTTTAAAATGAATTAGTTTTATTTTTCAGATTTTTTTGATATATAATTGTATTTTTAAGATTTTAAAATGAATTAGTTTTATTTTTCTGATTTTTTTGATATATAATTGTACTTTTAAGATTTTAAAATGAATTAGTTTTATTTTTCTGATTTTTTTGATATATAATTGTATTTTTAAGATTTTAAAATGAATTAGTTTTATTTTAAGATTTTAAAATGAATTAGTTTTAAAATATGCCACCACGGACCTTTAGTCCCGGTTGGGGAGGCGGACCGGGACTAAAGGTCACCCTTTAGTCCCGGTCCGCCTCCCCAACCGGGACTAAAGGTCGGTCTGCGCGGGAACACAAGCGGCGCCAAACACCTTTAGTCCCGGTTGGGGAGGCGCACCGGGACTAAAGGCCACCTTTAGTCGCGGTCCTCCTCCCCAACCGGGACTAAAAGTCCTACTATATATATACCTGTTGGCAGTTCGCCTCCTCATTCTCTCCGACCCGACGCCCCGACGCCCCGACGCCCCGACGACGACGCCCCGACGCCCCGACGCCGTCGCCCCGCCTCGCCGTCGCCGCGCCGTCCCCGCGTCCCCGCGCCGCCGTGAGCTCCTCCTCCTCCCTTCCCCCTTTGTCGTCGGCGCCGTCGCCCCGCCTCGCCGTCGCCGCGCCGTCCCCGCGCGCCGTCCCCGCCTCGCCGTCGCCGCGCCGTCGCCGCGCCGATGTGAACAGAGAAGAAAAAAGAAAACAGAAAAAGAAAGAAGAAGAAAACAGAAAATGGTGGTATAAAAGAAAACAGAAGAAAAAAGAAGAAGAAAAAAAACAAGAAAGAAAAAGAAAGAAGAAAAAAGAAAGGAAAAAGAAAAACAAAGAAAGAAGAAAAAAAGAAAAAAGAAAACATAAAAGAAAACATAAAAGTGCATAATTAAAAGTGCAAAAATGGTGGTATAAAAGAAAACAGAAGAAAAAAGAAGAAGAAAAAAAACAAGAAAGAAAAAGAAAGAAGAAAAAAGAAAGGAAAAAGAAAAACAAAGGAAGAATAAAAAAGAAAAAAGAAAACATAAAAGAAAACATAAAAGTGCATAATTAAAAGTGCAAAAATGGTGGTATAAAAGAAAACAGAAGAAAGAAGAAAAGAAAAAAAACAAGAAAGAAAAAGAAAGAAGAAAAAAGAAAGGAAGAAGAAAAACAAAGGAAGAAGAAAAAAAGAAAAAGAAAAAGGAAGAAGAAAAACAAAGGAAGAAGAAAAACAAAGGAAGAAGAAGAAAGAAAGAAAAAAGAAAAAGGAAGAAGAAGAAAGAAAGAAGAAAGGAAAGAAGAAGAAAGGAAAGAAGAAAGAAAGAAGGAGAAAGGAAGAAGAAGAAAGAAAGAAGAAGAAAGGAAAAAGGAAGAAGAAGAAAGGAAGAAGAAGAAAGAGGAAGAAGAAAGGAAGAAGAAGAAAAAAAGAATTTTTACTTAAAAAATCTTATTTTTTAATTCCTCCTCCTCTATGTCCCCTTAATCTTATTTTTTAATTCCTTTACACTTAAAGAATTTTTACTACATGCAGGAGTGACATATGGCGGACGACAGAACCGAGCCGCTTAGGGATCCGGAGGCTGAACGTTATTTAATGGGCATCATCAACAACGAGATTCCTTATGTGCCGGGCTCAGAAGATGAGCAACAAGAGGATGATGTAGTCTCTTCTTATCTGAACCTTGCCGGTGACGATGATCAAGAAGATGAAGGAACGGACATTGTCGACGGAGGTCAACCGTCAACAACCGACAATCTCCAATTGCAAGTAGCAACAACCACCTCCGGCGAGGTATTTATATACATTGAGAGCCTCTCGTGATACAAACTTACTGAAATGTGAATACATATGTATTAACGCGCGCGACTCTCTTTCTTTTTTTAGCCCTCCGGATCCGGATCGAGTACGACAAAGCATCGTGGCAAATCCAAGGCGATGAGAACAGGAGAAACATATGCCATTGAGTCTGTCAGTGAAACCGGCAAGCCCCTACAGCACACCTCAAAGTTTGTCAACCAATGCGGAGTCGTTGTTAGAGACAACGTCTCGATCACCGTCCAGGAATGAAATGAGCCAAAGAAGGCACGTCTTGGTTTCAGTTTTGTCGACAAGAGAACGAAAAAGGATTGCTGGAGAAAGCTTATGGAACATTTCATTCTACCTCCGGAATACAACAAAGTCGATGAATTCGGTAACGAGGTTCCGGGTGGACGTCAGAGGAGGAGGCTAGTTAAAGAGTTCGCTCTTCAGAAGATGGCCGATGCATTCCGGAACTTCAAGAAAAATTTAACCCGTGACTATGTCAACAAGGGCAAGACTCCGGATTTCAATGGACAACATGAGAAACTGAAAGATGATTGGCCAGAATTTGTGAGGCAAAAGCAATCGGACCATTTTAAGGAAATATCAAAAAAAAATAAGGATAATGCGGGTAAGAAAAAGTACCATCATGTTATGGGGCCAGGAGGATACCGCATTGCGGACCCTAGGTGGCAGAAGATGGAGGAGGACCTGAGGGTGCGAGGAATCCCTCTAGGTACAGAGGGATGGGACCCAAGGGCCAAAAGCTGGTGGTACGGGCATGGGGGGTCGCTAGACCCGGAGACAGGGGAGTGTGTTCACCGGCATCGACACTTTGCTCCGACCCAAGCCCTTATTGACGCAATGACCCAAGCTCAAGCGGGCTTGATCAAGTTCAACAGAGAGAAAGACGCACTGACTTTAGCCCTCGGGAATGATGAACACGGAGGACGTGTACGAGGCAAAGGCAAAGTTTCGTGGAAAGTAGGGTTTTCCCAGGACAATGACCCGTACGGTTACAGAAGCCGTAAGAGAAAGACGGACCGGGATGCAGATCTTATGACGAAGTTTGCATCGGAACTCCATGAGTTGAAGCAGACCGTGCATGTACTAATGAAAGAAAAATCGGCTGCAGGGCCGCATGAAGATCATGAAGCGGATCGCGAAAGCCAGCAGCGGAGAAGCAGCGTGGCTTCCACGGATGCCCCGCCTTGTGCTAGTGCACCGATGATCGAGACTCGTGCACCGGAGCCTCACTACCCCGTGGATGATGTAAAGGAGATGAAAGACTGTGATCTGCATTATCCCGTGGGGAACATTTCCATGAAGGTAGCTAGCGGCAGTGCTTTACCCTGTACACCTGGAGCACTCCACCACAACAACCCCATTGCATATGGCTATGCTCGTGTCACGGTGGAAGACATAGTCCAAGGGTTTGAGGACCTCGAGATTGACAAACCTACACCCGAAGGGGAGAGAAGACTTGGAGATGTCAAGCGCCAGTACATTCTATGGAAAAAGAAGTACATAGTGTTTCCAGGCGAGGCGCCAAGGCCAGCAAGTCCACCCCCCTCCGATGGTGGTGGTGGTGGTGGTGGCGGTGGTGGTGGTCGTGGTGGTTCACCTACACCTCCTTCACGCCATTCGACGCCGTCCCCCGATCCACAACATCCGGCGGGTACGACGCCCCCCAATCCTCCTCTGGCGGGTACGACACCCCCCAATCCACCTCCGGCGGGTAAGCAGACGCCCCCCAATCCACCTCCGGCGAAGAAGCAGAAGCAGGCGGACAGCAAGGAAACCCGCTCCTGGACTATTAACCCGGACCCTTATGTACATAAGACCACAAGGGTACCGGAGCCATCACTGAAGCCTCTCCTCCCAAGGCCTGGGGAACTTAGTGATGCTGACCTCACATTGGCCGCGGCTGCTGATTATGAGAAATGGAAGGCGGATATGAAGGCCAAAAAACAGCCTGAGCCCAAGCAAGTATTCACTGAGAAGCAAAAGAAGTGGGCTAAGGATTTTTTGACGACACCGTCCCAAGCCGAGCTGAATATGCCTGACGACTATGGACATGAACTTCGTAAGCAAGCAAAAATGTTGAAGGAGGAAGAAAGTCGTAAAAAAAGCGGGAAACAAGTTGACCAGCTCGGGATGCAGAAGAAACAATCGATCCCCCCGCTCATAGTGAAAGCCGGTCCGGAAGAGGACCCCGAGATCATAGCAGCTGCGGCAGCACTTGGATTGACTGTAGCGGGTGCCATGCAACAAGCGTCCGAGATGGGTTTGACTCTTCGTGCCTGCTTAGACCTTGAGGATGCGCCTGTAGGTGAGATAGCATTCCAATATGTGCGGAAGGGGCCTCTCGTCGAGCCTGAGCAGGAAAATAGTCTACCACAACAAATGCGAAATCTGCTACGTTGGTACAAGCAATTCATATCATGGACCGACAAAGAATATGTTTATGCGGATGTTACAGAACAGCATCACACCAAACGGTACTCTGTAGAAATTCATATGAGTGAATTGTTCCAGCTGTTCAATCTGCGCGCCCTCGACAAATCTATGCTGAGTTGCTACGTTCTGTAAGTGATTTATTTCTACCTCATCTCGTTCTTCATTATTGCCTGCACTATATATATATATTGTCCTAACTATATTGTTTGGTACGCTATTATGCAGAATGAAGATTTGGGAATGCAAAATAAGAAACATCCATGATGTTGGGTTCATTGACCCACATATCGTTAATGGACATGTGTTACAACATCACCCCGAAGATGTGGAGAAAGACCTGTACAAGTTTCTTACAAAGCATCAACTCAAAAGTCATATTCTATTTCCTTACCATTTTGGGTGAGTGTTTTCTCTCTTGTGCCCATTCTCTTTTGTTTACTCCATGCATGGTATGTCTAATCGATGAGTTATGCATGATTGTGCATGTAACGTGTCCGCAGGTTCCACTGGATTCTGCTAAATATTGAACTTCACACCTCCACAGTTCTAATCAGCGACTCTAAGGATTCGGATCCAAAGCATTGGGCCGACATGAGAAAAATGCTGAAAAAGTAATTATTTTCAATCATTTGAGCTCTATATCGATCGGTCTCTTTCGTTCATTTCCTAATATCAACTAACTAATATAACTCCCTTATTCATTTGATTTTCTTTGCCCTGTAGGGTTTGGAGACGGTTTTCAGAAGAAATTGTCGGTGAATTCAAACATGAGCTAGATTTCAGAAAGTTAGTTAATGTGGATCAGCAGCCACCGGCGACCGATCTATGTGGATACTATGTTTGTGAGAACATCCGGAGAGAAACCACTGAGCGGAAGGAATCAGCTAGCGTGCGGAACGCGAGGGATAACTTGCGGAGGAGGCTTAGTCCAGAAGCTCGCTTCCGACCAATTCAAGAAGAATTAGCAGGATTTTTAATGAGGGAAGTCATCGATCCTAAAGGACAACACTATACCGAGGACGTAGAAATTTATATGCATACCCGAGATTGAAACTTGTTCGAAGTTGTATATGGTCATCCATCGTAATTGTGTATGGAAACTTGTTCAAAGTTGTATATATATATATTATATATTCCTCTTGAATTCTTCTTGTTTGAAATTTCATATGCATGTATATATATAGTAGCGTAGAATATGTGTACTGAAACTTCATCAAAAATAAAATAAAACACAAAATAAAATATAAAACAAAAAAAAACAATACAAATTAAAAAGAAACCAGGTTTAGGGGGGCTAAAACCCTAAACCTGCGGAGGAGGCCTTTAGTCCCGGCTGGCCACGAGAGCCGGGACTAAAGGTCCTCGGCCCCGACGGACCACGGGCGACCACGTGGCGGGCCTTTAGTCCCGGTCAGCCACAAGAACCGGGACTAAAGCCTTTTGTCGCGGTCCGGAAGAGCCGCGGCTAAAGAGGGGGGACGGCTTTAGTCGCGACCCTTTAGTCCCGGTTGCACAGCCGGGGCTAAAGGCTGTTGCGAATCGGGACTAGAGGGCTTTTTTCACCAGTGGTTGGACGGACTCGGCGACTCGGCGCGATTGGCAGGCGGCGGCTGGTACAAGGTTGAGGCCCATGTGGGTTTCTATTGTCTGCGGCCCAACGCGGGCGCGCGATCGGGCTGGACCTGAGGAGCTAAGTTGGGCACAAACCAGCGAGGTAAAGAGAGGGTCTAGGCAGGACGCCGTGTTGGCTGAACGCGAAGCGAAGCCAGAGCTACGAGAGATTTGTTGTTTAAAAAAATGGCACAAAGACGGAACTACAGGGAGTCAAACCGTGACATGGATTGCTATCAAGTGTGAAAAAAGGAAAAGGAGTCTAAGAAGCTATGAGTGCTTGTTTTTGTACGTGCTCTGGAAAGCTCTAAGGGACTATTTTTGGATTTCTTCACTTGTACACTGTTGTGTATGGATGGCAATGGTCTCGGTTATACTTCGAGAAGTCTGGGGTGTGTCATTGGCAGGATCATGCATACACAGGGCGTCAAGCAATGCACTTAGATGTGCGGACGGACACAGCGCATGGTGAAGCATGGTTGCAGTCGGACAAGTTCGGCTGGGTCGGACTAGATGGTCTGACGGATCGACGTGAGTCGGTTGGAACAGAAAAGGTGTGGGATCAGCGACGACGACATAGGAGCGTGATGCTGATGGTGACCGACTTCTGGGGCGTGGAAACACGTGGCGCAGGCCTGAGGGCTTGTGCGGCTTCGACAAGACTATGGCGCGGGATTGATTCAAGGTGGTGTATACACGGAGCTTGAAGTCGATGAGGCGCAGGGGTGGATTGATCATCTACCATGGAGTCATGTTGAAGGTGGAGCTGGGTTGAGGGGCTACGATGTAAGGATCCAGGGAATCGAAGCCTATTCAGTGGGGAAAAGCGAGGGACATGTAGTTCAGACTGGAGCCCAGTGGTCTGATGGAAGCGTGAAACTCGTCATCAGTCGGTGATGATCGGTGGTATTCTGCAGTGGGGTTGAGTGGTGTGGGTTCACGACCCTTGAGACTTGATCGGGACAGCGGAGGCTCGACGCGGTAATAGCGGCGAGGCGTGCGGTACGCACGGTACATGGAGACGGGCCAGGGCTCTGGTGGTCATACATGTGGTGAGACAACTGCGAATTTGACTCGGGATGACTACAAGCAATGGTGAAATTCCTTCAAGTTTCAGACAGTCGGTCAAGAAAGGAGTTGTGATGTTAAGTTCAGGTAACTCTTATGTGTGACACCCAATATGTGAATTGTTCACTTTCACGCAGGTCAGTGATCAATGTGTGATGGCGTTGGACTGATACTCTGGAAGTTGGGAGCGCAAACTAGAGTAATGTGGAACTTAACTTTGCTCGAGTGTTGACTGTGGTCAAGAAAAAGAAGGGACTACAAGTTGCAGGTGGAGTCATATGGAGTCTTTGGAGTAGCAGCGGTGCTCATGGGATAAGCTCAAGTCCAATGTACATAGAAGTTTGACGCATTGACGAATTCAGGTGGTGGAGTATATTCGCCAAGGTGGAGTTTGTTGGAGTTGTGTCGAATATAGTGTACAAGATAGGTTACAGTTGGACTAGGAGTTGTATTGTGTTTACATAGGATGTGGAGTCGTGTCCTAGTAGGACACTTGTATCCTAGGCCTCTCATATATAGCGGGGGTAGACACACGATGTAACCTATGCCAACATAATAGCACAGGTACGCAGGGGGAGCCGGCGGCGTGTGCTGGCACCCGGGTGGCCGGTGTGCGGTATTGTGACGGTGTCACGGGGAGGAGCGCCCGTAGTCAGGCCCCGGGGATGTAGCCATATCGATGAACCTCGTTAACAAATCTCGGTGTCGTGCTCGTGTGATTGCTTGGTCCTCGGATGATCGACGGTATGCCTCGGATTTATTCTAACAAAACCTATTAGCTTTCTATACCTATTTGGAGTACCGTTCAACCAATGACCAAAAATATTGGCAGCACTTGTGGGCGGATACAAATTGGACGCTATTTGGATGATTGACCACGTAGAACGTGCGGACTTTCACTTTCACTAGAAAAAGAGGTGTTTGATTGTCTTTTCTTGAGTACAAAAGTTACACTTCTTACTTCCTTGCCAATTGCGATGGCTGAGGTTGTCTTTGGTTGGCATAACTCCTCTTCGAAGATATCAGATGACGATTTTAACTTTTATAAGTGGAATCTTGGACTTCCAAATTGTCAAGGCTTAAAGACATTTGTTGATTGTTGGTTTTAGGATAGCTAACGAGTCTCACCACTTGTTAAAGACATTTGTGCTGACATGTGCGGTGTGCAATGCAGCAAGAAGAGAATAGACGATGCTGCTTCTATGCATAACTGAAATCTATTTTTCAGATAACATGCGGAGAAGAAAAAGGCATGAGTCAAATGTATGTGGGATTATAAATGGTCAGGTTGTATGCAGCAAGAAGAGAATAGACGATGCTGCTTCTATGCATAACTGAATCTATTTTTCGGTTAACATGCGAAGAAGAAAAAGGCATGAGTCAAATGTATGTGGGATTATAAATGGTCAGGTGTATTTATACATCTGAAATCCACTCCGGTTAATTCCTGAAGACACATTGGTCAGGGGAATTCACTAACCTTGTTTCACTATTACTAGAACAATGCACGTGCGTTGCAACTGGATATAAATATTCTATTATGTGAGCTTGTGATTTACCTGCCTATAATATGCAATTGTGTAAATAAATGTTCATCAAATTTTGCCCGTGATTTACCTTATATTTTGATCAGAAGTTTGGTAGGTAAATTAAAATGAAATTCTTGCATCTTGGTTTAAGTATTACAGGTACTGTAAATACAGAAGCAAAAAGATGTAAAAATAGAGAGCTCATGGTAGAGCAAAGTTTCCGATTATTATACCATAGCATCTCAATTAATTGGAGATAGGAAACTTATGGCAATATTCCTCAATCTCTTCAATCGATCTCACTTAGTCAGGCTTGATACCGTGGATTCACCTCCATGCATGTAAAAGCAGATCACCAAAAATCCATCTGAATAATTTCACTCAGACCAGCATGATAGATATTATGGTATTCCCTAGAGCTTCTGGCCACAATCAGAACCCAACTACTTCTCAGTGGATCTATGGATGCTGCATCTCCCTCTTCACGTCCCATCGTCCCTGAGACTAGTGGTCTCTGACGATGCCTTCTTTTTAGGAGCTGAGATTCACGAGGTGCCTCACACCATACTTTCCTTTTAGCTCTCCCTAGTGCCAGCATTTGGGGAGAATCTCCCGGATCCTTCTCGTCCATAGCTTAGACCTTACCTTCGCATGGGGAAATCAGAGCCTTAGCCCCCTACCTGACGTGCCAGATGTCGGAGTGTGTACTTAGGACACCGGGGATCAGTGAAACCCTGTATTTTTTAGTTTGGCCAGGGGCTAAAACACTTTGTCAATCCACGAGCAAAGGATCTCACACAAACACAGGGGATTTATACATGTTCGGGACGCTATCTGAGTGTAATATTACTTCCTGTTGGTATTGATATGAACGCGGGGGGGGGGGGGGGGGGGGAGATAAGTGCTTCTGTGTTACAATGAGGGTGGTCGGGGTCTACCTAGAGTGCCCGAGCACCCATCTCTAACCTTCTCCCTTCCTACTACTTGGTGCTCTTCAAACGATGGATGCTAGTGTGCTTTTGTGCGTGTGTTCTTGCTTGTCCTACTGACCTCGGTCCTCCCTTATATGCTAGTGTGCTTTTGTGTGTGTGTATCGCAAACCTGAAAACTTGGGGGTATTCAGGATTGAAATCCATCACTACCTAGAGGTTTCTCCTGTCGCCAATGTCCCCGTGCCTAGGTGATTTGGTGTGGGATACTATCAATGCATCAGATGCTTATAAGAGGATCGTACCATGTGTCCCATCAAGGACCCCTTCATGCACCTGAACTTTGACACTGCAGCCAGGAGGATGGACGACGAAACTGCATGTTTACAGTCGTAAAAATGATTTTGAAACATTGTAAATTTGAATCTTCTGCATTGTAAATTGCAGGGTATGCCATGTAAATGTTTCTTGTCTAGCAAATTGTGAATTGAAAAAAAAAACTCCAGCTTCTTCATAGCCTGGTCTAAAGAAACATAAAATGCAACATCTTCAAAAGATTCCTTCTGCCCTTTCCATGTATATTTTTGTGTCCGTATCATCTTCTTCCTATTCTGTTTTGAAAAGTTTATGCAATACAACATATTAGTTGAAGCTTTCGGTTATTAATGTTACTGTACTTAACGTAACCTTTGTCTTACAAATTTCATTAGGAAGGATGAACAAGGCTGTTCCATCATTTGCCCTTGCATAGTGATTCTCTTGAAGTCCATCCAGCCATTTGGTTGAGATGTTAGGCTGTGATTCCTAATTATTAATGATGGAAATCTTCCAACTACTTTTGTATTTATGTTTGGTATTTATTCTTGCAGTGTGGTACGACACCAATTGAACTTGCTGCCTCTAAAGGCCGTAGGGACATGGTTGAAATGTTATTCCCTTTAACCTCTCCTATTTCAACACTGCCGGAGTGGAGTATTGATGGAATCATTTCTCATGTGAAACACTTTGGTTTGAAGCTGATGGTATGTGTTTAGTTCTATGCTCGCTTGCCCGTATGTTATTTATCATCACCCTGTAGTTCTCTTGTTTGTCAGTTCTGCCTATCATTTGGAGTAGAATTAGTTTTAATTCATGATTGTTGTAAACTCCATTGTGCAAGCAAAACATTCCATGCAAATTTTAGAGCCATGACATGGTTAGGTTCTGGCCCTCCCGATGTTTTGGAGCTGGCTGCGATTGATTGCAAGGACTCTGTTGATGAGTAATACAATTTTTACCCGCAAAAAAAAAAATCAATGCAAATTTTACTTTGGTGCATTACATCACTATGAACGAACTTCTATCTTTGGGTATTGACTGTATGATGAACTATTAATGTGCTAGCTAGACTTAACAAGTTGTCTTCATTGATATTCTGCCAATCCCTGCAGCTTCAGACAACAAGGTTTTAGTACGCACTTATGATACACCCTGCAACACTGCAGTACAACACATTTTTGTAGTTTTATACACTAATTAGGCGATATAGGCTGAGACTTACAAATTTGTACATTTTATGTTTCACATTACAGGCTAGTTCTACATATTTGTTCTAACTGCAATTTTTTTTGTCATCAGGATAAGCAAAAGCGTGCAAAGAAATTAACTGAACTGAAAAAGAAAGCTTCAGAGGCTTTTAAGAGTGGGCAGTATTATATAGCAGCACTGCTGTATAGTAGTGTAAGTCACGAGGGCACATTTTTATTGCCTGAAGGAGCGACAGGTGTTTTCTATATTTGTAAACTGCTAATCTCAGTCCACACTATAGTTTTGTTCACACGAAAAATAGGTTTCATATTCTGGTAAAACATGTGTTGTTAGATGCTCCATTCTACAGTACCCCCTCTATCCACATATATATTATACTCCCTCCGTCCCATAATATAAGATCGTTTTGCAAGCTGTTTTTAGCTTGTAAAACGATCTTATATTATGGGACGGAGGGAGTATGTTATAAAAAGTATACCTTCGAGTTCGTATTTGAAAGGAGTTTTCAATTGTATAATTTTATAGCATACATCTCATGAATTATTGATCTTCTTGATGGTCAAAGTAAATATCAAAATACATATTAGGCCCTATATATATGGATGGAGGGAGTACAAGGCATGCACAATCTAGGCCAGCCATCCTGCTCTCTTAGTAATTAGGAGGTAGGTGAGCAGTTTGTATATGGTTGAGGTAACACAATACTGTTGTACAGAAGTTCTTGGAGCACTCTGTTTTAGGTGTTTCTAAAATATGCATATGATTGATGTATTGTAGGCAATGGCATTTGACCCTAGTCCAGATGATTTTGCAACCATCTTGGCTAATAGGAGTCTCTGCTCATTGCGCGCTATGAACGGAAGAACGGCTCTCGCTGATGCTAGCAGGTGCAGAATGCTCCGGCCTCTTTGGCCAAAAGCCTGCTATGGAGAAGGGGCAGCTTTTATGTTATTGAAGGTAAAAAGAAGATGGTAGCTTTCTTCAAGCATTCGTGATCATGATCATAGAGCTGATCATCCTCTTTTTCGTACTTGTAGGATTACGAGAAAGCATGCAAGGCTTTTGCCGATGGCTTGAAGCTTGACCCTACAAGCGGTGATCTTGCAAATGCTTTAAGGTAACTGGTCCATGTTTTCATAAGTTAAAGTGAAAGGATAAATGATATCCTATACTCCATCAGTTCCTAAATATAAGTCTTTTTAGACATTCCAATATAAACTACATACGGAGCAAAATGAGTGCATCTACACTCTAAAATATGTCTATATTCATCCGTATGTAGTTCATATAGAAATTTCTAAAAAGACTTATATTTAGGAACTGAGGGAGTAACAGTTTTGTGCATGGAAGTGGTCTCCATCTCTAGAGGAATATATTGCATGCATTACATGGATTCAAGTCTGCTGAGTTCTTTTCTTGAGTCGGAGCGATTTACTAATCGTGGAAAGAGCACCTAGTGTTGACCCGTGTGTTACTAGGGTTGATATTCAGGGTAAGGAGTTGTACACAGATTTCTGGCAATGCTCATGTTCAAAATATTTTGGTCGCAGGGAAGCCCAAGAGGCAGCGAAGAATGCTCGTTGCCCTGGAAAGTAACTGACGCGCCTGTCTTACAATGCAGAAACTGCGGCTTTGCTTTGCTGCTAGCTAGAGCCTTTTGTCTAGTCTGAAAACTTCTAGCAAGAATACCCTGTGGTAATTTAAGACCTTCGTGGTACCCATCGTTTGTAAATATAACTGGATGCGCTCGCTGACCGTAGTATCTTGATTCCAGTTCAAGTGTCGACAAACTTTATCGTCACAGAACGTTAAGCTTGTTATATCTTTGGTTGTTGGATCATGGAATTCAGTACTGAGGTTTCTGGTTGAACTTGGCATTGTGACCGTGGCAGCCATTCCGAGGTTGGTCTGGTCCCGTGCAGACTGGGATTGGCCCTCGGTGGTTGCAATGGCATGAATGGCGCGGTGGTCGTATGGCATTGCCGGGTTGCCGAGTAGCGCCGGAGCCCGGAGAATGTAACTGATGTTTGCTGCTAGTGCCTGCTAGTGCCTTTTGTTTTGCGGGAAGTGGTAAATGATGAAATTTGCACTTGAACCAACCTTAGTCTCAGGTTGGTTACCCAAAGGTTGGTGAATTGGGCAGAAGATCCAGGGAACTGTTTACTGTTCATATGTGTTAGAATTATGTCGAATATTATTGTACAAGTTAGGTTACAGTTGGACTTGGAGTCTTACGATGTGTGGACAGGATATGGAGTCGTGTCCAAGTAGGACATTTGTATCTTAGGACTCTCATATATAGCGGGGGTAGACACACGATGTAACCTATGCCAACATAATAGCACCGGCACGCGGGGGAGCCGGCGGCGTGTGCCGGCGCCCGGGCGGCCGGGGTGCGGTATTGTGACGGTGTCACGGGGAGGAGCGCCCGTAGTCAGGCCCCGGGGATGTAGCCATGATGGTGAACCTCGTTAACAAATTTCGGTGTCATGCTGGTGTGATTGCTTGGTCCTCGGTAGATCAATGGTATGCCTCGGATTTATTCTAACAAGTGGTATCATGAGCAAGGTTACGAGGAGGCTGCAGGTTGTTGATCTAGAGTTGATGATGCGAAGGCTGGGAAAGAAATTAGTTCGATTCATGGTCTGTTTGGCGATCGGGAGCAATCTCATGGTAGTCAATAGGAAAGCCAGGACGATCGATGGAATTTTCTGAAGCAGCGGAAGTCGGCGAGTGCAAGAAGCAATCCGGAGCGGGAGGCAGATCGATTAGCAGCCGGAGTTCTCGGCGGCGCACGGGTGTAAGGCAGGCAGCGGGAGTCTCGGTCAGTTCCGCGCAGAAGCGATGCAGCATGGCTTGCGTGGCTGTCCAAAGCTGCGTCAGGCGTGTACGCGGCGTGGTCTGAGGCTCGGCGTGCAGGAGGTTCGATCACAAGTGCGCGTGGCGGCTGGGGACCTGGCAGCACGATCGATCATGTGGGATGCGATACAGCTCGTGAGTCCGGGCGCGTGGTCGGGCAGCAGTGCAGAGCGGTGCTAGTGGGCCGACGGCTGAAGCCCAGAAGGGGCCTATAGAATGGGGCCTGTATGGTCCAAAGTGGGGCATAGGCTGGCCCACGGGGCAGCGCTGGCAGGCCAAGGCAGAGCGAGCTGAGCTGGGACGTGAAGAGCTGTGTACGCATCGTTCGGGATTTGTTTGGTGAAAAAAAAGTGCATGCGCGTAGAGGCAAGAAGCAGATCAATCTAGGGAACAAGAATCACAAGGCGGCTGATACATTAAAAGAGGCGTTTGGCTTAAGGCAATCTATCAGGAAGCATCGATGGTTGTGCAAAAGGTACAGCACCACGTGAGACCAAAGGAGACTATAGTTTTCTTGGTTGGATTAGAACAGTACAGATACTTGAATACGTTGCAGAAGCAAGCCAGTTTACATGGAAGCCGATGAGGTGATATAGGATTTTTCGGAAGATGGTCTGAAAGCCTGGAGCGTGTCGTGCATGGATCATGCATATACAGGGCGTTAAGCAATGCACGGAGATGTGCGGGCGGACACGACGCAGGGTGGAGTATGGTTGCAGTTGGATAATTTCGGCTGGGTCGGACTGGACAGTCTGATGGATCGACATGGATGTTGGTCAAAGCAGAAGACGGTGGTGATTTCAGCGACGACGACATAGGAGCGTAATGCTGATGGTGACCGACTTCTGGGGCGTGGAAACACGTGGTGCAGGTCTAAGGGCTTGTGCGGCTTCGACGGACTATGGCGCGGGGTTGATTCAAGATGGTGCACACATGAGAGAGCTTGAAGTCGACAGAGCGCGGGGTAGCATAGCGCAGCTACATAGAGTCATGTTGAAGGTGGAGCTGGAGTCAGACGGATGACTTCACTCTGTGCTGATGGAGGGGCTATGGCGTAAGAATTCGGAGAGTCGAAGCCTATTTCAGCAGGATAGCGAGAGACACGTGGATCGGACTGGGTACTAGTGGTCTGATGGAGACGTGATACTCGGCATCGGTCGGTGATGATCGGTGGTTCTCTGCAGTGGCGGTTGAGGCAGTATGGGCTAGCTACCCGGGAGACTCGACCAGGACAGCAGAGGCTCGACACGGTGATAGCGACGAGACGTGCGGTAAGCACGGGACACAGCGACAGACCAAGGCACTAATGGTTAGACATGTGGTCAGACAAAGTGTGCAGGGGGTGCTGAAGTAGTGTTGACGAGTACCGGATTCAAGTTGGTGACTGGGTCTATCGGTGCCGGAAGATGGACAGGAGTTGACCATGGAAAATCTGAGAAAGTGGCGGAAAGTCTGAAATTGTCAAAAGCTGAGAGAGTACATGGCCGTATATTCTGTGGTGTTCAGTGCACATGGCAAAGTGCGGATGACAAGGCAGAAGGAGGCGGAGTGCTATAGCTATGGGACATGTCAGAGACTATCCGGGAAAAAAGGATGAGACAATTGTGAATTTGACTCAAAGTGACACAGGGCAACGGTGAAATTCTTTCAAGTTTCAGACAGACAGTCATGAAAGAGCGGTGATGTTGAGTTCAGGTAACTCTTATATGTGACACCCAATACGTGAGTTGTTCACTTTCACGCAGATAGTAGTCGGTGTGTGATGGCGTTGAACGGATTCTCCGGAAGTTGGGAGCACAAAGTAGAGTAACAAGGAACTTAATTTTGCTCGAGTGTTGACTGTGAAGAACACGAGAAGGGACTACAGTTGCAGGTGGAGTCACATGGAGTTTGGAAGTAGCAGCGGTGCTCATGGTGTATCTCAAGTCCAATTTACATGGAGGTTCGACGTATGGACGAATTCAAGATGGTGGAGAATATTCGCCAAGGTGGAGTTTGTTAGAATTATGTCGAATATTATTGTACAAGTTAGGTTACAGTTGGACTTGGAGTCATACGGTGTGTGGACAGGATATGGAGTCGTGTCCAAGTAGGACATTTGTATCCTAGGACTCTCATATATAGCGGGGGTAGACACACGATGCACTACTAGAAAAAGGGCTACTAATGGCGCACCTAATTTGGCCATTAATGGCGCATTAGTGGTGCGCCATTACTAGCACGCCATTAGTAATATTTACTAATGGCGCACCACTGGTGCGCCATTAGTATCTGATATACTAATGGCGCACCACTGGTGCGCCATTAGTATAGGGCACGGTGCGCCATTAGTATGCCTCCCAGGGGCCATGTATAGCCAGGTGCTTTGGCATACTAATGGCGCACCACAACGTGATGCACCATTAGTAACCTCGGCATACTAATGGCGCACTGCTTAGGGATGCGCCATTAGTATCCTCTGGAATACTAATGGCGCACTGTTATGTGATGCGCCGTTAGTATGAATATTAGGTTTTTTTTTAATTTTTTAATTTTCTGTTTTTTTGCACAGGTTACAAAATGTATAATTGGACAAAATATAGACAGCACACATCAACAACAGATTCATCGAATACAATAGAAGATTAGTCTCTGAATACAATTCATCATATTAGTCTCCGAATACAATTCATCATATTAGTCTCCGAATTGAAAAGACCGAACAAAGATAGAACATTATATTACAAGTCTCGAGACCGCGAGTAGCGAGTTTGTCTTCACATTACAAGTCGATATCGATCATCTAAACTACCATCACATAGAAGAGAGCTGCGGTCATCACGATGAGCATCATCACGATGAAACTCGTCTTCATCCGGTTCCTCCAACGCTCCCTCCCCTCTCGCGCTAGATAGCGGGCGTATCTAGATTCGGCCTCGGCCCTAGTGGTGTACCCTTTGTAACTGTTTCCGCTGAATCGGTGAACCTGTCTCCGACACTCCTCCCAGTCGTCGTAGACTCCGGGAACCTTACCCTTGTACACGACATACGACGGCATCGCTATGCACTAGCCAAACGAAACGTTAGTACCAATTCACAGACAATACATAAGCAATATATAAGTATGCAACAGAACGATCGAAAGAGAAAAGCAAGACATTAATAGCATCGATTACATCTAAGTTGAATGACTCTCGAAACCAAAGAAACATACTACAAGTTCATTAAAGTTTAATTACAACATGAGCCAATCGATGTTTTAGAACTAGACACATCATCACTGCTTTCGACTCGACTCAAGGGGCCGGAACGTGGATGAAGCCGCCGTCTATCATGGGAGTCATGAAATTACGGGCGTTGTCATCCTGCATTTGTAGCATTCCGTCTATCTCACTGTTGGACGGTTGATTTCTGAGGTAGAACTGCCCCGAGGTACGAAGGACATCTTGATGGATGATTTCCGCAAACTCCGACTGGATGCGAAAGAATTCTTGTCTGATGTCCGCGTCCTGGATTGCCGACACGCTCGCGGCCCAATCTTTGAGTTTACTCGGTAGCAGAAGTTGATGATGGTCCCGTATGATCGCCCGCATGTGATGGATGGCGTAGTAGGCACCCTTCTGACCGCCAGGCGGCTGCTTGACGCAGCAGAACGTCGTATTGTGGGAGAACACGTGCTTGCCGTACTTACGAATAGGCCTGTTGAAGGTGCCTCCAGATTGGGCGTAGCCGGGGAGAACATCATCAAGAACCTTCTTGACATTTGTGTAGTCTACGTTCGACTGACGGTCCGGGTCGAAATACGTGGCCATGGAATATTTGGGGCTTAGGAGGATGAGCGTGCAATGTGTGTCACTGCAGAAAACACAGAATGTTAAAAGAAAAACGATCGAAATCTAAGAATTCGTATGTTACGGGGCGGTTGAGGGGAGGACTTACTCGGGAAAGTAAGGCACGAGGAAGTTATCCTTATCTGTGTTTGCCAGAATGACGCCTTCGAGGTAAGAACTCGCGACTTGCCGGTCCCCAGCGCTGCCCAAGATCTTGGCACGCATGTAGAAGGGGTCGACTATCACGATGTCCGGGGTCTTGTCGCGAATGATCCGCATCTCCATACTCAGCGAAAATAGCCGAATGAAGGTGTAGTGCAACGGATGAAGGTTCAACATGGCGTGGATGTCATCAAACCGCAGGACGATCGTACCCCCGATGGAGTTATCCACAAAGCCCTTGCCCTCTGGCACCTTGGCCACGAAAACCGGGTATGCCACATCCTTCTCTCTGAGACGCCGCTTCTCCAAAGAAAGAACACTGGCATGCAGACTCCGCATAGCACCGGCTGCAACATCGAGCATATTTCTCGGTAGCATCGGCCTACCCGCCACATGCACCCTCCTCATTAAATCCTCAGGTGAAGGTGGCCCGTCCTGAGCACGGATCGTACTCGGTGCCGGCTGGCCCGTACCCTTGTTTGTCTTTCTTTTGCGTGCCTTCTTCTTCTCATGTAATGGGACCGAGTTCTGCTCACAGACCGCCTTCTTGAGTGTGTTGGGGCTGAGAATATTTCGCACCTCGCCTATCTGAGGCTCGGTGAAGTCGGCAGCTGGAGGCGTCTCCTGAGAGCTGAACGGCAGACGACGCCTGTTGCAACTTGGCTTCTCCGCGGTACCAGCTAGATCGCGCACGTCTTTTGTTGGGTTGGGTTCTTGAGAAGGAGGCCCCATGAAGTCGCCATCGTACCCATGATCAGCAAAGTACCGATCGACGTTGGCAAATGTATCGTCGTCGTCGTCGTTCTGATCCTGTGCCATATGCATGTTTGGATCCAGTGGCATAGGGATGTCCGGCACCGTTGCGGCGGTCTTGCCATGGGGCCGACTTGGCGCCAGCACGACTGGCGGTGTTGTCTTTGGGGTGGTGTCCCCCGCCCCCAAACGAATCTGCCTCTTCGGCCAAAGCAGGGGCCAGCTCAGGCAGGCGCTGAGGGTCATCACGTCATCATCGTCGGCCCCGATGGGTCGAATCGGAGGTAACAACTCGTCGCAGCCTGGCAGCACCCGAACCAGTTGAACCCTAAACAAGTTGGGTGGCATCTGGGTACCGTGGAACAAGGGGTTGCCCGGTTGAACGATTTTGCCCTTGGCGACATCGACCAACTCATTGTTCACGAAGTGCAGGAGAGTGCACGGAACGTCGGCGGCGCCCTGCGAAAACATGTAGGGCGTCAGGGATGCCCAGTCAAAGGCAAGGAGATGAAGTCCCCGGCCGAGAGAGGCTTAATTAGTTATCGTGATGATGGCGTCGAGCTCGGCTAATGTCGAGGCACCGCCAACGGCGGGCGTGCAGTTGACGGAGGGGCCGCTTGCTGCAGAGGTGCCCTATTTAGAGTGGTGTCCCAAGGGTTGCTCTTAGTCGACCCCGCGCTACTGCTTTCAGTCGCCTGCGGAAGGAATGTGAACCATTTAGAAATTTGGCTTCATTAATTAGAATGCAACCATATGGAGCTAATTACGCGGGGGTGTATTCCTTACCAGAACAAGCTCAAGCGCCCTGGTCTTCGGATCCGTGGTAAGCTCCTTTGTTTTTGGGTCCTTCTTGTACCGGGCCCTGACATAGTTCCTGGTCTGCTTGTCACCGTATTTATCGAAGAGGGGCGGTAGGCCTTGCTCGGCACGGTCCGCCTCCTCCTTGTCCCATATAGGCTCCGCCACTCTATAACCGCCGGGACCGAGTGTGTGTTCCCCTAAGTTCAGCTCCCGCATTTCTTTCCCCCACTTACTTGATTCGGAGTGTGCGGTGCTCGAGCAATTGATCTTGAAGTCGTTGTAGTCATCTTCGGTGATCAAAGGATTTTTCTCCTTGATCTTCTCATAACTCTCACCTTTCTCGATCATTCTCTTCACATTGCTTTTCCAAGTAGACAGGGCCTTGCTCATCTTCGTGAGGGTAGCATTGTTCACTTTATTCCCTTTGAGGCTTGTGTTTTCAAATTCAGCGGGGAACTTGTATCGTTCGTGCAGCTTCGTGAAGAGGAGGTTGCGCAAATTCCCTCGGTGAGGATGCCTCAGGTTCTCGGTGTTGATCGAGACGGTGCTCCGGAGAATGCACCCGAGCTGAAGAGAGTACCCCTTGACTATTCGTTCGGGCGCCGTTGGATTCCCGTCGGAGTCCACTTCAGTAACTTCCTCCTTGAGGGTGCGGAGCACGGTCGGGCGCCGGTCCTTCCGTTGCCTCTTTTGGCTGCCATCTGTGCGTGCGCCGCCATCATCAGTGGTGGCATCCTCGGCGGCACCATCAGTGGTGGCATCAGTGGGGTCATCCTCGGCGGCACCATCAGTGGTCTCAGGATCGGTGGGGAAGGCGGTGTCCTCATACAAGTGAGGTTGTTCCTCCATCTCCTGGGATAGCTCCCAGAATGCCTTGCCGCCCGAACCCCCGGCCTCATCGTTGTGGGCCATGTTTCTCTCTAAATAGAAACAAAGTTTGGTCAAAAAGTTGTTTATTGTCAAGGAACAAGATCATGGTCTCATCATTTAGGGTTTGTCGACACTGAGGCATCCTAAAAGCTAAGCTTTTATCATTGAGGGTTTTTCGACGCCGAGGCACCCTAAAAGCCTAAGCTTTCATCATTTCGGTTTTTATCGACACCGAGGCACCCTAAAAGCCAAGGTTGTATAATTAATGGTTTGTCGACACCGAGGCATCCTAAAAGCTAAGCTGTGAAGGAGAATTCTAAGTTAATTAACTACTAAGATACCCCGGCCCATGCATTAGTCACAAGTACCCCATATGTCCTTTTTTAGCAAAGTCATGCTAAAATTCACGGAAAATTTCAGCATGACCTTTGCTGAAAATAGGACATATGGAGTAACCGAATTTGCCGGAACGGAAGTTAATCGACATTCCGGCAAACTCAAAGGCCTCTCGGGGTACCTGCAAAATTTCAGCATGATCCAATGCTCTATTTACAAGACAAACAACACGTGGCAAAGCCCAGTGTTAAAAAAAAGGCCTGTGCTGATTCAGTTCTACCATCATGCTCACAAAAATATGATCAATCATTGGGCCAGACCCATCAATAAACGTAGGCCACCCTACATTGAGACTCATTGAGGATCACACTTGTTGCTTCAATTTGAAATTTGTTGTACGTCTTTATATAATTAACAAAGCGTGTATAGTTTTTTCCTTCAACTGCTGAACATAAATTCAGATTGCATGACTATATAGAAGGTCTATATATTCGGATTACATGAACATAAATGCAGCATCCGTTCTTTATCAGATTGGAGAAGAAAATGATTGATAAAGAAATGCTTCTATATATTCAGATTATATATAGAAATGCTTCAGTGAGCGTATAAAAAATAACTTGTTCCTAAACAACCTAAACGTTACATCAAAGGCCTTCAGTTCCTGTGCATGACAAATTCCTAAGCAAAATGTTAGTGTACCTGTCCTGTGCCTTCAATCAAACAATATAATGTGCAAGGAACTAAGCTTTATGTGCTATTGTAAAAAAACTACCTGAATTATATTCAGAGGTTTTTTTAGGAATTAATTCAGAGGTTAGAAAATTAGTATATTATCTGAAAAGGTGAAATGAGATGACTGAACTTGATTTGCCTATCTATCTATGAGCAAATGTTCCAGAATGGAACTGAATTATCTGAATCAAGGACCGAACAAATCCACATGGCAAATCAAACTACTTTTACTCTTGTATAAAACTGCAACAGTTTCAGGCAACTACCAAATTCTAAATGAAGTACTTTTACTCTTCTATAATATCCTTTTTCCAAGCACGATCGGATTAGCACTCAACTAAAGAAAGATTCTACATATTTTCATGCAGTAAAATAGTATCTACACCAACATCAGTTTAGACTACAAGAGTTTCAGTAAACTGTTTCTTCAGACTACAACAGTTTCAGTAAACTATTTCTGGGACTAAAACAGTTTCAGTAAACTGTATCAAGCACAAGCAGATTAGCACACAAAAAAAAGATGCAATGCAGCAAATAGCATCTACACCAAAATCTGAATGTTGTTCATGACAAATTTCTGAGCAAATCGTAGTGTACCTGTCCTGTACCCTGACGAAACCCGTGAAGGACCTCTGCTGATGCTCGAACTGAACCCGTATGAACACCGGAGGGCTCGACGCGAACGAGTAGCCGTGGAACTAGAATGGCGCGTGGGCGTGGCAGTGCGGCGCCGCGAGCTAGAAATGTCGGGGACCTGCAAGCGATAACAGTCAATGAAATTATCAAGACAAGTCTAACAACTGACTGAACCTGTTCTGAGAGGTAGGTTTAAGTGCAGTGCTAGGACTATTGAGACAGAAGAACTAGTGTCAAAAAAACTATCACCAGAAGAAATGCGAAAAATACTGCTGTACTTAATAATAGGTTGTCATTGCTTAGGATGCACTGCCACTGAAGCATTGGGTACAAGACTGTTACATGAAAGTAAATGCAGCAGTTGAAGCAGAGATTGGTGTACAAGCAAGAACAGAGCAAGTTCTTCTTATCCTCTGCAATTATAATAGGAGCCAATCAAATGGATAAAAGGAGAATTGGTTGATTGGGCATGAAACTAAAGCAGCAGCAGCCAAATCTTCTCTAATTTCAGAAAAACAAGAAGTAGAAGAAGAGAATATATGCTTGTTTTCAAAGTCTGCTATTCTAATAATGGAGCTAAACTACACAGCACATGGCAAGTCTCTGGCAACATAGAAATTTTCTAGATAATTGCTTCCTGTGTAAACAAAATGAACGCCTCCTTTTGTCCAAACAACTAAACCTCCTGATTTTATCTGATAAAAAAGGAAGACCAACAAACAAGATTGAGACTTGACTCGGGCATGGTAATTGTGTAATCGAAAAACTAGATAATTGTCATGGACAGAAAGAAAAGAACAGAAAATTCAGTAGATTAGACTTGATGGAACATTTCCATTGGAATTGAGTGCAAAGTGGCAAAATATGGCTCACATTCTCTCCAGACCCCTCGTCTCTTTCTCTCCAGACCCCCCACCCACATCTCGTTCTGCTCTCTCTCTCTCTCCCTAATCTCTGTACTGAAGACGCCATGGATCCACCCTCAAAAAGAAGACGCCATGGCTCCTCCTCCCTACTTCTCCTCCTCTTTTCTTACTAATCCCTGACAAAAGTAGAGCAGGGCACCGCCGGCTGCGAAGGGAACCGCCCCGACCCGCAGCGGAGCAGGGCGGCAGTGGAGCGGGCGAGCAGGCCGACGAAGGGCAGCGGCGGGAGCGGCGCGGCTTGGCAGGGCGGCAGGCGCACGCGGGCCTGGGAAAGGACGCGAGCGAGGCTGGGCAGAGCTGCGGTGGCGCAGGCGAGGCCGGGCTGGGCCACGGCGGCGCGGCTTGGCAGGACGACGGACGCGCATGGGCCCAGGAAAGGACGCGAGCGAGGATGGGCAGGACCACGGCGACGCGGGCGAGTCCGGGCATGGAGGCGGGCTCGGGGGCGGCCGGCGGCGCCGCAAGCGGAGCAGGGCGGGCGCGGGCAACCGGAAGCTTGCAGGGCGGCGGGCGTGTGCAGCTTGCGGGGGGGGATCCGCACGAGGACGGATCCGGGGCCGCGCGGCGGCGGGGGAGGATGGGAGGGGAGGGGAAGGGAAGGGCGGCGGTTGCTCACCTGCGTTTGGCGGCGGGAGGGAAGCGGCGATGAGGAGGCCGGCTACGAGGGCGGCGGGGCGATGGCGTCCAACGAGGTGGGGCGACGGGGAGAGCGGCGCCGACGTCGGGGCGGCGTCGAGGCGGCGGGGCAGCAGCGTTGGGAGAGGAGAGGGGAAGGGGATCGAGGGCGAGGGCGAGGGAGAGAGAGGGGAGAGAGAGGGGAGGGAATATGGATGGGGGGGCACAATATTAATGGCGCACCACCCCTCGGTGCGCCATAAGTATATACATGCTAATGGCGCACCTCGACCTGGTGCGCCATTAGTATTTTTTTTATTTCCGCTCGAGCCAACAGGTTATCTCCCACCTGACCTTATCCACATCAACTCCCCTCTACTAGCTCGACTGGTCAGGTGCCAGTTCTCACACCAGGAGGTCCTGGGTTCGATTCCCAGGCTCCACAAATTTTTTTTTATGCATTTAAAATGTTGTTTGATACTTATTTGTGTTTAAATATGTTCAAACTTGTTTAAATCATAACAGTAATTTTTTTATAAGACAGTAATATTTTTTTAAAAAAATATCATCAAACAGTAATGCCGGTGGAGCGGGGGAGGGTGCGGGGGGTCGGTGGCGGCGGTTGAGTAGGGGAGGGGTGCGGGGGGTTGGCGGCGGCGGTTGAGTAGGGGAATCGAGGGTGCGGGGGGTCGGCGGCGGCGGCCGATGGACCGGGGGGTGCTCGGCGGCGAGGGGGACCGGATCTGTCGAGGTGGGATAGCGATTTTTTTTATGCATTTAAAATGTTGTTTGATACTTATTTGTGTTTAAATATGTTCAAACTTGTTTAAATCATAACAATAATTTTTTTTATAAGACAGTAATATTTTTTTTAAAAAATATCATCAAACAGTAATGCCGGTGGAGCGGGGGAGGGTGCGGGGGGTCGGTGGCGGCGGTTGAGTAGGGGAGGGGTGCGGGGGGTTGGCGGCGGCGGTTGAGTAGGGGAATCGAGGGTGCGGGGGGTCGGCGGCGGCGGCCGATGGACCGGGGGGTGCTCGGCGGCGAGGGGGACCGGATCTGTCGAGGTGGGATAGCGATTTTTTTTATGCATTTAAAATGTTGTTTGATACTTATTTGTGTTTAAATATGTTCAAACTTGTTTAAATCATAACAATAATTTTTTTTATAAGACAGTAATATTTTTTAAAAAAAATATCATCAAACAGTAATGCCGGTGGAGCGGGGGAGGGTGCGGGGGGTCGGTGGCGGCGGTTGAGTAGGGGAGGGGTGCGGGGGGTCGGTGGCGGCGGTTGAGTAGGGGAGGGGTGCGGGGGGTTGGCGGCGGCGGTTGAGTAGGGGAATCGAGGGTGCGGGGGGTCGGCGGCGGCGGCCGGTGGACCGGGGGTGCTCGGCGGCGAGGGGGACCGGATCTGTCAAGGTGGGATAGCGATCGAGATGGAGGGGGATCGAGATCGAGTGTCCATGAAATTTAAAAATATTCATGATAGTTTAAAAAGTGCCCATGAAATACAATCGAGAAATGAAGGCTACGATTTAAATACAATCGATCTTAGCTAGCTATCTGTTAACAATCTTCTTGCCCTTCTTTTTCGCAAATGGAGTTCTTCTGTGAAACGGACGTCCTTTAGGTAGGGTGGTCCTGCTTCTTCTTCTGGTGTATGCTGCTACTTCATCATCGTCGTCATGTTCGATCCTCGGGTCGCCGTACTTGTCGAAGTCTTGCTCATTGGCTACTCCATCCATTCCGATGATCTTCCTTTTGCCTCTCCTCACGACAACACGACTGGTCTTTGACGGGTCGGTAATGAAGAAGCATTGGTCCACTTGGGAAGCCAGTACCCATGGCTCATTTTTCGCGGTGACGTTTGTGCCCGCGGTCTTGGATTTGGCTTCGGGTATAACCATGGTGGTGAAATACCGGTCTTCTTTTAGGACGCTCTTGGCCCATCTGACACGGAACATCGGGACCTTCTCTCCAGCGTAGCTCAGCTCCCAGATCTCCTCGATCCTTCCGTAGTATCTGTCCTTGTCGTTACCGGTGTAGGATTCCATCGTTACCCCGGAGTTCTGATAACCATCGCTCTTCATGTCCTTGGCCTCGGTGTAGAATGTGTAGCCGTTGATATCGTACGCCTCATAGGTCATCAGGTTGTGCTCGGCGCCCTGTGACAAGGCGAATATGAGTTGTTCTTCCGTGGAAGAATCCTCATGTAAAGGGTACGACAGAAGCTTCAGCTTGAACCAACGCGTGAAACATGAGTTGTGCTCTTTGAGTATATCTCCGTCCGTCCTCTGTTGACCTCGGTCATTGTACGTCTTCTTAATAAAGGTTTTGTGCTCTACAACCCAAGGATCGACCACGTCTATGTGTTGTAGCGCGACTAGGTTTGCTCTTTCAAAGTCGGCGAGTCGACCCTCGAAGTCGACATGAATTTCGCGGCGACCCTCACGGTGACCCCATCCAGCGAGCCTGCCGAGGTGCCTGTTGACGGGCAGACCAACGGGGTTCTCGATGCCTAGATAATTCGTGCAGTAGGAGATGCACTCTTCGGTCAGAAAGCCCCTGGCTATGCTTCCCTCTGGACGTGACATGTTGCGAACGTATCCTTTGATGACACCATTCATCCTTTCGAACGGCATCATGCTGTGCAGGAACGTCGGCCCGAGTTGGATGATATCCTCCACTATATGGACCAGCAGATGCACCATAACGTCGAAGAATGCGGGCGGGAAGTACATCTCAAGCTCGCATAGTATCACCACGATCTCTTCCCGTAACCTTCTGAGTTGCCTCACGCCAATCGACTTCCGAGAGATGATGTCGAAGAAGTTGCATAGGCCAAATAGCGTTTCACGAACGTGCGCGTCCATGATCCCACGGATTGCAACTGGAAGTATCTGCGTCATCAGCACGTGACAGTCGTGAGACTTCATCCCGCTGAACTTCTGCTTCGCTGGGTCTAGGTATCTGCTTATCTTCCCCGCGTAACCGTAAGGAAGTTTTACTCCTAGGAGGCAGGTGAAAAACTGCTCGATCTCCTCCTGACTTAGAGTGAAGCACGCGGGAGGGTAATAATTTCCAGTCTTCTTGGCCTTTTTGCCTTTGCGACGACTTTCTGTGTCCTGCTTCGCCTCATCATCATCATCATCATCATATATAGCGTGAAGCTCTTGCCTGATGCCCATTGATTTCAAGTCTGCCCTTGCTTTCGGCCCATCTTTGGTCCTCTCTGGCATGTTGAGCAGGGTACCAAGCAGACTCTCGCACACGTTCTTCGTGATATGCATGACATCAAGGCTGTGAGGCACATGGTGGATCTTCCAGTACGGCAAGTCCCAGAAAACAGACCTCGTTTTCCATACCTTCAGCAGCGGCTCTAGCGCCTTTCGCTTCTTTCCCGGCTCTGGCGCCTTTTGCTTCTTTCCCGGCAGTGGGCAGTCTTTCCAATTTTTCAACAGCTTGTCTATTTCCTCGCCGCTCCTCGTACACGGGCGTTTTCGGGGTTCGGTTTCACCATCGAACACTTGCGTTTTCTCCACGGGTCATCGTCGCGAAGCCACCTTCGATGTCCCATGAACACGGTTTTCGAAGACCCGGGATCTCTATCTAGCTGGCGATACGTTGTGTCATCCATGCACCTTACGCATCCAGAAAATCCGTGGACTACCTGCCCCGCGAGATATCCGTAACCGAGATAGTCGTGCACCGTCGTGAGCAGTGCGGCTCTCATAGGGAAATATTCTTTCTCTGCGGCGTCCCACGTATTGGCTGGCGTTTTCCACAGCGTGTCTAGCTCCTCCTTCAGCAGCCCCAGATATAGATTGATGTCGTTCCCTGGTTGTTTCGGCCCTTCAATTAGCATACTCATGTGAATGTACTTCCTCTTCATGCACAACCAGGGGGGAAGGTTGTACATCCACACAAACACAGGCCAGGTGCTATGTGTGCTTCTCTGGCTGCCAAACGGATTTACTCCATCGGTGCTCGCGCCCAGCACGATGTTCCTTGGATCCTTCCCAAATTCTGGGTATTCAAAATTCAACGCTTGCCACTGGCTCGCATCCTTAGGGTGACTCAGCATCTTGTCTTTTTTATCTATCTCCAGATCATTTGCGTCATCTTCTCGCTTCTTCTCCTCCCTATCCGCGTGCCAACGCAGGAGCTTTGCTACCTTAGGATCCGCGAAATACCGCTGCAGACGAGGAGTGATCGGAAAGTACCACACCACTTTTCGAGGAGCTTTCTTTCTCTTCTTGTATCGAGTGACGCCGCACACCGGACATATGGTAGACTCCGCGTGCTCGTCCCGATAAATGATGCAATTGTTCATGCACACATGGTATTTCACGTGCGGTAAATCCAGAGGACACACGATTTTCTTCGCCTCCTCCAAACTGGTCGGGCACTTGTTCCCCTTTGGAAGACGTTCGTGCCAGAATGACATGTTCTCGTCGAAGCATGCGTCGGTCATTTTGTGTTTTACCTTCATCTCCAGAGCCATAAGCGTTACTTTCAGGCGGGTATCCTCGGGCCTGCATCCTTCATACAATGGAGTAACCGCGTCTAACTCAAGTTGATCCACCTTGGCTTTCTCTCGGGCGGCAGCTCTTGCGTTATCCGTCTGCTTGAGAAGCAGCTCTTGAATATAAGGGTCCTGCACCCAGCCCATCGATGGTCCACCGTCGTCTGCTCCGCCGGCATCACCATCTTCATGATCATGCCCGTCGTCTGCTCCGGCATCTTCCTCATCATCATGTCCTGCATCTTCTACATGATGACTGTGTACAGCATCACCGTCGTGATCATCTCCTGGGGATTCTTCGTCTTCTCGCCCGCCCGAGCCGCGGTGGTTGTCTTGCTGCCCTTCCTCATTTCTTGCCCGGCCCCCATGGACGACTTCGTAGTCATCTTCATCACCTTGCCACCGATAGCCATCCATGAAACCACGCAAGAGCAGGTGGTCCCGCACCTGCCCAGAATCCGGGCCCGCAATAAGGCTCTCCAGCTTGCATCTTCGACACGGACATCTTATCTCCGTCTCGTTCTTTTGAAGCATCTCGGCCTTCGCGGACCTCAAAAACCTATTCATGATGCCTTCGGTCATCGTGCGGACCATGGTTGCCTGCGGGGTAGAGCAAAACAATATTTTAGAACCAAGAAAAAATTTGGCATGACTTTCCCTAAAAATAGGACAAAAAAGAATGCTTAATGCTAAAATTATCGCCGAAACGGAAATGAATCAACATTCCGGCAAAATATTGGCAACTATCGCATTTCAAATACCGGTACACCTCCAACCACAAACACATATGCAACACCACAAACATATGCAACACCACGAACATACATAGATCTAGCTAGGCCATAAAAAGTGCATGTGCACATTGTTGTAGGGAGAACAACATAAATATAGCTTCCCCCCTTACTTACCTATCAAAACAAGGTAATTTAACCACTTAATTTGAATGAATCTATGGTGGAAATGAGGTGAAAAAGAGGAGGCACCCGAGACAAGGAGGAGGTGGAGAGAATGAAGTGGGGGAGAAAGTGAGTGTGGGTAGGAGAGGCTGCCCAAAATATCTTGTTGCTGCCCACTTACTAATGGCGCACCAACAACAGATGCGTCGTTAGTAATCCAGGTTACTAATGGCGCATATACATCTCATGCGCCATTAGTAGTTTTGCAAAAAAAAGAAAGAAAAAATATCATACTAATGGCGCACTGCTTCACAGTGCGCCATTACTAGTTTGAACTAGTAATGGCGCACGGTGGAGCAGTGCGCCATTAGTAGTTTTGCAACAAAAGGAATAAAAAATATAATTAAAAAAACAACATTAGTGGCGCACTATGGGACAAGTGCGCCTTTACTAGTTGCAACTAGTAATGGCGCACTGTGCCCGAATGCGCCATTAGTATGTTTGGACAGGCGCGCTAGTTCAAAAAAAATTGATACTAATGGCGCACCCTTGACTAGGTGCGCCATTAGTAGTTTCAACACTAATGGCGTATCAAAAGGTGGTGCGCTATTAGTATATACTAATGGCGCACCTCTTGTCTGGTGCGCCATTAGTGTCAATCCCATCTATAGCCCTTTTTCTAGTAGTGATGTAACCTATGCCAACATAATAGCACCGGCACGCGGGGGAGCCGGCGGCTGTGCCGACGCCCGGGCGGCCGGGGTGCGGTATTGTGACGGTGTCACAGGGAGGAGCGCCCGTAGTCAGGCCCCGGGGATGTAGCCATGATGGTGAACCTCGTTAACAAATCTCGGTGTCATGCTGGTGTGATTGCTTGGTCCTCGGTAGATCAACGGCATGCCTCGGATTTATTCTAACAATATGCTCTGTGTCCTTCCCTGGAGCAGTAGTAACCTGACGCTTGCAGCTTCTAACCAATTGCTGTTTCTACATGTTATTATTGCTAGTGCTTTGTTTGTAACATCTTGTAGCTTCACTACTGCAAGCACCTACTTGAAATATCCATGTTTTAGTAGACATGTCAGATTTCGCCACTTGGACAAGAAGTGATTTTGATGCGAATACGATCAAATAGAGACCAAAAAAAAAAACACCAGTTTGTGAACACCACGGCCACAAAGAACAAACAAGAGGAAATGTTTTCTTTCGCAAAGTTTGCCCTACCTGGTTCGTGCCGAATCGAAATGAGCATGAGAAAACTCTCTTCTTCTTTTTTTGAATTGTTTGGATTGGTCATCACATGTGTCATACTTGTTTTAAAAGGTTCTCTAAAGGTCGGTGAATTGGGGCAGAATATCCAGGGAGCTGTTTATGCCTCGTGCGCTGAAGCAGTAGTCCGTAGTAACCTGACGATGCCGCCAAAGGGTGGCAACTGCCGACGGTTTTGTACAAAATGGACCAAAAAGAGCCATCGATCGATCAACTGCACACAGAGAGAGCGAGGGAGTTACTTGACGACAGATCGGATGGGATCCGTGGTGGGCACGGCGGCGAGCGGCGTGGGCACGCTGCTGGGCGGCGCCGTCGCCGCGCCGTTCAGGGCCATCCTCGGCGCCTCCTGCGAGGGCGTCTGCTCGGGGACGTGGGACGTGGCCTGCTTCCTGGAGCACCTCTGCGCCGCCAGCCTGGCCAGGCTCTTCATGGTCATCGTCCTCACCTACGTCGTGCTCTTCTTCGCCTACCTCGTGTGCAAGGCGGGGATCGTCCGGTGCGTCGCCAAGAACGCCTGCAAGGTCGCCGGGGCGGCGTGCTCTGGCTGCTGCCACGCGCTGAAGGGGTCGTCGTGCTTCCTCTGGCGCAAGCTGCGGGACACCAAGCGCGTGTACCACGGCCGCCGCGGCCGCCGCCGGCGGCGGCCTCGGGACGTGGAGACGGGAGCGGGAGATTGGGGCTCCGACGACGAGGAGAGCGACGGCTATGGTGGCCACGGCCATGGTACAAGGAGGTGGGGCAGAGCGAGAGAGGGGTCGTCGTCGTCGTCGTCGGTGAGGGAGAGGAGGAAGGACAGGCTGCGCCGGTCGCTGCGCCTCAGGAGACTCGTCTCCCACAAGGAGCAGTACGCCACGGCGAGAAGCCATGCCCATGGGGGCGGAAGGCATCACCGCGGCAGGGTCGGGGTGCCGTCCACGTCGCTGCGCGTCGACGCCGGGAGGAAGTTCAAGCGCGTCCGTACATAAACCGTCTTCAACGGAGTAGTTCAAATCATTTACCGGCCTTGGTAAAAAGAAATGCTTGATATTATTGCCAGCAAACTTCATCTTTGATCAAGATTCCTCAAAAAAAATGCGGAAATAGTGTGAGGAGAAATGTGTTTGATGTGTGGTAAAAACTCCTCCAAACCTCAGGGGGAGGTGTGTAAGAAGAAAGTGATACAACATGCAATGTTCGTCGCAGCGAAGCCCAGCCAATAAAAATCAGCGCAAGAGTTTTTAATCAGTATCTTAGATAACGGACTGTTCGGTAGTCGCATCTGGGTGTGCTCCATGCTTGGCGACGAAGGCACTAACAAATCGGTGAGATGTCTTCCCACCTTATGCCACCGCCTTGGCCATCAAGATGCCGCTTATGTCTCGCCATGGATCTGCCGTTGTCACTCTACATTAGCACGAGTCACTGAATTGTAGCATCCACCCAGTGGCGGAGCCAGAAAAAATGTATCACCGGGGCCAAGTGTTGTTAGCAAATGTTCACTAAATCCCAAACGTTTGGGGGGGGGGGGGGGGCAGGGCCCCTGCCGGTCCCCCTGTCTCCGCCACTGCATCCACCATATGCTGCCCTGTTGCTAGAGGCGACCGGACGTTTTTTTTTTTTGAATGTTGATAAAGGAGCTACCAAATTCATTGATTAGAAAGGGTATTATAAGAACACTCCAAAGGAGTAATGCACCACATAAAAGGTAGTGCTAAAAAAAAGAAATGAAAAAGGAGCTGCTCGGTTTATCAAGGGAAACCGGACAAAAACCTAAACAGCGCCTAGCTAGACTAGGCCTAAAGCACCAAAGACATACAAAACGCCGGAAGGCCAACACCCCACAAAACGCCCGGCCGGGCACTCGAGCGCTTTCGCCGCTATCAGAGTACACACCGAAACCAAATATTGATGCAGTTTATCACTAAAGTTCAAAATTTTATTCTAATTTTGTTGTTCATATGGTGCAGATGAGCTCGGGCTCAAAAATGAATATTCGAAAATTGCTTACATTTTGTAGTATCTTCTGACGGTTTCCTATGTCCTTTGTGTACGAAGTTGTTCAATACTTATGATTTGTTCGTGGCATACCTGCGTTTGGCTGTAATTGCTGCCACTTGATGTTGACCGGACGCATTTCACTTGTGCAATTGCCAAAACCTGAGTTGATCATGTTTATACCTTGCCAAAATGCCGCAAGTTGGGTGGGAGGATTTGCTGAAAACATGACACCATGCATGCCAAATAAGCAAGGCGAGAGAGCATCGTTTCTCAGACAATTTCGATATCACAGGCAAATACTAAAGAAGATGAAATAACCGGATTTGCAAAGAAACAGATTATGATGGTTATAACATTCCAAGCACAAAATTTGGTCTCCATAAACATGACATGTGAATTTAGGAAAAGTGTACTGGCTGAAAGATCAACAAATTATCCGCTTGCACGCATCATGCAAAACGACAGCAATTTACTCGACAGGCAGAAAATGAACACTCAGCAGCAGAGAGACTAGCATGAGAGACTTGTGTGCTTTCACTCCTGGTCCAGGTCAAAGGCGACAATTTCTTCTGTGACATCAACCAACTCCTCCGCCTCAATCTCCTTGTACTCCGCCTCTTCTTCCTTGTCGCTCTCCTCCCCGCCTCTCAGCTCCATCCGGTATGCACGCTCCTCCTCGTGCAGCTGCTTCCACTTGGCCACCCATCCTTGCCATTCCTCCTGAAGCTGCGTCCGTCTCTTGCGCTCTAGCTCGCCCACCTGGTTGGACACGTCCAGATCCTCTTGTTCATACTTCTTGCTGTACCGCTTGAGGTTCTTTGAGATGTCCTCCTCCTTCTCAGGAGTAAGTAGTGATGGTGGCCTCGGGCGCCATTGGAACTGTACATACCATCATGCAGCAAAGGATAAAGCATTATACTACAGCAAATGCATGGAGATAATTCAAACAACAAAGGATGGACCCAGGCTTTACCTGATAGAAGTGATCCTTTGAAATCTTGTAAATTAGCTTCCCGTTGAAGGACCAAATTTGGAAACCATTTTCCATCTCATGAACCGAGGTAACTGCAGTTGCGAGAAATCTGAAAAAGCAAGTTCCAGAATCATCTTAGTTCATCCCAGTGGTAAATGGAACACATTCTATTTTAGTTCTACCAAATCACAAGGAAATCAATCCATGGAAAATGAAACACACTATTACTATTTGTTGCTTTCAACTAATAAGTCCATACAATTTGAGGGTGAGTGTTTTAACAGGTGAAGAAAACTAAAGTTTCCATCAATGTCAGCTGAGCCTCTATGTTCCCAGTGTTCAGGTTATGTATAATAATTCCTATAACCAATTCAGTAGATGCTTATTATTGCATTAACACTTGATTTTGTTAACTTCACCAGATAGTGACGTCAGGAAAAAAATTCATCAAGTGATAAGCTCACCTTCCAGTAGGATCCCACATGATGTCGGTCGCCATAAAATGTTCTCCTGTCGCCATGGTCTCAAGATCATCAACATTGAAGAACTCCAGCTGGCCGTTGAAACCCTTCAGCCCTGCCAGAACAATGAAACGCCCAGCAGGAGACCAGAACAATGCATTGGCCTGCTTGCCCTTGAGTGTGGTGAGCTTGGACACACGACTAACATTATTGTTGACTGCTTTCATGGTGTAGAAACTTATATCAGGCTTAGGCCCATCACCATGAATGACAGCAAAGCGGTGACCTTTAGGCTCCCATGCAAAGGCAATTATCTTGTCATTCTTGTTTTCCAATTCAAAGACCTCAATTGGGATGTCTCGTTCCTTGATTCTGAACAGCTCGAACCCAGTGTAAATGCTCTTCTTTGTTTTTGTGTACCTGTCTACCTGGACAGCCAGATATTCTCCATTGTTCTGCCAGTACATCTTGCAGTCGCTAACACTGAAAAGGTTTTTCTGCCGAATCTCCTCTTTGCCCGGAATTTGCACAAGACTCACCTTTCAACACAAAGCACATATTTTAGCATTCAACGCTAACTGAATGAACATCTTAGAAGAGGTAACGGTAGCAGTTTGTACTTACCCTGGCAGGCTGGTTTCCACCACCTAATTCAGGCACAAAGAGTGATATGATAGGATCAGTAGGAGACCAACTGAAGTCGACCACATTTTCTACCTTTAGGGACTTCTTATCGATAAGAGAGAACGTATCAGTCTCATAGACAGATATAACATTCTTTCCAAGTCTAGCAAAATACTTATCATCTCTTCCACCACCCCACCTTAAAGAACACATAAAAAAACCATATTAAGCATCGATTCAGGGCAACCTAATAAGTTGTGCATTCACTTCAAAGTACAAAACTAGTGTTTTCACCTGAAGATAGGCCATGAAACACCAGAGACACCCATATTTCCACCAGTAGTGAAATCATCAGCACTTCCCTTGAAGTCCCGCATCACTTTTCCAGTGCGTACATCAAAAATATTTAGTACGACCCTCTACAAGCATAACAATGCAAGTCAGATAGGACACAAGACATGACAGAAAATAAGTCTCATCATATTCACTTACATGTGTGTCCCTAGGGTTGCTGGGCTCCTGGCTGCTGTAAGTGATCAAATATTTCTCACCGGGAGAGAAATCAATGAGTTTCACCTGTCACAGGTAGCTGTCAGCTAAAAGAACATCATGTATTGCATAGATTAACTGTTAGCAGAAACCAGTACCTGTGGATGAGCAAAGCGCATTAGACGAACAAACTTATCATCACCACCCCACACCTGCGCGCCCTGCCTATGCACGGTAGCCAAGTGTGTTCCAAGAGGGGACCATTGGATATAACTATCCGTCCAGTACTGGCAAAGAAGAAGGATATAGGATATTAATTAAAGTTAGTTCTCCATATAGAATAGGCCTCCCATGAACTTTATTTCCATTTTGTAATACAATCTAAATCCACAAAAAGTTAAGCACCTGCTTTTGGTACACAAGCTCAGGCATTGCCCGTCTGGCGTCGTTCCAGTACACTTCAGTGAACGTCCCAGCACGGATCACAAACTGATCTCTGGCCTTATCATCAGTTAGCCACTTCAGAAGATTTTCCTGCAAAACACACACATATGACACCCAAGTTACATGAAACCTGTCATAACATAAAGAAACAACATTGTGTGTGTGTGTGGGGGGGGGGGGGGGGTATACATACTCCAGGAGTGTATGGCTTGATTTCAGCCGGTGCCCATTCATCAGGAACTTTCATGTACTTCTCAAAGTCATCAAACATATTAACAGCAAATATGTGAGATTTGTCCAGTTTGTAGCCATTTGTTTTTTCCCTGGCAAGCTCAGCTTCCTGGCACATTGTCAAACAATCATCTTTTAGGGACATGAATAATTTGACAGTCACAGAACAAAAACCAATTTATGAAAACAAAAGTAGAGTTCGATTTGGACAGACATTTAAATAAATTTGGCCATAACTGCAAAACACTACAACATAATAGCAATAATCCAGTCCATAAAACTAAAAGTACAAATACTCTTGCTTCAAGCAATCGTCTTTCTACAGGAAAATCTTATTAATTGAGCAATCGAACAAACTCTACCCAAACAAAGATGTTTTTCATGCATGTTTCCTCTCAAATGATTACCTTCTTCTGATCCATGTTAACTACTAGTAAAAATGTGAACCAGGGTAGATAGTTGAAATGAAACTGGGATGACCTTTTTCATAGAAGGAATGCACATGACTTGCAAAGGCAACAGGATTAAGGCATTAATTACCTCATTCCATCATGCAGATAAGTAAATAAATGTACAAGCAGCATACCTGCGGAGTGTTATATTCGATGAAGCAGTAGCCGTAGGTCTTCTTGGTCTCTGGGTGTGTAGGCATCCAAAGGCCACCTTCTTTGATCACACCAATTTGACTGTATATCTTGCGTACGACGTTCTCCAGCTTCTCATACTTTTCTGGGGGAACAACGGGCAGATTGTCCACCACAATAATGTTTGAAAAGCCCATCTCCAGCTCTGGAATGTCTTCATTCTGAAGTAAATCCTCGTCATCACTGAAAATATAACCGCAACACAGTTAACAACTAACAATAATAAAAGCAGTAATAGACCGATTGCGTAACCAAAACAGCAACACATGTTTACAGCTCTGCACAACTGAATAACGCCAGTAAACCAACCAAGATGGTAAGACGGACCATGTATGCAGTGATCTACTTGAACATACAGAGTGGGTCAGCATACTAGTGTAGTGAACACAAAGCAAGCAAAGCATTCTGTTCAAAACTAGACACCACTAGAATGAATCTGCGGCAAAGGAAAATGATTATTATCTCACAGATTCTAACAATCCTGGAGGCTCCAGGAGCTTGCATCCCGTCCCGATGAGACAGATATACTCTAAGCAGGAGACGCCATCAAGCAACCAGGTGACGGACGGATCTGGAAGGACGTGCGGTGCGGGTGGATACCTGAGGATGTCGAAGTCCTCGCCGGGCGGGAGGGTGATGGAGTCGACGTCGACGGAGTCGAGGTCGATCCCCAGCTCCCGCGCGCGCGCGTCTATGGCTTCCATCGAGATCGCTAGCGCCATCTTCGTCTGCAGTGGATCCTCAGCGCCCGGGCGGCGAGGGCGGCGGGGGCGGGGGAGACGCTGGTCTGGTCTAGCTAGGGTTCTGGAATGGATGCGGCGGAGTGATGGGCTCTGTCAGCGACCTTATGCGCGACGCCCGTGCCATTCGTGGGCCTGGGCTTCTTGAGTCTGCCGCTCGAACAAATGGGCTGACAGTGCAGTCTTTTTTTTTGTTGCGGGAAACTATGAGCTTTATTCAACAACAATGGCACCAACACGATCAGCCATCACGCTGGTCATGAGGAAACCGGGCGGGGAGTCCATCCAACAGTCGATAACCCCAAATGTGCTTGCATGTTTCGCACACAAGTGGGCCGGCAGGTTGGCACTTCTTATACATGTTGAATATCAAAGGAAAGAAAGGATAAGACTAGCTCATCAATTTCTAAAAGTAACGGCGCTACAATAGAGCGCGAAAAGCGTCGCGAGTACCATAGTTGTACCATCTCCAAACAATCTGTTTCCATAGCCACTCGCGAGAACCCCTGAAGCTTTGCAAATATTACCCCATCTTGCAACGCCAACGCTTCTGCAATAAGAGGATTTGTGACATCGAGGTAAGGCTTACTCCAGGCAGCAACAAATGAAGAAGGAGATCTAGCTAAACCTCCTATTCCACTCTTGTTCTCAATCACTGAAACACTAGCATCTGTATTGATTTTTACCCAGTCAACTTCAGGCGGTCTCCATCCATACCCACGCAGTGTCTTGGTCTGCTCCAATGGGAGTTCCAATAGAGCCAGTGTTTCTCTTATACGCTTCATGGATTGGACCGGGTCCATACTCACTCTATCATGTGTTATGCTGTTACGTGATGTCCAGCTCGCCCACATGACAGTAACTATTTTAGCCCTGTCCGCCTCAGTAAAACGTGGATCATAGAGGATATCCTTGCACCACGTACAAGGGTGTAGCTCCGGCAACTTGAGGTGCAGCCAGCTTCTCGCTTCTGCCCAAAAGCTTTGCGCATGAGAGCACTTAATCAATGCATGAAGCATATCTTCATCCATACCTTTGCAGAACTTGCATCGCGCTAAGGTTGCTATATGCCTGTGTTGTAGTGTTGTTTCCACCGGTAGTATACCCCGAAGGACTCGCCACCAGAACACACGGACCTTGGGCATCACTTTTAGTTTCCATAGTCTCGTCCACACCTGCTTATTGTTCTCTAAAGATTTTGTAATCGTCCCTTCCTCTAGGGCTAACTGCTCGTGACGAGTCATTAGAGCATGATACGTGGATTTTACAGTGTAGGAACCCGACCTCTCATGAGCCCAAGCCCAGAAATCATCACCACCATCTTGTCTGAGCGGAATATTGAGAATTGCATCAGCGTCTGGGGGTATGAAGTTATTCCTGACTAGATCAGCTTTCTAGGACCAGCTCTCATTGTCAATCAAATCTACAACTGTGTAGAGTGTAGCAGAACCAATCTGCTCCGTGGGTCGAAGTGATAATCTCCCTGGCAGCCATCTATCTTCCCATATTCTTACGGAGGAACCGTCCCCGATCCTCCTCAACAGCCCAGCCTCCAATGCTCCTCTCCCTGCAACTATCGCCCGCCAGGTAGCCGAAGCGTTGCGCGGAACAGTAGCATGCATATATAAAATCAGTCGTCGGGAAATATCTTCCTTTTAGCACTCTGGAACATAGACCATGCGGGTTTGTAATCAGCCGCCATCCCTGTTTTCCCAACAACGCAACATTGAAGCATTCCAAATCTCGAAACCCCATTCATCCTCTTATTTTTGAAAGCGACAAGGACTTCCAATCCATCCAGTGCATGGAATTTCGGTCAATCGAGCTACTCCACTAGAACTTTGCCATCTGTGAGGAGATGTTCTTATACACTTTTTTCGTGATCTTGAAGCAACCCATAGTGTATGTCGGGACTGCCTGAGCCTTTGACTTGATTAATATCTCCCTCGCCGCGCAAGACACCAAACGTTATGTACCACCATTCAGTTGTGACCTCACTCTCTCACCAATGAAGTCAAAGATACCAGATGTAATTCGTCCAACTGCAGTGGGAAGACCCATATATCTTTCATTGAATGCCTCAACCCCAATGCCTGTGGCACCTTTCAACATAGCTCTAACCGGATGTGGTGTGTTTGGACTGAAAAAAATAGAGCTCTTGTCTCTGTTCACGCATTGGCCCAAACAATCGCCATATATCCTCAAGATGTTATTCAACCTCGTCGCACTCTCCAGTTTTGCTTGCATAAAGATAAGGCTGTCGTCCGCAAATAGTAGATGATTAATCCACGGTGACTGGGTGCATACTTGGATTCCTTTGTCCGCATGGACTCCACCAAAGTTGTTCAACAGAGTTGTGAAGCCCTCCGCGCACAGAAGAAAAAGATATGGTGAAACGGGATCTCCTTGCCTGAAACCTCTAGATGGGGTAAAAAAAAGGCAGTAACTCACCATTCACACGTACTGCAAACCGAACTGATGAAACACATTTCATAATCAGTCAGATAAATATTGAGCTGAATCCCAATTTAGTCATGATAGCTTCGAGATAATGCCATTCAACACGGTCGTATGCTTTCATCATGTCTAATTTGACTGCACAAACCCAATTCTTCCCTTCTTCCTCTTCTTCATTGCGTGAATACTTTCGTGTGCAATAAGAACATTATCCGTGATGAGGCGCCCAGGCACAAACGCACTTTGCTCCTCACCTATTATTTCATGGAGAAAATCCATCATCCTATTGACAATGCATTTGGAAGCGATTTTGTACAGAACCGAACAAAGGGAAATCAGTCTATACTGATTTATCCTCTGCGGGTGGCGTACCTTAGGGATTAATGTGATTGTCATATCGTTCATGCCTGCAGGTAGTTCACCCCCATTCAGGAAATCCAACACCGCCGGGACTATATCATCTTTCAATAATGACCAGTGTCTCTGAAAAAAATCCCGCGATAAAACCATCCACACCCGGCGCCTTGGAAGGAGCCATCTGAAACAAAGGAGTTCACACCTCCTTCTCCGTGAACGACATATCAAGATGTTCGTTCATTGGAGCGGTCACTCGAGTTGAAACCAAATTCATCAGTTCATCAAGCGGTTTAAACCCTTGGGATGTGTACAGAGTTTGAAAGAACTGATGTACTTCAATATGATCATCCTCCCGTGTTTAACAAACTGACCCATTTGCACGCTCAAGCCTTTCAATCTTATTTATTCTCTTTCATTGTGTTGCTTGTGCATGAAAAAAAATTGTATTTCGATCGCCCTTGCGCAGGTACGGCACTCTAGACCGTTGCCGCATCCATATTTGCTCCTGATGAATTGCTTCTCTAAGCTTTTTGACTGTAGCCTTTTCTTCATCAGTGGGGCCTCCCCCAGCCGCTCGGCTCCTCAGACGGTTCAACTTCTCCCGGAGCTTCCTGACTGTAGCCGTCAAACTGCCAAACTCCCGTGCGCCCCATGTAGATAATGAGCTCTGCATGTCATTGAGCGCACCAAGTACTCCTGCCAGCCCTTGCTGACCCGCCCCCTTTTGTCAATTAGTCATGACAATACTATCATAATCTGCATGTGTCTGCCACACATCCTCATAGCGAAATTGTTTCGCTCCTTGTCCTCCCCCCGCGACAACATGTTCCTGCAGCTGTACCAGCACAAAGCAGTGGTCAGACTCCGTAGTACTAATGTGTCGAACTCTGGTATGGCCAAAACGGTTGATGAGCTCCGGATTTCCAAATGCTCTATCCAGCCGAGCTTTAACATTGTCATCACCTACTTGGCCATTATCCCATGTATACTCCATTCCAGTCCACCCTAGGTCCTGGAACAAGCACTCATCAATTATGTCTCGGAACGCCCTCATCTGCCACTCTGGACGGGCAGCTCGTGAAAAGTGCTCCGATGCAAATAAGGTTTCATTAAAGTCACCAATACATAACCATGCTGGGTGCTGGATGGAGAATAAGGTTCGAAGAAATCTCCAGCTATGGTGTCTATCTGATGCTCGTGGGGCTCCATAGAATCCCGAGTCTCCATTTTTCAGAGATGTGACCACTTTTCTGCACCATTACATCTATATGGCCAGAACTATAGTTTTAAAGTTCAACCTGCACTTCGGCTGACCAAAACAAACCAATACCTCCACTTAGACCATCACTGTCTACTGCAAAACAGCCTACAAAACCAAGTTGATTCTTTAGGTTTTCCACTCTTTTAGCTGCAATCTTTGTCTCCATTACAAATAGAAGACAGGGCCCTTCTTGCTTCACTACACTGCGAAGCTCACGAACTGCCGCTGGGTTCCCAAGCCCACGGCAGTTCCAGCTAAGGCAATTCATGGCAACTGGCAGGGCCGCACCGCAGCCTCTGCCGATGTCCCGGAGTTAACCGAAGTAGGTTTCTTTTTCTTTGGCGACCTCTCGCCATCCTCACCTTTCTCAGAGGAGTCGGTCGGGTCCTCATCAGTCCCCTGTTTGCCTCCCCCTTGGTTGTGTGGCTCGTTCATCAGCAAGGGCATAACCCTCCTGTACTCCTTTTTGTTCCTCGGCGGCCCCCCTTTTCTTTTGTTTTGATTCATATTCTTTGCTGGGGAAGTAACCTCGGTTCCTTTCTCAACTGAAGTACCTGACCCCTTTGTACCAGCTGTATCTCTCTAGTTGCTTGATTGCTCTTTGGCACGTACTCACTAGCATCAGGTATTTTGCGATCATCTGGTGCCAGCAGCCCTTTCCCAAAGGGAAGATCCCCATTAGCATCCCTCGTTCCAGGGGTCGGACAGTGCAAAATCAGAGTGGCCCAAGCGTCCACATGAGAAGCAGAAGTGTGGAACATTTTCATAGAGAATATCATAAAGATCTGTGCTCTTCCTCCGCGCCGACTCAATCAGAATCCACCGCCTCAGAGGTTTTTCCACATCAACTGAAACTCTGGCTCTCAGATAGCCATTAGCATGATCAAACTGCACACGAGTTGCCTCATTATCAATATGCTTTGCAATAGCACCACACCATTTGTCATTACGTAGGTTGAAGGGAAGATTTACTACCCTCGCCCACATATGGATCTTGTCAAAACTCAGTTCAGATGGGCGCATGCATTCATCAAACTCCGCCAAGACGACAACATTCTTACTAACATGCCACGACGCCCCTTCCCAGACGCGACCCCTGTCTCTTTGGCTAGCAAATTCAGCCACGAACATATTATCTCCAACCGATCTAAAGAACAAACCTTTAGGGTTTCCCCAAGCTGGACGGAGAGCGCTAATAATTGTTTGGATGTGAAGAACCCTCCTATGTAGCACTTTTACAGCCAACATCCACCTCCCTTGAATCCCTTCATCTCTATCATCCAGAACAAGCGGCGTGGCCTCCTCCTCGGTGATGTCCAATTTGCCTAGGGCCTCCGCTAACCTCGCCCTTGCCGCACGAGGAGACAAGGGCTCCTTCCCGCTGCTATGGCCCGATGATGTTGCCATCTGAAAGTGCTAGTTATCGACTAGAGGGGGGTGAATAGGCGATTTTTATGAAAGTCTTCAAAACATGGAAGTTTCGAAGACAAACAATAGAAATGACCCTATTAGTATGCAGCGGAAGATAAACTACACTAAGCAAGCCATAGTCAAGTATGCAATCAAGTAATAGTATGAAGACTAATAGCAGCTAGGTAATAAGGATCAGGATGGAAGATGGTATGAAGCCAAACAACAATAGAAGTCAAATAGTGAAGACAAATAGGTAAAGCAGACAAACAATGACTTCACGAAGACAAACTCTAAGTAAAGAGAGGGAGAGGATAGAACCAGTCACTTGCTGAGGACACGGGATTTGTTGGACCAGTTCCTGTTGCTGCGACAACTGTACGTCTGGTTAGGGAGGCTGAGATTCAACTCAGAAGACCGCGTCTTCACCTTATTCCCCTTGAGCTAAGGGCACCCAGTCCTCGCCCAATTACTCTGGTAAGTCTTCAAGGTAGACTTCCAAACCTTCATAGACTTCGTTCACCGGCGATCCACAATGACTCTTGGATGCTCAGAACGTGACGCCTAACCGGCTGGAGGATTCACAGTCCTCAAGTGTAATAAGTCTTCAGGTCACTCAGACAGAAAGACTTCAGTGATGCCTAACACTCTTTGGCTTTGGGTGTTTGGGCTTTGTTCTCGCAAGGATTTCTCTCTCTCAAAGGCTTCGAGGTGGGTTGTGTTGGGGAACGTAGCAGAAATTCAAAACTTTCCTACGTGTCACCAAGATCTATCTATGGAGAAACTAGCAACGAGGGGAAGAAGAGTGCATCTACATACCCTTGTAGATCGCTAAGCGGAAGCTTTCAAGTGAACGGGGTTGATGGAGTCGTACTCGCCGTGATCCAAATCACCGATGACCAAGTGCCGAACGGACGGCACCTCCGTGTTCAACACACGTACAGCCCGATGACGTCTCCCATGCCTTGATCCAGCAAGGAGAGAGGGAGAGGTTGAGGAAGACTCCATCCAGCAGCAGCACAACGGCGTGGTGGTGGTGGAGGAGCGTGGCAATCCTGCAGGGCTTCGCCAAGCACCGCAAGAGAGGAGGAGGGAGAGAGGTAGGGCTGTGCCAAGAGGGAGGTCAAATCGTGTGTCTTGGGCAGCCCCTAGGCCTCATATATATAGGGGAAGGGGAGGAGCGTGCGCCCCCTCTAGGGTTCCCACCCCTAGAGGGGCGGCAGCCCTAGATGGGTTTTGGGTGGCGGCCAAGAGGGGGAGGAGAGGGAGGCGCAGGGAGCATGGGCCTTAGGGCCCATCTGCCCTTAGGGTTTGCCCCCTCTCCTCTTCTCTTGCGCATTGGGCCTTGTGGGAGGGTGCACCAGCCCACCCGGGGCTGGTCCCCTTCCACACTTGGCCCATGCTGCCCTTCGGGGCTTGTGGCCCCACTTGGTGGACCCCCGGATGTTGGAAATATGCCCTAGAGGCAATAATAAAAGCATTATTATTATATTTCCTTATTCATGATAATTGTCTTTGTTCGTGCTATAATTGTGTTAACCGGAAATCGTAATACATGTGTGAATAACAGACAACAATATGTCCCTAGTGAGCCTCTAGTTGACTAGCACGTTGATCGAAAGATAGTCATGGTTTCCTGACTATGGACATTGGATGTCATCGATAACGGGATCACATCATTAGGAGAATGATGTGATGGACAAGACCCAATGCTAAACATAGCATAAGATCGCATAGTTCGTTTGCTAAGAGTTTTCCAATGTCAAGTATCCTTTCCTTAGACCATGAGATCGTGTAACTCCCGGATACCGTAGGAGTGCTTTGGGTGTGCCAAACGTCACAACGTAACTGGGTGACTATAAAGGTATGCTACGGGTATCTCTGAAAGTGTCTGTTGGGTTGACATGGATCGAGACTGGGATTTGTCACTTCGCTTGACGGAGAGGTATCACCGGGCCCTCTCGGTAATGCATCATCACAATGAGCTCAATGTGATCAAAGTGTTTGATCACGGGATCATGCATTACGGTACGAGAAAAGTGACTTGCCGGTAACGAGATTGAACGAGGTATTGGGATACCGACGATCGAATCTCGGGCAAGTAAAATACCGATTGACAAAGGGAATCGTATACGGGATTAATTGAATCCTTGACATCGTGGTTCATCCGATGAGATCATCGTGGAGCATGTGGGAGCCAACATGGGTATCCAGATCCCGCTGTTGGTTATTGCCCGAGAGCCATCTCGGTCATGTCTGCATGTCTCCCAAACCCGTAGGGTCTACACACTTAAGGTTCGGTGACGCTAGGGTTGTAGGGATATGTATGTGCAGTGACCCGAATGTTGTTCAGAGTCCCGGATGAGATCCCGGACGTCACGAGGAGTTTCGGAATGGTCCGGAGGTAAAGATTTATATATGGAAAGTCATCATACGGACATCGGGACAAGTTTCGGGGTTATCGGTATTGTACCGGGACCACCGGAGGGTCCCGGGGGGTCCACCGGGTGGGGCCACCTATCCCGGAGGGCCCCATGGGCTGTATAAGGGAGGGAACCAGCCCATAGGGGGCTGGTGCGCCTCCCCCCCCATGGGCCCATGCGCCTAGGGTTTGGGGGGAGGGAAACCCTAAAGGGGGCGCCCCCTTGCTTGGGGGGCAAGCCCCCTTCCCTGGCCGCCGCCCCCCCTAGGAGATCTCATCTCCTAGGGCAGGCGCCCCCTTGGGGGTTATATAAAGGGGGGGGGGAGAGAGGGGGCTGATCACCCATTGCCCTAGCGCCTCCCTCTCCCTCTCCAACACCTCCTCCTCCTCCATTGAGCACGGCGAAGCCCTGCCGGAGTTCTGCAGTTCCACCATCACCACGCCGTCGTGCTGCTGCTGGAGCCTTCATCCCCAACCTCTCCTTTGCCTTGCTGGATCAAGAAGGAGGAGACGTCACGCTTTCCGTACGTGTGTTGAACGCGGAGGTGCCGTCCGTTCGGCACTAGGTCATCGGTGAATTGGATCACGGCAAGTACGACTACCTCATCCACGTTCACTCGAACGCTTCCGTTGCGATCTACAAAGTGGTATGTAGATGCTATCTAATCTGAATACTCGTTTCTTGATGAACTCCTAGATGGATCTTGGTGAAACCGTAGGAAAAATTTTAATTTTCTGCAACGTTCCCCAACAGTGGCATCATGAGCTAGGTCTATGCGTAGTTCTTCTTGCGCGAGTAGAACACAATTTGTTGTGGGCGTAGATGTTGTCAACTCTTCTTGCCGCTACTAGTCTTATCTTGCTTCAGCGGTATTGTGGGATGAAGCGGCCCGGACCAACCTTACACGTACGCTTACGTGAGACCGGTTCCACCGACGAACATGCACTAGTTGCATAAGGTGGCTGGCGGGTGTCTGTCTCTCCTACTTTAGTTGGAGCGGATTCGATGAAAAGGGTCCTTATGAAGGGTAAATAGAAGTTGACAAATCACGTTGTGGTGGTTTTAACGTAGGTAAGAAAACGTTCTTGCTAGAACCCTAATTCAGCCACGTAAAACTTGCAACAACAATTAGAGGACGTCTAACTTGTTTTTGCAGCGAGTGCTTTGTGATATGATATGGCCAAAGTTGTGATGAATGATGAATGATCTATATGTGATGTATGAGATGTTCATGCTATTGTAATAGGAATCACGACTTGCATGTCGATGAGTATGACAACCGGCAGGAGCCATAGGAGTTGTCTTTATTTTGTATGACCTGCGTGTCATTGAGAATCGCCATGTAAATTACTTTACTTTATTGCTAAACACGTTAGCCATAGTAGTAGAAGTAATAGTTGGCGAGCAACTTCATGGAGACACGATGATGAAGATCATGATGATGAAGATCATGGTGTCAAGCCGGTGACAAGATGATCATGGAGCTCCAAGATGGAGATCGAAGGAGCTATGTGATATTGGCCATATCATGTCACATTTATTATTTGATTGCATGTGATGTTTATCATGTTTTGCATCTTGTTTACTTAGAACGACGGTAGTAAATAAGATGATCCCTCATAATAATTTCAAGAAAGTGTTCACCCTAACTGTGCACCGTTGCGACAGTTCGTTGTTTCGAAGCACCACGTGATGATCGGGTGTGATAGATTCTAACGTTCACATACAACGGGTGTAAGACAGATTTACACACGCAAAACACTTAGGTTGACTTGACGAGCCTAGCATGTACAGACATGGCCTCGGAACACGGAAGACCGAAAGGTCGAGCATGAGTCGTATAGAAGATACGATCAACATGAAGATGTTCACCGATGTTGACTAGTCCGTCTCACGTGATGATCGGACACGGCCTAGTTGACTCGGATCATGTAATACTTAGATGACTGGAAGAGGGATGTCTATCTAAGTGGGAGTTCATTAAATAATTTGATTAAATGAACTTTATTATCATGAACTTAGTCTAAATATTAACAATATGTCTTGTAGATCAAATGGCCAACGTAGTCCTCAACTTCAACGCGTTCCTAGAGAAAACCAAGCTGAAAGACGATGGTAGCAACTATACGGACTGGGTCCGAAACCTGAGGATCATCCTCATAGCTGCCAAGAAAGATTATGTCCTAAGAGCACCGCTGGGTGACGCACCTATTCTCCCTGCACAACAAGACGTTATGAACGCTTGGCAGTCGCGATGCGATGATTACTCCCTCGTTCAGTGCGGCATGCTTTACAGCTTAGAGCCGGGGCTCCAAAAGCGTTTTGAGAGACATGGAGCATATGAGATGTTCGAAGAGCTGAAAATGGTTTTCCAAGCTCATGCCCGGGTTGAGAGATATGAGATCTCCAACAAATTCTTTAGCTGTAAGATGGAGGAAAATAGCTCTGTCAGTGAACACATACTCAGAATGTCTGGATTGCACAACCGCTTGACTCAACTGGAAGTTAATCTTCCGGAAGAAGTGGTCATTGACAGAATCCTCCAGTCGCTTCCACCTAGCTACAAGAGCTTTGTGATGAACTACAATATGCAGGGGATGGTAAAGACCATTCCTGAGGTGTATGCTATGCTGAAATCAGCAGAGGTAGAAATCAAGAAAGAGCATCAAGTGCTGATGGTGAATAAAACCACTAAGTTCAAAAGGAGCAAGGGTAAAAAGAACTTCAAGAAGGACGGCAAGGAAGTTGCCGCGCCCGGTAAGCAAGTTGCCGGGAAGAAGCCAAAGAATGGACCCAAGCCCGAAACTGAGTGCTTTTATTGCAAGGGAAGTGGTCACTGGAAGCGGAACTGCCCCAAATACTTAGCGGACAAGAAGGCCGGCAAAACCAAAGGTATATGTGATATACATGTAATTGATGTGTACCTTACCAGTACTCGTAGTAGCTCTTGGGTATTTGATACCGGTGCAGTTGCTCACATTTGTAACTCAAAGCAGGAGCTACGGAATAAACGGAGACTGGCGAAGGACGAGGTGACGATGCGCGTCGGGAATGGTTCCAAGGTCGATGTGATCGCCGTCGGCACGCTACCTCTACATTTACCTACGGGATTAGTTTTAAACCTCAATAATTGTTATTTAGTGCCAAGTTTGAGCATGAACATTGTGTCTGGATCTCATTTAGTTCGAGATGGCTACTCATTTAAATCCGAGAATAATGGTTGTTCTATTTATATGAGAGATATGTTTTATGGTCATGCTCCAATGGTTAATGGTTTATTCTTAATGAATCTCGTACGTGATGATACACATATTCATAGTGTGAATACCAAAAGAGTTAAAGTTGATAACAATAGTCCCACATATTTGTGGCACTGCCGCCTTGGTCACATAGGTGTCAAACGCATGAAGAAGCTCCATGCAGATGGACTTTTAGAGTCTCTTGATTATGAATCATTTGACACGTGCGAACCATGCCTCATGGGTAAAATGACCAAGACTCCGTTCTCAGGAACAATGGAGCGAGCAACCAACTTATTGGAAATCATACATACCGATGTGTGTGGTCCAATGAGTGTTGAGGCTCGCGGTGGCTATCGTTATGTTCTCACCCTCACTGATGACTTGAGTAGATATGGGTATATCTACTTAATGAAACACAAGTCTGAAACCTTTGAAAAGTTCAAGGAATTTCAGAGTGAGGTTGAGAATCAACGTGACAGAAAGATCAAGTTTCTACGATCAGATCGTGGAGGAGAATACTTGAGTCACGAATTTGGCACACACTTAAGAAAATGTGGAATAGTTTCACAACTCACGCCGCCTGGAACACCTCAGCGTAATGGTGTGTCCGAACGTCGTAATCGCACTCTATTAGATATGGTGCGATCTATGATGTCTCTTACCGATTTACCGCTATCTTTTTGGGGCTATGCTTTAGAGACTGCTGCATTCACTTTAAATAGGGCACCGTCGAAATCCGTTGAGACGACACCGTATGAATTATGGTTTGGGAAGAAACCTAAGCTGTCGTTTCTAAAAGTTTGGGGATGCGATGCTTATGTGAAGAAACTTCAACCTGAAAAGCTCGAACCCAAGTCGGAAAAATGCGTCTTCATAGGATACCCTAAAGAAACTGTTGGGTATACCTTCTACCTCAGATCCGAAGGCAAGATCTTTGTTGCCAAGAATGGATCCTTTCTGGAGAAAGAGTTTCTCTCGAAAGAAGTAAGTGGGAGGAAAGTAGAACTTGATGAAGTGTTGCCTCTTGAACCGGAAAATGGCGAAACTCAAGAAATCGTTCCTGAGGTGCCTGCACCGACTAGAGAGGAAATTAATGATTATGATCAAGATACTTCTGATCAAGCTCCTACTGAAATTCGAAGGTCCACAAGGACACGTTCTGCACCAGAGTGGTACGGCAACCCTGTCTTGGAAATCATGTTGTTAGACAACGGTGAACCTTCGAACTATGAGGAAGCAATGGCGGGCCCGGATTCCGACAAATGGCTAGAGGCCATGAAATCCGAGATAGGATCCATGTATGAAAACGAAGTATGGACTTTGACTGACTTGCCCGTTGAATGGCGAGCCATAGAAAATAAATGGATCTTTAAGAAGAAGACAGACGCGGATGGTAATGTGACCATCGATAAAGCTCGGCTTGTCGCTAAGGGTTATCGACAAGTTCAAGGAATTGACTACGATGAGACTTTCTCACCGGTAGCGAAGCTGAAGTCCGTCCGAATCATGTTAGCAATTGCCGCATACTATGATTATGAGATATGGCAAATGGACGTCAAAACGGCATTCCTTAATGGTTTCCTTAAGGAAGAATTGTATATGATGCAGCCGGAAGGTTTTGTCGATCCTAAGAATGCTGACAAGGTGTGCAAGCTCCAACGCTCGATCTATGGGCTGGTGCAAGCATCTCGGAGTTGGAACATTCGCTTTGATGAGATGATCAAAGCGTTTGGGTTTACACAGACTTATGGAGAAGCCTGTGTTTACAAGAAAGTGAGTGGGAGCTCTGTAGCATTTCTCATATTATATGTAGACGACATACTTTTGATGGGAAATGATATAGAACTCTTGGACAGCATTAAGGCCTATTTGAATAAGAGTTTTTCAATGAAGGACCTTGGAGAAGCTGCTTATATATTAGGCATCAAGATCTATAGAGATAGATCGAGACGCCTCATAGGTCTTTCACAAAGCACATACCTTGATAAGATATTGAAGAAATTCAATATGGATCAATCTAAGAAAGGGTTCTTACCTGTGTTACAAGGTGTGAAATTGAGCTCAGCTCAATGTCCGACCACGGCAGAAGATATAGAAGAGATGAGCGTCATCCCCTATGCCTCAGCCATAGGTTCTATTATGTATGCCATGCTGTGTACCAGACCTGATGTAAACCTTGCCGTAAGTTTGGTAGGTAGGTACCAAAGTAATCCCGGCAAGGAACACTGGACAGCGGTCAAGAATATCCTGAAGTACCTGAAAAGGACTAAGGAAATGTTTCTCGTTTATGGAGGTGACGAAGAGCTCGTCGTAAAAGGTTACGTCGACGCTAGCTTCGACACAGATCTGGATGACTCTAAGTCACAAACCGGATACGTGTATATTTTGAATGGTGGGGCAGTAAGCTGGTGCAGTTGCAAGCAAAGCGTCGTGGCGGGATCTACATGTGAAGCGGAGTACATGGCAGCCTCGGAGGCAGCACATGAAGCAATTTGGGTGAAGGAGTTCATCACCGACCTCGGAGTCATACCCAATGCGTCGGGGCCAATCAAGCTCTTCTGTGACAACACTGGAGCTATTGCACTTGCAAAGGAGCCCAGGTTTCACAAGAAGACCAGGCACATCAAGCGTCGCTTCAACTCCATTCATGAAAATGTTCAAGATGGAGACATAGAGATTTGTAAAGTGCACACGGATCTGAATGTTGCAGATCCGTTGACTAAACCTCTCTCTAAGGCAAAACATGATCAGCACCAGAACTCTATGGGTGTTTGATTCATCACAATGTAACTAGATTATTGACTCTAGTGCAAGTGGGAGACTGTTGGAAATATGCCCTAGAGGCAATAATAAAAGCATTATTATTATATTTCCTTATTCATGATAATTGTCTTTGTTCGTGCTATAATTGTGTTAACCGGAAATCGTAATACATGTGTGAATAACAGACAACAATATGTCCCTAGTGAGCCTCTAGTTGACTAGCACGTTGATCGAAAGATAGTCATGGTTTCCTGACTATGGACATTGGATGTCATCGATAACGGGATCACATCATTAGGAGAATGATGTGATGGACAAGACCCAATGCTAAACATAGCATAAGATCGCATAGTTCGTTTGCTAAGAGTTTTCCAATGTCAAGTATCCTTTCCTTAGACCATGAGATCGTGTAACTCCCGGATACCGTAGGAGTGCTTTGGGTGTGCCAAACGTCACAACGTAACTGGGTGACTATAAAGGTATGCTACGGGTATCTCTGAAAGTGTCTGTTGGGTTGACATGGATCGAGACTGGGATTTGTCACTTCGCTTGACGGAGAGGTATCACCGGGCCCTCTCGGTAATGCATCATCACAATGAGCTCAATGTGATCAAAGTGTTTGATCACGGGATCATGCATTTACGGTACGAGAAAAGTGACTTGCCGGTAACGAGATTGAACGAGGTATTGGGATACCGACGATCGAATCTCGGGCAAGTAAAATACCGATTGACAAAGGGAATCGTATACGGGATTAATTGAATCCTTGACATCGTGGTTCATCCGATGAGATCATCGTGGAGCATGTGGGAGCCAACATGGGTATCCAGATCCCGCTGTTGGTTATTGCCCGAGAGCCATCTCGGTCATGTCTGCATGTCTCCCAAACCCGTAGGGTCTACACACTTAAGGTTCGGTGACGCTAGGGTTGTAGGGATATGTATGTGCAGTGACCCGAATGTTGTTCGGAGTCCCGGATGAGATCCCGGACGTCACGAGGAGTTTCGGAATGGTCCGGAGGTAAAGATTTATATATGGAAAGTCATCATACGGACATCGGGACAAGTTTCGGGGTTATCGGTATTGTACCGGGACCACCGGAGGGTCCCGGGGGGTCCACCGGGTGGGGCCACCTATCCTGGAGGGCCCCATGGGCTGTATAAGGGAGGGAACCATCCCATAGGGGGCTGGTGCGCCTCCCCCCCATGGGCCCATGCGCCTAGGGTTTGGGGGGAGGGAAACCCTAAAGGGGGCGCCCCCCTTGCTTGGGGGGCAAGCCCCCTTCCCTGGCCGCCGCCCCCCTAGGAGATCTCATCTCCTAGGGCAGGCGCCCCCCCTTGGGGGTTATATAAAGGGGGGGAGAGAGGGGGCTGATCACCCATTGCCCTGGCGCCTCCCTCTCCCTCTCCAACACCTCCTCCTCCTCCATTGAGCACGGCGAAGCCCTGCCGGAGTTCTGCAGTTCCACCATCACCACGCCGTCGTGCTGCTGCTGGAGCCTTCATCCCCAACCTCTCCTTTGCCTTGCTGGATCAAGAAGGAGGAGACGTCACGCTTTCCGTACGTGTGTTGAACGCGGAGGTGCCGTCCGTTCGGCACTAGGTCATCGGTGAATTGGATCACGGCAAGTACGACTACCTCATCCACGTTCACTCGAACGCTTCCGTTGCGATCTACAAAGTGGTATGTAGATGCTATCTAATCTGAATACTCGTTGCTTGATGAACTCCTAGATGGATCTTGGTGAAACCGTAGGAAAAATTTTAATTTTCTGCAACGTTCCCCAACACCGGACACCTCCGGTGGTCCCGGTACACTACCGGTGATGCCCAGAACACTTCCGGTGGCCAAAACCATACTTCCTATATATAAAGCTTTACCTCCAGACCATTCTGGAACTCCTCGTGACGTCCGGGATCTCATCCGGGACTCCGAACAACATTCGGTAACCACATACGAACTTCCTTTATAACCCTAGCGTCATCGAACCTTAAGTGTGTAGACCCTACGGGTTCGGGAACCATGCAGACATGACCGAGACATTCTCCGGTCAATAACCAACAGCGAGATCTGGATACCCATGTTGGTTCCCACATGTTCCACGATGATCTCATCGGATGAACCACGATGTCGAGGATTCGATCAATCCCGTATACAATTCCCTTTGTCTAGCGGTATTGTACTTGTCCGAGATTCGATCGTCGATATCCCGATACCTTGTTCAATCTCGTTACCGGCAAGTCTCTTTACTCGTTCTGTAACACATCATCCCGTAATCAACTCCTTGATCACATTGTGCACATTATGAAAATGTCCTACTGAGTGGGCCCAGAGATACCTCTCCGTCACACGGAGTGACAAATCCCAGTCTCGATTCGTGCCAACCCAACAGACACTTTCGGAGATGCCTGTAGTGTACCTTTATAGCCAGCCAGTTACGTTGTGACGTTTGGCACACCCAAAGCATTCCTACGGTATCCGGGAGTTGCACAACCTCATGGTCTAAGGAAATGATACTTGACATTAGAAAAGCTTTAGCATATGAACTACACGATCTTTGTGCTAGGCTTAGGATTGGGTCTTCTCCATCACATCATTCTTCTAATGATGTGATCCCGTTATCAATGACATCCCATGTCCATGGTCAGGAAACCGTAACCATCTATTGATCAACGAGCTAGTTAACTAGAGGCTTACTAGGGACATGGTGTTGTCTATGTATCCACACATGTATCTGAGTTTCCTATCAATACAATTCTAGCATGGATAATAAACGATTTATCATGAACAAGGAAATATAATAATAACCTATTTATTATTGCCTCTAGGGCATATTTCCAACAGTCTCCCACTTGCACTAGAGTCAATAATCTAGTTCACATCGCCATGTGATTAACATTCACAGGTCACATCGCCATGTGACCAACATCCAAAGAGTTTACTAGAGTTCATAATCTAGTTCACATCACTATGTGATTAACACTCAATGAGTTCTGGGTTTGATCATGTTGCTTGTGAGAGAGGTTTTAGTCAACGGGTCTGCAACATTCAGATCCGTATGTACTTCGCAAATCTCAACGCTATATTTGGAGCCATTTCAAATAACTGTTCTCTACTTGGAGCTATTCTAAATTGTTGCTCCATTATACGTATCCGGTATCTCTACTCAGAGCTATCCGGATAGGTGGTAAGCTTGCATCGACGTAACTCTTTAAGTCGAACTCTTTATCACCTCCATGATCGAGAAACATATCCTTATTCCTCTAAGGATAATTTTGACCGCTATCTGGTGATCTACTCCTAGATCACCTTTGTACCCTCTTGCCAAACATGTGGCAAGGCACACATCAGGTGCGGTACTCAGCATGGCATCCCGTATAGAGCCTGTGACAAAAGCATAGGGGACGACCTTCGTCCTTCCTCTTTCTCCTGCCGTGGTCGAGCTTTAACTTTTAACTTCATACCTTAGGACTCAGGCAAGAACTCCTTCTTTGACTGATCCATCTTGAACACCTTCAAGATCATGTCAAGGTATGTGCTCATTTGAAAGTACCATTAAGCAGCTTTGATCTATCCTTCTAGATCTTGATGCTTAATGTTCAAGTAGCTTAATCCAGGTTTTCCATTGAAAAACACCTTTCAAATAACCCTATATGCTTTCCAGAAATTCTACATCATTTCCGATCTACAATATGTCATCCACATATACTTTTCAGAAATTCTATAGTGCTCCCACTCACTTCTTTGGAAATACAAGTTTCTCATAAACTTTGTATAAACCCAAAATCTTTGATCATCTCATCAAAGTGTACATTCCAACTCCGAGATGCTTACTCCAGTCCTTAGAAGGATTGCTGGAGCTTTGCATACTTGTTAGCATCTTTCAGGATCGACAAAATCTTCTGGTTGTATCACATGCAACCTTTCCTCAAGAACAAGGAAACAATATTTTGACATCCCATCTGCAAGATTTCATAAATAATGCAGTACCTGCTAATTCCAACAGACTCTTAGCATCGCTACGAGTGAGAAAGTCTCATCATAGTCAACTCCTTGAACTTGTCGGGAAACACCTTAACGACAAGTCGAGCTTTCTCAATGGTGACACTTACCATCATTGTCTGTCTTCCTTTTAAAATCCATATGTACCCAACAGCCTTACGACCATCAAGTAGTTCTTTCAAAGTCTACACTTTGTTTTCATACATGGATCCTCTCTCGGATTTTATGGCCTCGAGCCATTTTTTCGGAATCCGGGCCCACCATCGCTTCTCCATAGCTCATAGGTTCATCATTGTCCAACAACGTGACCTTTTAAGACAGGGTTACCCTTGTCAACCTATGAGGTTCGATAGTAACTTGATTTGAAGTTCTATGATCATCATCATTAGCTTTCTCCTCAACTGAGGCAGGGGCCACAGAAACATTTTTCCTGTGCTTGCGCTACTCTCTGCCTGAAGTGAAGGTTCAACAACCTTATCAAGTTCTATCTTCCTCCCACTCAATTCTTTCGAGAGAAACTTTTCCTCGAGAAAGGACCCGATTCTAGAAACAATCCCTATTGCTTTCATATCTGAATTAGGAGGTATACCCAACTGTTTTGGGTGTCCTATGAAGATGCATTTTATCCGCTTTGGGTTCGAGCTTATCAACCTGAAACTTTTTCACATAAGCGTCGCAGCCCCAAACTTTTAAGAAACGACAACTCAGGTTTCTCCAAACCATAGTTCAAACGGTTTCGTCTCAACGGAATTACGTGGTGCCCTATTAAAGTGAGTGCGGTTGTCTCTAATGCCTAACCCATGAACGATAGTGGTAATTCGATAAGAGACATCATGGTACGCACCATATCCAATAGGGTGCAACTATGATGTTCGGACACACCATCACACTATGGTGTTCTAGGCGGTATTAGTTGTGAAACAATTTCCACAGTGCCAAACTCGCAACTCAGATATTCATTTCTATGATCATATCATAGACATGTTATCCTCTTATCACGAAGATCTTCAACTTCATTCTGAAATTACTTGAACCATTCAATAATTCAGACTTGTGTTTCATCAAGTAAATATACTCAGTATCTACTCAAATTATCTGTGAAGTAAGAGCATAACGATATCCACTGTGTGCCTCAGCACTCATTGGACTGCACACATCAAAATGTGTTACTTCCAACAAGCTGTTTTCTTGTTCCATTTTACTGAAACCGAAGCTTTCAGTCATCTTGCCCATGTGGTATGATTTGCATATCTCAAGTGATTCAAACAAACGGTCCATCTGCATGGAGTTTCTTCATGCGTATATACCAATAGACATGGTTCACATCACTCAATCCTTTTTCAAAAATGAGTGAGTCCAAAGATCCATCAACATGGAGCTTCTTCATGCGTTTTATACCAATATGACTTACATGGCAGTGCCACAAGTAGGTGGTACTATCATTACTATCTTATATCTTTTGGCATGAACATGTGTATCACTATGATCGAGATTCAATAAACCATTCATTTTAGGTGCAAGACCATTGAAGGTACTATTCAAATAAATAGAGTAACCATTATTCTCCTTAAATGAATAACCGTATTGCGATAGACATAATCCAATCATGTCTATGCTCAACGCAAACACCAAATAACAATTATTTAGGTTTAACACCAATCTCGATGGTAGAGGGAGCGTGCGATGCTTGATCACATCAACCTTGGAAACACTTCCAACACATCTTGTCAGCTCACCTTTAGCTAGTCTCCGTTTATTTCGTAGCTTTTATTTCGAGTTACTAACACTTAGCAACCGAACCGGTATCTAATACCCTGATGCTACTAGGAGTACTAGTAAAGTACACATTCACATAATGTATATCCAATATACTTTTATCGACAGCCTTCTCATCTACCAAGTATCTAGGGTAATTCTACTCCAGTGGCTGTTCCCCTTATTACAGAAGCACTCAGTCTCGGGTTTGGGTTCAACCTTGGGTTTCTCCACTAGAGCAGCAGCTGATTTGCCGTTTCATGAAGTATCCCTTCTTGCCCTTGCCCTTCTTGAAACTAGTGGTTTCACTAACCATCAACAATTGATGCTCCTTCTTGATTTCTACTTTCGCGGTGTCAAACATCGCGAATATTTCAAGGATCATCATATCTATCCCTGATATGTTATAGTTCATTACGAAGCTCTAGCAGCTTGGTGGCAATGACTTTGGAAAAACATCACTATCTTATCTGGAAGATCAACTCCCATTCGATTCAAGTGATCGTTGTACTCAGACAATCTGAGCACAAGCTCAACGATTGAGCTTTTCTCCCTTAGATTGCAGGCCAAGAAAATCGTCGGAGGTCTTATACCTCTTGACGTGGGCACAAGCCTGAAATCCCAATTTCAGCCCTCGAAACATCTCATATGTTCCGCGACATTTCAAAATGTCTTCGGTGCCTCAATTATAAACCATTTAACATTACCGAACTATCACGTAGTTATCTAAACATGTATGTCCGATGTTCACAACATCCACAAACGACGTTTGGGGTTCAGCACACCGAGCGGTGCATTAAGGACATAAGCCTTCTACTGTCCGCATAATTGCTACTGTCAACTTTCAACTATATTTTCTCCAGGAACGTATCTAACTAGTAGAACTAAAGCGCGAGCTTACGACATAATTTGCAAAGATCTTTTGACTATGTTCAGGATAATTAAGTTCATCTTATGAACTCCCACTCAGATAGACATCCCTCTAGTCATCTAAGTGATTACATGATCCGAGTCAACTAGGCCGTGTCCGATCATCACGTGAGACGGACTAGTCATCATCGGTGAACATCTTCATGTTGATCGTATCTACCATACGACTCATGCTCGACCTTTCGGTCTCTTGTGTTCCGAGGCCATGTCTGTACATGCTAGGCTCGTCAAGTCAACCTAAGTGTTATGCGTGTGTAAATCTGTCTTACACCCGTTGTATGTGAACGTAAGAATCTATCACACCCGATCATCACGTGGTGCTTCGAAACGACGAACTTTCGCAACGGTGCACAGTTAGGGGGACACTTTCTTGAAATTTTAATGAGGGATCATCTTATTTACTACCGTCGTTCTAAGCAAATAAGATGTAATAACATGATAAACATCACATGCAATCAAATAGTGACATGATATGGCCAATATCATATTGCTCCTTTTGATCTCCATCTTCGGGGCTCCATGATCATCATCGTCACCGGCATGACACCATGATCTCCATCATCGTGTCTTCATGAAGTTGTCACGTCAACTATTACTTCTACTAATATGGCTAACGCTTTAGCAATAAAGTAAAGTAATTACATGACGATTTAAGTTGACACGCATGTCATAAATAAATTAAGACAACTCCTATGGCTCCTGCCGGTTGTCATACTCATCGACATGCAAGTCGTGATTCCTATTACAAGAACATGATCATCTCATACATCACATATATCATACATCACATCCTTTGGCCATATCACATCACATGGCATACCCTGCAAAAACAAGTTAGACGTCCTCTAATTGTTGTTTGCATGTTTTACGTGGCTGCTATGGGTTTCTAGCAAGAACGTTTCTTACCTACGCAAAACCACAACGTGATATGTCAATTGCTATTTACCCTTCATAAGGACCCTTTTCATCGAATCTGATCCGACTAAAGTGGGAGAGACTGGCACCCGCTAGCCACCTTATGCAACTAGTGCATGTCAGTCGGTGGAACCTGTCTCACGTAAGTGTACGTGTAAGGTCGGTCCGGGCCGCTTCATCCCACAATGCCGCCGAATCAAGATTGGACTAGTAACGGTAAGCATATTGAACAAAATCAACGCCCACAACTACTTTGTGTTCTACTCATGCAAAGAATCTACGCAATAGACCTAGCTCATGATGCCACTGTTGGGGAACGTAGCAGAAATTCAAAATTTTCCTACGTGTCACCAAGATCTATCTATGGAGAAACTAGCAACGAGGGGAAGAAGAGTGCATCTACATACCCTTGTAGATTGCTAAGTGGAAGCGTTCAAGTGAACGGGGTTGATGGAGTCGTACTCGCCGTGATCCAAATCACCGATGACCAAGTGCCGAACGGACGGCACCTCCGTGTTCAACACACGTACAGCCCGATGACGTCTCCCATGCCTTGATCCAGCAAGGAGAGAGGGAGAGGTTGAGGAAGACTCCATCCAGCAGCAGCACAACAGCGTGGTGGTGGTGGAGGAGCGTGGCAATCCTGCAGGGCTTCGCCAAGCACCGCAAGAGAGGAGGAGGGAGAGAGGTAGGGCTGCACCAAGAGGGAGATCAAATCGTGTGTCTTGGGCAGCCCCTAGGCCTCATATATATAGGGGAAGGGGAGGAGCGTGCGCCCCCTCTAGGGTTCCCACCCCTAGAGGGGCGGCAGCCCTAGATGGGTTTTGGGTGGCGGCCAAGAGGGGGAGGAGAGGGAGGCGCAGGGAGCATGGGCCTTAGGGCCCATCTGCCCTTAGGGTTTGCCCCCTCTCCTCTTCCCTTGCGCATTGGGCCTTGTGGGAGGGCGCACCAGCCCACCTGGGGCTGGTCCCCTTCCACACTTGGCCCATGCTGCCCTCCGGGGCTTGTGGCCCCACTTGGTGGACCCCCGGACACCTCCGGTGGTCCCGGTACACTATCGGTGATGCCCAGAACACTTCCCGTGGCCAAAACCATACTTCCTATATATAAATCTTTACCTCCGGACCATTCCGGAACTCCTCGTGACGTCCAGGATCTCATCCGGGACTCCAAACAACATTCGGTAACCACATACGAACTTCCTTTATAACCCTAGCGTCATCGAACCTTAAGTGTGTAGACCCTACGGGTTCGGGAACCATGCAGACATGACCGAGACATTCTTCGGTCAATAACCAACAGCGGGATCTGGATACCCATGTTGGTTCGCACATGTTCCACGATGATCTCATCGGATGAACCACGATGTCGAGGATTCGATCAATCCCGTATACAATTCCCTTTGTCTAGCGGTATTGTACTTGCCCGAGATTCGATCGTCGGTATCCCGATACCTTGTTCAATCTCGTTACCGGCAAGTCTCTTTACTCGTTCCGTAACACATCATCTCGTAATCAACTCCTTGATCACATTGTGCACATTATGATAATGTCCTACCGAGTGGGCCCAGAGATACCTCTCCGTCACACGGAGTGACAGATCCCAGTCTCGATTCGTGCCAACCCAACAGACACTTTCGGAGATGCCTGTAGTGTACCTTTATAGCCACCCAGTTACGTTGTGACGTTTGGCACACCCAAAGCATTCCTACGGTATCCGGGAGTTGCACAACCTCATGGTCTAAGGAAATGATACTTGACATTAGAAAAGCTTTAGCATACGAACTACATGATCTTTGTGCTAGGCTTAGGATTGGGTCTTGTCCATCACATCATTCTTCTAATGATGTGATCCCGTTATCAATGACATCCAATGTCCATGGTCAGGAAACCGTAACCATCTATTGATCAACGAGCTAGTTAACTAGAGGCTTACTAGGGACATGGTGTTGTCTATGTATCCACACATGTATCTGAGTTTCCTATCAATACAATTCTAGCATGGATAATAAACGATTTATCATGAACAAGGAAATATAATAATAACCTATTTATTATTGCCTCTAGGGCATATTTCCAACAGGTTGCTCTCAATACGACAAAAGCCGTGCACTAACTCTGAGCAGCCGCCAATTTATGGTGTAGGGGGTGGGCTATTTATAGCCACTAGGCAACCCGACTTGATTTGTCTGAAATGACCCTGGGTCACTAAGGAACTGACACATGTTCCAACGGTCAGATTTCAAACACACGCGGCAACTTTACTTGGGCTACAAGCAAAGCCGACTCATCCAGCTCTGGATAATATTTGCTCTCGTTGTCTTCGCTCGAAGACATAGGATTTTGGTTGAGCATCACTTCAGTTACTCTGACTTTGTTCACTTGGACCCCACTTAACAGTACGGTGGTTCCTATGACTCAACAAAGAAGAAAAGGAAACAACGAAACGACTAAGTCTTCGCGCTCCATAGTCTTCACTCAATGTCTTCTCATGTCATAGTCTTCAATATGAATATCTTCACATACCACCATTGTCGTCAATGTCTTCATACATTTTTAGGGGTCATCTCCGGTAGGTAAACCGAATCAATGAGGGACTACTACCTGTGTTATCCTGCAATTCTCACAAACACATTAGTCCCTCAACCAGGTTTGTCGTCAATACTCCAAAACCAACTAGGGATGGCACTAGATGCACTTACAATCTCCCCCTTTTTGGTGATTGATGACAAACTGGTTGAAGTTTTCAACGGGGATAAAAGTATGTGAAATGTAAAGGATTTAGGTATTGTCTTCATAAGTGGCAAAGGCTCCCCCTGAAGATGTGCATATACGTAATTTTGCTTTTGGAATGCAGATGCACATGGCAGGTTATACTTGTGGAGATCCTCTTCAACTTATGAAGACAATTCATCATGCATGATTTGATATAACGAAGATAATAACATGCATAATGAAAAATGGACGTCTGCAGAATGACCTAAGTGCGGAAGTTATCATCGCACATGCGGAATTTATCATCGCATCACAGAATAGCAAATAAGTAGCAGACGACCATCGAGTTTAAGTGTTACAACTCAAAGAACCAAATGTATCAAAAAGCGAGAGTTGTAAGCACTAGGCAAAATATAAAGCAACCGCCCATATGGACCCGCTTGAAGACTATCAAACTCATATGCTTCTCCCCCTTTTGTCAGTAAGGACCAAAAAGGTTTGAAGACATAGAGCATCTACTTGTTCCCAGAAGGAGTAGGAGAAGCAGCAGGGTCGTCGGTGTTGTTTGGCGGTGCAGACGAACTTGGTGCAGTGTCGATTCACGCTGAAGGTGGTGAAGAAGTAGCATCATCTTCATCATCGATCACTCTGGCATTCATCGTTGCAGTGGAGGAAGAATAGTCAGAGTCTTCAAGGGATGGAGTTCGACGTAGGACAACATTCCGTGGAGGAGTGGAGTAAAACTTGAATCTTTCAGTGAAGCCATCGTCTTGAAGATCTGCTTCAGCACTGAGCAGTGTCAAACTCTTCCATGAACGCCGACAGGTCTCATGAGTGACAAAAGCATTCTTGGTGGCAAGATTGCGAATGCGATTGACATCCACCAATAGACTTTGCATCTGTCGCTTGAGCCAGTCATGATGCTTATCTTGTTTCTGATGCAGTGCTACAAGAAGTTCTCGGTCATTCAGGACACGAGAGCGCTTGCGAGGCCTTTGGGCAATGGTGCTCTTAGTAGCTTCAGTCTGTGCATGATGAGGCAAGCGTGTATTTCCAGCCAATGGATAGACATGAGCGACTGCTTGAACTCCTTCAATGTTTTGTGAGAAGCTCTGGTGGTCAGCATTCTGAAGACTGAGAGGCTCCTTGTCAGGCTCTGGATATATGGCTTCAATAGACAGATCAACCTCTGGCAAAAAGATGATATGATTGCGTGCAGAGGGCTGATAGTTGAAGGCAGAGTGGAGCTTGATCAGACGCATGATCCAGGGTGCATAGAACTTCAGACCAAAAATGTTAGATCCTGATGCAGCAAGTTGGCGGATAAAGAAGTCTTGTGCATTGAAGCTTTTGTCGTGAAGAATATGGAAGACCAAAGTCTTCATTGCACCTTCCAGCTTAGCACGTGGAGAATGTCCTTTGATGGGCCAAAGAGTTCGCCGTATGAGGTGATAGATGGTGCGTGGCAGATACTCAAGGTCTTAAACAAAGAACTCCTTAGGATATTCAGCATCGGGAGGCAAAGGCTTCATCATGCTAAGCATCCGACTCATGTTGGGTTCAAGCTTATGAAAATGCTTTCCATAGCAGCACTGTGAAGCTGACAACCAGGTTCATAAAGATCACCTGGAGAGGGCAGGCCAGTTAGCTCAATGACATCAAAGGCTTTGGCTTCATGATGAACATTGCCTGTCATCCACTCAAGGATCCAAGTCTTCGGATCCCTGTTGTAGCCACGAATATGAAGAGTGGCATAGAACTGGAGCAGCAATTCTTCATTCCAGTGCTCCTTGTCAGTGATGAACTGCAACAAGCCAGACTCTCTGAAGCAATCCAGCGCTTCTTCCAAACAGGGCAGACCAGTTATGGCTTCAGTGTCAAGACGCATATGTGGAAAAAAGCGACCTTGATTGTATAAGATGCATGAGTAATAACTGCGCTGCTAATAGCTCCAGAACCGATCAGAAGATATTCTTGCCTTAGAGTAGGGGTTCTTGGCGCTATCAAAGAAGGTGTTGTGTGCTTTGAAGCCATTGATATTGAATGATCCGAGTGCAGATGCAGTGCCTGGAATGAACCTGAGGCCTGCGCTCGACGTGATAGTCAGATTGGGGACCAGCAGCAGGTGGAGGAACAAGTAAAGGCCATTTGATAGTGATAAGCTGGCCATAGTTGTATGCTTGCTCGATAGTATGTGGCCTTGGTGGCGGAACAGGAGCAGTGGCATCAACAGAGGCGTCAGGTTGCACATCTGTTGCAGGTGCATCATTGGCTTCCTTGGCTTCTGGCGCAGTGTTTGGTGCAGGCTCCACATTGTCTTCAGCCATGACCACGTCATTGGCTTCAGTGGTGTTAGTGGTGGTAGCCTCGGGATTCTTAACCTCCACTTGAGGAGCTGGAGGGTTGGGCACAAACATGTTCACTTCAGGAACAACTTCTTCAGCGATGGGGGAAGTAGGGACACGTTCTTCTGCTTGTTTGTCTTCGGCTGATGCAGCCAGATTGTCTTCAGCAACTTTAGCTTCAGACTCAGAGACATTCACAGTAGGAGTGGCTTCTGGGAACACCTGACGTGCAACAGATTGGTGGTGCACTTCTCCTTCTGGAACGCTCGAAAGAGGGACTTGGGGCCTTGGTCCTTTGCGAAGCCTGCGTAATGCTGGCGACGTCTGTGGAGATGGAGTTGGCTGGGCCTCAAAGTCATCTTCTTCATCTTGCACTGGTGGGGTGACTTGTTGTTGGGGAGTACTCGGGGTGTCTTGTTGTTGTGGGTGATCAGCCCATGATGCATCCTGAGCAATTGGCGTCAGAGGACGACCAATGCTGATTAGTTCGCTGTTCGTGAGAACAGGCAATGATACCAAATTGTGCTCAATCCGAGGAAGAACTACATCATCTTCAACATTGTCATGGTAGCCAATGTCTTCAGCAGCGGTGGGGTTAACTACTGGAATGTCTTCAGCTTCAGGAGCCTCAATGGAAGCAGGCTCATGAACTATCACCCGCCGTTCTTGATGCGAAGAGTCAGGACGAGCAACCGAGATGGGCTCGACAACAAGGGGCTCTATGGGAGCAGCCCGATCTTTCTTGGTTTTGCGCTTCTTCTTGGAGGGAGCAACATCAGAAGTTTCAGGATTTTTCCTCTTTCTGGCTTCAGCCTCGGCAGCCCTTGTCTTCTTCAGTTCTGAAGCGGTTGACTTGACCTTTGGCTTCGAGCCGGACATGCTGCTTGGGAAGACAATGCGAGGCTCTTCCCGCCTTGAAGGTGCAGATTGGTCAGTCGATGGCTTCTTATTCTTCCTGGTAGCCATTCTAGGGTCGATGCCAGGACGTCTAAGAGCCTTGCGCTTGTCAGCTTCATTGTAGGCTTGCACGCACTTGTCAGCTAGATTCTTCATGCGCTCACGAGAACCTTTAGCTTCTTCACGTTTCTTAAGAAAAGCTTCCTTGAGCTCATGCAGCATAACTTTGAAGTTTTTGACATCTTGCACGCTGAGCTTTGCCATGTGCTTCTTGAACTGAGCTTTTTCATAGTCGATCTTGTGCTTCAGTTCACCGATGCGCTGAGCTAGAGCTAGCTCAGAAGCAATGGCGCCATTGAAAGAGACGTTGAGGCCAATTGGAAGTTGCAGATCTCCAAAACTGAGATTTGGGGTGTCAAACCACTCATCAATGAAGTTGTGGATGATTGCCACGTCAAAGAGAGGCAAATCATTGAAGATTTATGCTTCTTCATTGCTCTTAATCAGTTGCTCAAGAGCGTCATCTGCAAGATCTTCATCACTGGACAGATCAATGTGTTCGTCTCGCAGAATGGCAGCAGGGGTCAATGCCTGATCAGTATTCTTTTTCATCTCCGTCTTCTTGGAGATATGTGATAGATCCTCAGACTACACACTGTCTTCAGGAGGTGCAGTAGCCAGTGGCTTCGCACGTGAAGCTTTTGGAGGAGCAGCTGACTTTGAAGCTTTAGCCTTCTTTTGCTTCTGCGGCTTTGGAGTAGGAGCTGGGGCTTCATCAATGTCGGCATCATCATCAGAATGATCCACTTTGGCACCTTGAACAGAAATGTGAGTGATAAGGCCATCAAGGTTGTAGAAAGGTCCGGTGATATTGGGTTCAGCATCACGTGTGCCGTCTGCCCGGGGAGCAGAAGGACCAGGGTTGAAGTCTAGCCCCAATGACTTCTTGTTTTCCTTGGCCGATGCCTTTGCGTGCTGGAAGTTGCGCTTGAAGAGATTATCGTCACAACACCAGAGCAGTGATGTTGGGTCGGCATTTTCAGGCTGTGGTCCACGGACCATACAGGGATAGAAACCCTGAGCAATAGCTTCAGCTCTGGTCTTGGGTGGAAGGCTTCGGAAGAGAATGTCACCCCAAGGACTCTTGATGGCATTCTTCTCAGCATACTCCTAGGTCACAAACTTGTATTTAAACCATTGTTCGGCCCAATATCTTCGAATCCATTGGATTCGTGTCTTGCGCTGATTGTAATCCTCTTCTGGATCTGTCTTGTACAGCTCTGAGAGGTCATCAGGCAAATCTCTTGATGTTCCCCCATGATGCTGTCTGCCACCCTTCCTTGCTGATTCTCTATAGCCATGAACTTCAAACTGAATGGCTTCAACACGTTCAAAGGCTTCAAAGGCTTCCGCTTGCTGGTCAAACGGGAACTGGCTTCGGGAGAGTTAATGTGATGTTGTAAGAATTCTGCAAACGAATGCAGACTATGAGAACCAAGGGATTCTCCCACGGACATGTACCTGTGACAGCATTAGAGATGCGAGGGAAGGGGAGAGGTCATATGCATTCTCAGAAGATTTTGAAGATAAATCAGTTTGAAGACATTGACCTCATGATGCGAAGACATTCACTTATATGCTGAGAGTTGGTTCCAGATTTGTACGAATCCACAAATAAGTACAAGTGAGGAATCTAACTAGATGTGAAGCTTAAGTGAATATACTAGGCATTATATGAGATGCAAACATGATAGATCTAACATAGAGTAGGCAGAAACCACTTTCGGTAAACAGGATGAATCTTTTAGGATCAAAAAGATGGTAAAAAGAGAGTTTTATTTACCACACGATGAACTGCTAGATGGGAAGAGTAGGAGACCGAGCAGTTCAATCCACCATGCCCTAACTAGGCGATGGAGGACACCTACGGCAACGGCGGAGAGGACGATGTCTGCGGCCGGCGTGAGGACGGCGTCGGTGAAGTCGCGGCAGCTAAGCGCTTCGTCGTCGGCGTCGTCGAGAGCTAGAGGTGGCGCTAGGGTTTTGACGAGGTGGAGAGGTGGAAGAAGGTTTTCTTGACCGCATGGGACATGTATTTATAAGGAAGTGTGCGGCACAACGCAATTACGCAGGTGCCCCTGGCGGTTCACATCTGAGGAACACGTGGCAAGCATGCAACATACTTGGAGTTGACCCACGTTCCCACGCCCGCCTGAACTGTCGGATGGTCGTTCCGGCTTCTCCGGATTTCAGGCAATAAGGATAGAGCATTTAAAGCGGATTTAATGTTTTTCTCTGTATCTTCTGCTAACAAGGACGCAGAGAAGACATTCGGCAGTTTCAATAGAATGCATATGATTTGGACAAATAGAGTTTGAGATTGGAAAGCATAAATAGATTAGGGTCCGATCACATTCACTTAGTTCAAAAGATTCAACAAGGAAGACATAGCTATAAGTGAATGTTGTAGAGGACAGAACACAAATATGTATATATATCAGAAGACAATCAAATCAACATAGTGAAGATAATCATGAAGACAAGTTGAAATTTGAAGACAAACTAAATGTGAAGACATAGCAAATGTAACGCCATGAGTAAAACACTTCAAAAAGAAGAATTTGGTGGTGGCGTTACCCACCGTATAGGAAGTATTAGACCCAGACACGGCGCACAATTATCGTGGCGCTCCGAAGTCAAATTCCAAGTTAATGTATTCACACTCAGAATGTAAGTCTTCATTGATTGAAGATATACTTTACTTCGTGTGTTGCACATCTAAGTCATCAACATGCATAAGTGTTAGGATGTGTGCATGATCACAGGACATTTGAGGATTGCAAGATATTTAGCTCACACCGTAACTTGCAAAACCTTTTCTCATCCAAGGGCTTTGTGAAGATATCTGCCAGTTGCTCTTCAGTGTTGACGTGAATGATATCAATATCTTCCTTCATGACATGATCTCTAAGGAAGTGATGACGAATTTCAATGTGCTTTGTCTTCGAGTGCTGAACTGGGTTATTGGCAATCTTGATGGCGCTTTCGTTGTCACAGAAGAGAGGTACTTGTTTCAGATGGATGCCATAGTCCTTGAGAGTTTTCTTCATCCATAGAAACTGAGCGCAGCAAGATCCAGCAGCAATGTATTCAGATTCAGTAGTGGAGAGTGATACGCAGTTCTGCTTCTTTGAAGACCAACAGACAAGTGATCGTCCCAAAAAGTGACATGTGCCCGATGTAGACTTGCGATCCACCTTGTCACCAGCATAATCAGCATCCGAGAATCCAACCAGATCAAACTCTGAGCCCTTTGGATACCATAATCCTAATGTTAGGGTGTAAGCCAAATATCAGAGAATTCGCTTCACAGCTAAGTGATGCGATTCCTTTGGTGCCGCTTGGAATCGAGCACACATGCAAACACTAAGCATAATATCTGGCCTAGATGCACATAGGTAAAGTAAAGAACCAATCATGGAGCGGTATACCTTTTGACCGAACTCTTTACCATTGTCATCGGGACCCAGATGGTGTTTGGCTGGCATTGGCGTCGTGTAACCTTTGCAATCTTGCAGTCCAAACTTTTCCAGGCAATCTTTGAGGTATTTCTCTTGAGATATGAAGATGCCATTCCTTTGCTGATGAATTTGAAGACCAAGGAAGAACTTCAACTCACCCATCATGGACATCTGATATTGCTCTTGCATCATGTGTCCAAACTCATCACTATATTTCTGATTGGTGCAACCGAAGATAATATCGTCCACATATATTTGGCACACAAACAGTTCACCATCATATGTCTTCGTGAAGAGTGTGGGATCGAGGGATCCAGGTTTGAAGCCTTTGCTCTTCAAGAAGTCTTTGATCGTATCATACCAGGCGTGAGGAGCTTGTTTGAGGCCATACAGTGCTTTGTTTAGCTTGTACACCATATCAGGATGTTTTGGATCTTCAAAGCCAGGTGGTTGTGCGACGTATACTTCTTCTTCAATCTTGCCGTTGAGAAATGCACTCTTCACATCCATTTGATAAAGCAAGATGTTGTGATGATTTGCATAGGCTAGCAGTATCCGAATAGCTTCAAGCCTAGCCACAGGAGCAAATGTTTCATCGAAGTCAATCCCTTCAACTTGAGTATATCCTTGGGTGACGAGACGTGCTTTGTTTCTGACGACTTGACCATGCTCATCTTGCTTGTTTCGATATATCCATTTTGTGCCTAGTATGTTATTCTTGCGAGGGTCAGGACGCTTGACAAGTTCCCAAACATTGTTCAGCTTGAACTATTGAAGCTCTTCTTGCATAGCTTGAATCCATTCAGGTTCCATAAAGGCTTCAGCAACTTTCTTGGGTTCTGATATTGACACAAAGGCAAAGTGCCCACAGAAATTTGCTAACTATGTTGCTCTTGAGCGAGTAAGTGGACCTGGTGCATTGATGCTACCAATTATCTTCTCAATCTGTACTTCATTTGCAACACGAGGATGAACTGGACAAAGATTTTTCTCTTGCTGATCATTATCAACATTGGAAGAATTGTCTTTAGGCTGAGCATTGTCTTCAGGTTGGTTAGGTGCAGAAATGATAAGTTCCTCTTTAGGTTGTGCATCAGAAGGCATGATTTCGCCAGTTCCCACTAGCTTGATAGATTCACTGGGTGGAGCTTCGTCTAGTGTACTTGGCAGGAGCTCTCTTTGTGAACCATTGGTTTCATCGAACCGTACATCCACAGTCTCGATGATTTTGTAGAGATAGAGGTTGAAGACTCTGTAGGAGTGCGAGTCCTTTTCATAACCGAGCATGAAACCTTCGTGAGCTTTAGGTGCAAATTTTGATTTGTGATGTGGATCCTTGATCTAGCACCTAGCTCCAAATACTCTGAAGTAACTGACATTTGGCTTCTTGCCAGTGAGTAGCTCATAGGGTGTTTTATTCATAAGCTTATGGATGTAAACACGGTTGATGACTGACATGCTGTATCAATAGCCTCAGACCAGAACTTTCTTGGTGTCTTGTATTCATCGAGCATTGTTCGAGCCATCTCAATGAGGGTTCTGCTCTTGCGCTCCACGATGCCATTTTGCTGAGCTATGTATGGAGCAAAGAACTCATGAGTGATTCCCATTGTATCCAGATAAAGATCAAGTCCAGTGTTCTTGAACTCAGTTCCATTGTCACTTCTGATATGTTTGATCTTGACGCCATAATTGTTCATGGCACGGTTGGTGAAGCGTCTGAAGACATCTTGCACTTCAGTCTTGTAGAGAATTATGTGCACCCATGTATATCTTGAGTAATCATCAATAATGACGAAGCCATAGAGACAAGCAGTTGTTGTGAGGGTGGAGTAGTGCGTAGGGCCAAATAAGTCCATGTGTAGCAGCTCGAAGGGTTGAGATGTTGTCATGATTGTCTTCGAGGGATGCTTTGCCCTAGTCATCTTTCCAGCTTCGCAGGCACCGCACAAATGATCCTTCTTGAACTTGACGCCCTTGATGCCTATGACATGCTTCTTTTTTGCGAGAGTGTGTAAGTTCCTCATGCCAGCATGCCCCAGCCTCCGATGCCAGATCCAGCACTCTGAAGCTTTTGCAAGAAGACATACGGCAAGCTATGGACCTGCTGAGAAATCTACCATGTATAGATCATCTTTCCGGTACCCTGTCATGTGATTAGTGCATCCGCTGTCCATAATCCATTCTGAAGCATGAGGTGTCATACCCTACAGTATAGTTAGGGGGATAGGCTTCACCAAGAGCATCGTGAAGCATAAACATTTGACGGGCTAGAGGATTATTGAAGCTCAGATCAAGATTAGGACTGATAGGATAAACGGCAAACGATTCAGGAACAAAATACATAGTAAGACCATTTGGGCATTTGATCTTGCGCCCCACAAGATGTTTTAGGTCCCCAGCAATAGCATCAGACGCCTTTGATTTCAGGCTGGAGACCTTTCCCTGCAAGAGAAAGTTAATTCTTCTTAACCACCCACATCTTCAGGGGTGGCTTAGAAGCAATGAGTCTAAGTGCAGCATCTGAGAATTTTGGCTTTTGAGCCCAAGAAAATAGACTTGCAGGAGATGAATGATACTCATATGAATAAGCAGAAAAGTTCTTAGTTCTATGAACATAGCGGTTTGAAGACACACGCTCATATTCATAAGTCTGAGTATGGTTTCCCTGCAAAACATTGGCGTTAGGGTGACTCAGGTGAGTCCTCTGTCTGTATGAAACCTTTGGACCATATGAAGCCTTAGGTCTGGGGTTTGTCTTCTTCCCGGGTGGTGTCATGATGACATTCACTGGAAGATTCTCAAGACAGCTTTTGGGAACCCAGATCTTCTTCATAGGTGTCCCATTCCTGTGGTTAGTACCAATATACCTGGCAAACACTTCACCATTCTGATTCTTAAACAGTTTGTAGTTTCCATCAAAGGATTCATCAATGATAATAGGGTTAGCACAGGTAAAGCCAGATAAGGTGGATGGGTCCACTGAAGGTCCCTTTGCAGCAACCCATGTGGTTTTGGGGTTCTGCTCAGGCTTCCAGTAGGAACCATCAACATTAATTTTCCTCTCGAACCCAACACCCTCTTTCCTAGGGTTTCGGTTAAGGATCTGCCTTTTGAGGACATCACACGGTGTTTGATGCCCTTTCAGACTTTTGTACATCCCTGTTTCAAGCAATGTCTTCAACCTAGCATTTTCATCAGCAATAGTAGTGGTATCCTCAACAGAGGGGTTAGTTACCACATCAGTAGTTGAAGACAATGCAACAGTAGCAGTAGTAGAACATTCAACAATAGAGGTAGCGTTGTCACACTCAAGGCATTTTAGACATGGTGGTTCAAATCCATCCTGAGCGGAACTGATCTGTTGAGCGTGAAGTGACTCATTCTCTTTTTGAAGATCTTCATGAACCGCTCTCAATTTCTCAAGCTCTTGCTTCCTTTGAAGATAATCCATCATGAGAGCTTTTCATGAGTGGTTGAGAGCGTTTCATGACGACTTTCAAGTTCTTGGTACTTAGCATGAAGATTTTTTATGTCTTCAACTAAGGACTGTGAACGGGTCATTTCCGCGTCCAATAGGTCATCGCTTTTGTCTAACAGTTTTTGACTATGTTCCATAGCCTTTTGTTGTTCAGTTGCAATTTTAGCAAGTGTTTTGTAGCTGGGTTTGGATTCACAATCAGATTCATCTTCACTAGATGTTTGAAAGTAAGCATCACGTGATTTTACCTTGGCACCACATGTCATGAAGCAGTAGGTGGGAGCAGAGTCGTCCTTGTCATTAGCTTCAGCTTCGGTGTGGAAGTCATTGTCTTCAGTGTTGAAGATGGACTTGGCAACGTAGGCTGTGGCTAGAGCCAGACTTGGAACACCAGGGTCGGACTCCTCCTCAGACTCCTCCTCCACCTCCTCAGAAGCAGACTCCTCCTCTGACCATCTCCTTGCCATCAAAAGCACGAGCCTTGCCAGATGAGCTCTTCTTATGAGATGAAGTCTTGGATGAGGACTTGGAAGATTTCTTCTTCTTCTTTTCATTAGAATCATATTCCTTGCTCTTCTTCTTCTTCTTCTTCTCATTATCCCACTGTGGACACTCAAAGATATAGTGTCCAGGTTTCTTGCACTTGTGACATGTTCTCTTCTTGTAGTCATGAGTGGAAGCTTCATCATTTCTTGAGCTGGATCGTGAAGACTTTCTGAAGCCCTTCTTCTTAGCGAACTTCTGGAACTTCTTAACAAGCATAGCAAGTTCCTTTCCAATGTCTTCAGGATCATTAGAACTGCAGCCAGATTCTTCTTCAGATGAGGAAACAACTTTTGCCTTCAAAGCGCGAGTTCGGCCATAGTTGGGACCATAGATATCTCTTTTCTCAGATAGCTGGAACTCATGTGTGTTGAGCCTCTCAAGTATATCGGATGAATCGAGTGTCTTGAAGTCAGGACGTTCTTGTATCATGAGGGCAAGGGTGTCAAAGGAGCTGTCAACTGATCTCAGTAGTGTCTTGACAATTCCATGCTTGGTAATCTCGGTAGCGCCGAGAGCACGAAGCTCATTTGTGATGTCGGTGAGGCGATCAAACGTGAGCTGGACATTTTCATTGTCGTTTCTCTTGAAGCGATTGAAGAGGTTGCGAAGAACACTGATCCTTTGATCTCTCCGGGTTGAGATGCCTTCGTTGACCTTGGACAGCCAATCCCAGACTAGCTTCGACGTTTCCAGAGCACTCACGCGGCCATACTGTCCTTTGGTCAGATGACCACAGATGATGTTCTTGGAAGTAGAGTCCAGTTGAATGAACTTCTTGACATCAGCAGGGGTGACACCTTCACCAGTCTTGGGAACGCCATTCTTGACGACATACCGGAGGTCGACATCAATGGCTTCAAGATGCATGCGCATCTTATTCTTCCAGTAGGGATATCCAGTTCCATCGAAGACGGGGCAAGCAGCGGAGACTTTGATTATCCCTGCAGTCGACATAGCTAAAACTCCAGGTGGTTAAACCGAATCACACAGAACAAGGGAGTACCTTGCTCTGATACCAATTGAAAGTGCTAGTTATCGAATAGAGGGGGGTTGAATAGGCGATTTTTACGAAAGTCTTCAAAACATGGAAGTTTACAAACAATAGAAATGACCCTATTAGTATGCAACGGAAGATAAACTACACTAAGCAAGCCATAGTCAATTATGCAATCAAGTAATAGTACGAAGACTAATAGCAGCTAGGTAGTAAGGATCAGGATGGAAGATGGCATGAAGCCAAACAACAATAGATGTCAAACAGTGAAGACAAATAGGTAAAGCAGATAGACAATGACTTCACGAAGACAAACTCTAAGTAAAGAGAGGGAGAGGATAGAACTAGTCACTTGTTGTGGACACGAGATTTGTTGGACCAGTTCCAGTTGCTATGACAATTGTATGTCTAGTTAGGGAGGCTGAGATTCAACTCAGAAGACCGCGTCTTCACCTTATTCCCCTTGAGCTAAGGGCACCCAGTCCTCGCCCAATTACTCTGGTAAGTCTTCAAGGTAGACTTCCAAACCTTCACAGACTTCGTTCACCGACGATCCACAATGACTCTTGGATGCTCAGAACACGACGCCTAACCGGTATGAGGATTCACAGTCCTCAAGTGTAATAAGTCTTCAGGTCACTCAGACAAAAAGACTTCAGTGGTGCCTAACACTCTTTGGTTTTGGGTGTTTGGGCTTTGTCCTCGCAAGGATTTCTCTCTCTCAAAGGCTTCGAGGTGGGTTGCTCTCAATACGACAAAAGTCGTGCACTAACTCTGAGTAGCCACCAATTTATGGTGTAGGGGGTGGGCTATTTATAGTCACTAGGCAACCCGACCTGATTTGTCCGAAATGACCCTGGGTCACTAAGGAACTGACACGTGTTCCAACGGTCAGATTTCAAACACACGCGACAACTTTACTTGGGCTACAAGCAAAGCTGACTCATCCAGCTCTGGATAGGATTTGCTCTTGTTGTCTTTGCCCGAAGACATAGGATTTTGGTTGAGCATCACTTCAGTTACTCTGACTTTGTTCACTTGGACCCCACTTAACAGTATGGTGGTTCCTATGACTCAACAAAGAAGAAAAGGAAACAACAAAACGACTAATTCTTCGCGCTCCATAGTCTTCACTCAATGTCTTCTCATGTCATAGTCTTCAATATGAATATCTTCACATACCACCATTGTCGTCAATGTCTTCATACATTTTTAGGGGTCATCTCCGGTAGGTAAACCGAATCAATGAGGGACTACTACCTGTGTTATCCTGCAATTCTCACAAACACATTAGTCCCTCAACCAGGTTTGCCGTCAATACTCCAAAACCAACTAGGGATGGCACTAGATGCACTTACACCATCCTCCAGCCACAGATCCTGTGCGCCATACCGGAGATCAGCACGCGCCGCCAAGATCCACCCGCAAACCCTAATCGCCTCTAAAGGGCGCTCTGGGTATTACGGGGGAAAAACGTCGGCTGAGAGTGCAGTCAAAATGCATGCATGTGCTGCTGATACGAGCGTAACTAATTCTCAAAATGTCTCAAAAAAAAGTAATTCTCAAAATTGTCTCAACAAAAGTAATTCTTAAACCCCCCCTAAAAAACTAATTCTCATAATGTCAGAGTAATGGGCCACGGGTAGGCTAACCCGAGACCCAGAGCCTTTCAAGACATCGGGGCAGGCTTCGCCCCTCAAGAATCCCAAGACGGAGGGCCGCCTCTAGGAGTCGGCTGCAGCACCGCCGACTACCCACTCACGGCCGAATCCCAGAGACGACTACAAAATGAGCCGACTCCCAGCTGGCGACTTCCAGAGAAGCCGACTATGGGGAGTCGGCCCGCGACTTCACCACCCTCTGCCTTCGAGAAGAAAGACGGGACGGGGGATGGCCACAGTACGCCCCCACCCGATTACCAAGGGCGGGTATGGCTACAGTGCGCCGTACCGAAGGAGATCTCCGTCCGGCGCAGCACTGTAGCCATGCCAGCCCTGACATCCGCCCCAGCGGCGGAACCCTGTTCCCACGTTGGCCCGCCTGTACGGCCTGGAGACGGCGGGTCCCGCTAGTCAGCGGGGGGACCGAATACGACGAGAGCACCATAGGGCGGATCCCGTGGGAGTCAGCCTCTGAGAGTCGGCCTGTTCCTCCCACGGGCCCCGCACGCCATTAACCAGATGAGCTGGGGTGTGGCGACAGTGATCGCCCGTCAGGCGGCGGCACTGTTGCCACAACCCCACGACCAAGCCAACGTCACCAGAAGCACGGCTACAGTGGTCGGGTCAGTCGGCGGGGCCCACCAGGCGGCGGGCCCCAGTAGTCGGCGAAGAAGATGGCGGCCTGAGAGACAGACGGCTGGGACCCGTGCCCAGCCGGATTACCATTGTACCCCCGGGGGGTAGGCCTATATAAACCCCCCGGAGCACCCATGCAAAGGGTTCGATTCTTTAGACACTAGACCAGAGAACACAAAGGGGGAGAGAGCTAGCCTTGCCTTCTACCTCTAGGAAACAGCTCAAGGAGCAACATTGTATACACTTCACCATAGTGATCATGCGGAGACCCCGCAGAGCAGCAGTAGGGGTGTTATCTCCCTAGAGAGCCCTGAAGCTGGGTAAGTTTCGCCGGCGTGCATGTCTACGCCTCATCCCGCTTCCAGGCACCGGCGACGTTCTACTCGCCCCCACCATGATAAGCCATCCTTTGGCATATGTCGCATCCAACCCCCGACATTTGGCGCCCACCGTGGGGCGAGGTGCACCGTCGTTCGGAGACCTGCTCTGGACGGGAACCCTTTTCCTCCCTGGCGAGCGCAGCCAGCCCGGCACGCCAGAGGAAGTCTGCACCGACGCGCTGCACGGCGCTGAGATCGCCTGTGCGGCCAGCTGCCTCGCCGAACTTGTCGGCGAGGTTCGCCTCTCCGACGAGCCTGCATCCGACGCAGGCACCGGCGGCCCCGAGAGCCTTCTCGCGGGCCTCCTCGACGGACTCCACGTCGCCGGCGAGCCCGCCGCTGACCTGGAGTCCGTAGGCTCCACCGACCCGATGCTGGTCGATTCCGACACCGCGTCGCTCGACGCGTTCCCTACCAAGGTGGTAGTCTACGACGAGCCGCTCCCTCGCGCGGAGAGCGGCGGAAGCACCGTCACAGAAGTGCTCGTCATCGGCCATGGCGAGCACTCCGACGACGGGGCTCATGACCCGCTCAATGCGGCACTACAAGACCTGGATGCGCCCATTCCAGAGGACGCTGACGCCGAGACACTGGAGGCACGCCGCCTCCAGCTCGTCGAAGGCGCAAAGAAGTTGGCAAGCATGAGACGCTTGTTAGAAGCCTACCAGCGCGAGATGGATCGCGTTGTGGGCGGCTCGCCAGCCCCAGCGGGGCCTAGCCGCCTAGGCGCGGTCCGGCAACGCGGCGCGGACATCGCCAGCATGTTCGGGGCCAATCGCCCCGTGTACGCCATGTTGGAAATATGCCCTAGAGGCAATAATAAATAGGTTATTATTATATTTCCTTGTTCATGATAATCGTTTATTATCCATGCTAGAATTGTATTGATAGGAAACTCAGATACCTGTGTGGATACATAGACAACACCATGTCCCTAGTAAGCCTCTAGTTGACTAGCTCGTTGATCAATAGATGGTTACGTTTTCCTGACCATGGACATTGGATGTCATTGATAACGGGATCACATCATTAGAAGAATGATGTGATGGACAAGACCCAATCCTAAGCCTAGCACAAGATCGTGTAGTTCGTATGCTAAAGCTTTTCTAATGTCAAGTATCATTTCCTTAGACCATGAGATTGTGCAACTCCCGGATACCGTAGGAATACTTTGGGTGTGCCAAAAGTCACAACGTAACTGGGTGGCTATAAAGGTGCACTACGGGTATCTCCGAAAGTGTCTGTTGGGTTAGCACGAATCGAGACTGGGATTTGTCACTCCGTGTGACGGAGAGGTATCTCTGGGCCCACTCGGTAGGACATCATCATAATGTGCACAATGTGATCAAGGAGTTGATCACGGGATGGTGTGTTACGGAACGAGTAAAGAGACTTGCCGGTAACGAGATTGAACAAGGTGTCAAGATACCGACGATCGAATCTCGGGCAAGTACTATACCGCTAGACAAAGGGAATTGTATACGGGATTGATCGAATCCTCGACATCGTGGTTCATCCGATGAGATCATCGTGGAACATGTGGGAACCAACATGGGTATCCAGATCCCGCTGTTGGTTATTGACTAGAGAACGTCTCGGTCATGTCTGCATGGTTCCCGAACCCGTAGGGTCTACACACTTAAGGTTCGATGATGCTAGGGTTATAAAGGAAGTTTGTATGTGGTTACCAAATGTTGTTCGGAGTCCCGGATGAGATCCTGGACGTCACGAGGAGTTCTGGAATGGTCCGGAGGTAAATATTTATATATAGGAAGTATGGTTTTGGCCACCGGAAGTGTTCTGGGCATCACCGGTAGTGTACCGGGACCACCGGAGGTGTCCGGGGGTCCACCAAGTGGGGCCACCAGCCCCGGAAGGGCTGCATGGGCCAAGTGTGGGAGGGAACCAGCCCTAGGTGGGCTGGTGCGCCCCCACAAGGGCCCAAGGCACCTAAGGGGAGGAGGGGGGCAAACCCTAAGGGCAGATGGGCCTTAGGGCCCATGCCTGGTGCGCCTCCCTCTCCCCTCCACCTGGCCGCCACCCAGATGGGATCTGGGGGCTGCCGCACCCCTTGGGTGGGAACCCTAGGTGGGGGCGCAGCCCCTCCCCTCCCCCTATATATACTTGAGGTTTGGGCTGCCCAATACACGCGATTCAATCTCTCTTGGCACAGCCCTGCTTCTCTCCCTCCTCCTCTCCCGCGGTGCTTGGCGAAGCCCTGCAGGATTGCCACGCTCCTCCACCACCACCACGCCATTGTGTTGCTGCTGGATGGAGTCTTCCTCAACCTCTCCCTCTCTCCTTGCTGGATCAAGGCATGGGAGACGTCACCGGGATGTACGTGTGTTGAACGCGGAGGTGCCGTCCGTTCGGCACTAGGATCATCGGTGATTTGGATCACGTCGAGTATGACTCCATCAACCCCGTTCACTTAAACGCTTCCGCTTAGCGATCTACAAGGGTATGTAGATGCACTCTCCTTCCCCTTGTTGCTAGTTTCTCCATAGATAGATCTTGGTGATACGTATCAAAATTTTGAATTTCTGCTACGTTCCCCAACAGTGGTATCAGAGCTAGGTCTATTGCGTAGATTCTTTGCACGAGTAGAACACAAAGTAGTTGTGGGCGTTGATTTTGTTCAATATGCTTACCGTTACTAGTCAATCTTGATTCGGCGGCATTGTGGGATGAAGCGGCCCGGACCGACCTTACACGTACACTTACGTGAGACAGGTTCCACCGACTGACATGCACTAGTTGCATAAGGTGGCTAGCGGGTGCCAGTCTCTCCCACTTTAGTTGGATCGGATTCGATGAAAAGGGTCCTTATGAAGGGTAAATAGCAATTGACATATCATGTTGTGGTTTTGCGTAGTTAAGAAACGTTCTTGCTAGAAACCCATAGCAGCCACGTAAAACATGCAAACAACAATTAGAGGACGTCTAACTTGTTTTTGCAGGGTATGCCATGTGATGTGATATGGCCAAAAGGATGTGATGAATGATATATGTGATGCATGAGATTGATCATGTTCTTGTAATAGGAATCACGACTTGCATGTCGATGAGTATGACAACCGGCAGGGGCCATAGGAGTTGTCTTTAATTTATTTATGACCTGCGTGTCAACATAAACGTCATGTAATTACTTTACTTTATTGCTAACCGTTAGCCATAGTAGTAAAAGTAATAGTTGGCGAGACAACTTCACGGAGATCATGATAATGAAGATCATGGTGTCATGCCGGTGACGATGATGATCATGGAGCCCCGAAGATGGAGATCGAAAGGAGCAAAGTGATGATGGCCATATCATGTCACTATTTGATTGCATGTGATGTTTATCATGTTTATACATCTTATTTGCTTAGAACGACGGTAGTAAATAAGATGATCCCTTATTAAAATTTCAAGAAAGTGTTCCCCCTAACTGTGCACCGTTGCGAAAGTTCGTCGTTTCGAAGCACCACGTGATGATCGGGTGTGATAGATTCTTACGTTCACATACAACGGGTGTAAGCCAGATTTACACACGCGAAACACTTAGGTTGACTTGACGAGCCTAGCATGTACAGACATGGCCTCGGAACACAAGAGACCGAAAGGTCGAGCATGAGTCGTATGGTAGATACGATCAACATGAAGATGTTCACCGATGATGACTAGTCCGTCTCACGTGATGATCGGACACGGCCTAGTTGACTCGGATCATGTAATCACTTAGATGACTAGAGGGATGTCTATCTGAGTGAGAGTTCATAAGATGAACTTAATTATCCTGAACATAGTCAAAAGATCTTTGCAAATTATGTCGTAAGCTCGCGCTTTAGTTCTACTAGTTAGATACGTTCCTGGAGAAAATATAGTTGAAAGTTGACAGTAGCAATTATGCGGACAGTAGAAGGCTTATGTCCTTAATGCACCGCTCGGTGTGCTGAGCCCCAAACGTCGTTTGTGGATGTTGTGAACATCGGACATACATGTTTAGATAACTACGTGATAGTTCGGTAATGTTAAATGGTTTAGAATTGAGGCACCGAAGACATTTTGAAATGTCGCGGAACATATGAGATGTTTCGAGGGCTGAAATTGGGATTTCAGGCTTGTGCCCACGTCAAGAGGTATAAGACCTCCGACGATTTTCTTGGCCTGCAATCTAAGGGAGAAAAGCTCAATCGTTGAGCTTGTGCTCAGATTGTCTGAGTACAACGATCACTTGAATCGAATGGGAGTTGATCTTCCAGATAAGATAGTGATGTTTTTCCAAAGTCATTGCCACCAAGCTGCTAGAGCTTCGTAATGAACTATAACATATCAGGGATAGATATGATGATCCTTGAAATATTCGCGATGTTTGACACCGCGAAAGTAGAAATCAAGAAGGAGCATCAATTATTGATGGTTAGTGAAACCACTAGTTTCAAGAAGGGCAAGGGCAAGCAGGGATACTTCATGAAACGGCAAATCAGCTGCTGCTCTAGTGGAGAAACCCAAGGTTGAACCCAAACCCGAGACTGAGTGCTTCTGTAATAAGGGGAACAGCCACTGGAGCAGAATTACCCTAGATACTTGGTAGATGAGAAGGTTGTCAATAGAAGTATATTGGATATACATTATGTGAATGTGTACTTTACTAGTACTCCTAGTAGCATCAGGGCATTAGATACCGGTTCGATTGCTAAGTGTTAGTAACTCGAAATAAAAGCTACGGAATAAACGGAGACTAGCTAAAGGTGAGCTGACGAGATGTGTTGGAAGTGCTTCCAAGGTTGATATGATCAAGCATCGCACGCTCCCTCTACCATCGAGATTGGTGTTAAACCTAAATAATTGTTATTTGGTGTTTGCGTTCAGCATAGACATGATTGGATTATGTTTATCGCAATACGGTTATTCATTTAAGGAGAATAATGGTTACTCTATTTATTTGAATAATAACTTCAATGGTCTTGCACCTAAAATGAATGGTTTATTGAATCTCGATCATAGTGATACACATGTTCATGCCAAAAGATATAAGATAGTAATGATAGTACCACCTACTTGTGGCACTGCCATGTAAGTCATATTGGTATAAAACGCATGAAGAAGCTCCATGTTGATGGAACTTTGGACTCACTCATTTCTGAAAAGATTGAGACATGTGAACCGTGTCTGTTGGTATGTACGCATGAAGAAACTCCATGCAGATGGACCGTTTGGACTCACTTGATTTTGAATCGCTTGAGACATGCACATCATACCACATGGGCAAGATGACTGAAAGCTTCGGTTTCAGTAAAATGGAACAAGAAAGCAACTTGTTGGAAGTAACACATTTTGATGTGTGCAGTCCAATGAGTGCTGAGGCACGCAGTGAATATCGTTATGCTCTTACTTCACAGATGATTTGAGTAGATATTGAGTATATTTACTTGATGAAACACAAGTCTGAATTATTGAATGGTTCAAGTAGTTTCAGAATGAAGTTGAATATCGTCGTGACAAGAGGATAATATATCTATGATATGATCATAGAGATGAATATCTGAGTTGCGAGTTTGGTACACAATTGAGACATTGTGGAAATTGTTTAACGACTAGTACCGTCTGGAACACCATAGTGTGTTGGTGTGTCCGAACATCATAACTGCACCCTATTGGATATGATGCATACCATGATGTCTCTTATCGAATTACCACTATCGTTCATGGGTTAGGCATTGGAGACAACCGCACTCACTTTAAATAGGGCACCACGTAATTCCGATGAGATGACACCGTATGAACTATGGTTTAGAGAAACCTAAGCTGTCATTTCTTAAAAGTTTGGGGCTGCGACGCTTATGTGAAAAAGTTTCAGGCTAATAAGCTCGAACCCAAAGCGGGTAAATGCATCTTCATAGGACACCCAAAACAGTTGGGTATATCTCCTGTCTCAGATCCGAAAGCAATAGGGATTGTTTCTCGAATCGGGTCCTTTCTCGAGGAAAAGTTTCTCTCGAAAGAATTGAGTGGGAGGATGGTGGAGACTTGATGAGGTTGTTGAACCATCACTTCAACTAGTGTGTAGCAGGGCACAGGAAGTTGTTCCTGTGGCACCTACATCAATTGAAGTAGAAGCTTATGATAGTGATCATGAAACTTCAGATCAAGTCACTACCAAACCTCGTAGGACGACAAGGATGCGTGCTGTTTCAAAGTGGCACGTGATCCTGTCTTGGAAGTCATGTTGCTAGACAACAATGAATCTACGAGCTATGGAGAAGCGATGTGGGCCCGGATTCCAAGAATGGCTCGAGGCCATAAAATCCGAGAGAGAATCCATATATGAAAACAAAGTGTAGACTTTGGAAGAACTACTTGATGGTCGTGAGGCTGTTGAGTACAGATGGATTTTAAAAGGAAGGCGGACAATGATGGTAAGTATCACCATTAAGAAAGCTCGACTTGTCGTTAAGATGTTTTCCGACAAGTTCAAGGAGTTGACTGTGATGAGACTTTCTCACTCGTAGCGATGCTAAGAGTCTGTTGGAATTATGTTAGCAGTTACTGCATTATTTATGAAATCTTGCAGATAGGATGTCAAAACATTGTTTCCTCGACGATTTTCTTGAGGAAAGGTTGTATGTGATACAACCAGAAGGGTTTGTCAATCCTGAAAGATGCTAACAAGTATGCAAAGCTCCAGCAATCCTTATAAGGACTGGAGTAAGCATCTCGGAATTGGAATGTACGCTTTGATGAGATGATCAAAGATTTTAGGTTTATACAAAGTTTATGAGAAACTTGTATTTCCAAAGAAGTGAGTGGGAGCACTATAGAATTTCTGATGAGTATATGTTGTTGACATATTGTTGATCAGAAATGATGTAGAATTTCTGGAAAGCATATAGGGTTATTTGAAAAATGTTTTTCAATGGAAAACCTGGATTAAGCTACTTGAACATTGAGCATCAAGATCTATAAGGATAGATCAAAATCGCTTAATAGTACTTTCAAACAAACACATACCATGACAAGATTTTGAAGGAGTTCAAAATAGATCAGCAAAGAAGGAGTTCTCGGCTGTGTTACAAGGTGTGAGTATTGAGCAAGACTCAAGACATGACCACGGCAGAATAGAGAGAAAGGACGAAGGTCGTCCCCTATGATTTAGTCGTAGGCTCTAAAGTATGCTATGTTGTGTACCACACCTGAAGTGTGCCAAACCATGAGTCAGTCAAGGGGTACAAGTGTGATCTAGAAATGGATCACAGGACAACGGTCAAGGTTATCCTTAGTAACTAGTGGACTAAGGAATTTTCTCGATTATGGAGGTGGAAAAAGAGTTCATTGTAAAGGGTTACGCCGATGCAAACTTTGACACTAATCCAGATTATTCTGAGTAGTAAATTGGATTCGTATAGTAGAACAGTTATTTGGAATAGCTCCAAATAGAGCGTGGTAACTGCATCTAGGAGATGACATAGATATATGTAAAGCACACACGGATCTAAAAGGTTAAGACCCGTTGACTATAACATCTCTCACAAGCATAACATGATCAAACCCAGAACTCTTTGAGTGTTAATCACATGGCGATGTGAACTAGATTATTGACTCTAGTGCAAGTGGGAGACTGTTGGAAATATGCCCTAGAGGCAATAATAAATAGGTTATTATTATATTTCCTTGTTCATGATAATCGTTTATTATCCATGCTAGAATTGTATTGTTAGGAAACTCAGATACATGTGTGGATACATAGACAACACCATGTCCCTAGTAAGCCTCTAGTTGACTAGCTCGTGAAGGAAATATGCCCTAGAGGAAATAATAAAGTTATTATTTATTTCCTTAATTCATGATAAATGTTTATTATTCATGCTAGAATTGTATTAACAGGAAACATAATACATGTGTGAATACATAGACAAACAGAGTGTCACTAGTATGCCTCTACTTGACTAGCTCATTAATCAAAGATGGTTATGTTTCCTAACCATGAACAAAGAGTTGTTATTTGATTAACGAGATCACATCATTAGTTGAATGATCTGATTGACATGACCCATTCCATTAGCATAGCACCCGATCGTTTAGTATGTTGCTATTGCTTTTATCCATGACTTATACATGTTCCTTTAACTATGAGATTATGCAACTCCCATTTACCGTAGGAACACTTTGTGTGCTACCAAACGTCACAACGTAACTGGGTGATTATAAAGGTGCTCTACAGGTGTCTCCGAAGGTACATGTTGGGTTGGCGTATTTCGAGATTAGGATTTGTCACTCCGATTGTCGGAGAGGTATCTCTGGGCCCTCTCGGTAATGCACATCACATAAGCCTTGCAAGCATTGCAACTAATGTGTTAGTTGTGAGATGATGTATTACGGAACGAGTAAAGAGACTTGCCGGTAACGAGATTGAACTAGGTATTGGATACCGACGATCGAATCTCGGGCAAGTAACATACCGATGACAAAGGGAACGACGTATGTTGTTATGCGGTCTGACCGATAAAGATCTTCGCAGAATATGTAGGAGCCAATATGGGCATCCAGGTCCCGCTATTGGTTATTGACCGGAGACGTGTCTCGGTCATGTCTACATTGTTCTCGAACCGTAGGGTCCGCACGCTTAAGGTTTCGATGACAGTTATATTATGAGTTTATGAGTTTTGATGTACCGAAGGAGTTCGGAGTCCCGGATGTGATCACGGACATGACGAGGAGTCTCGAAATGGTCGAGACGTAAAGAATGATATATTGGAAGCCTATGTTTGGACATCGGATGCATTCCAGGTGAAATCAGGATTTTACCGGAATACCGGGAGGGTTACCGGAACCCCCCAGGAGCATAATGGGCCAACATGGGCCTTGGAGGAGAGGTGAGAGGGCTGCCCTCATGGGCTGCGCGCCTCCCCCCCTTCCCCCTAGTCCTATTAGGACTAGGAGAGGTGGGCGCCCCCTCTCTCTCTCTCTCCCCCTTGGAGAATCCTAGTCCAACTAGGATTGGGGGGGGGGGGAATCCTACTCCCAGAGGGAGTAGTACTCTCCTGGCGCGCCAGGCTTGGCCGGCCAGCCCCTCCCCCTTGGCTCCTTTATATACGGGGGCAGGGGGCACCCCAAAGACACACAAGTTGATCTACGGATCGTTCCTTAGCCGTGTGCGGTGCCCCCTTCCACCAAATTCCACCTCGATCATATCGTTGCAGTGCTTAGGTGAAGCCCTGCGCCGGTAACACATCAAGATCGTCACCACGCCATCGTGCTGACGGAACTCTTCCTCGACGCTTTGCTGGATCGGAGCCCGGGGATCGTCATCGAGCTGAACGTGTGCCAAGAACTCGGAGGTGCCGGAGTAACGGTGCTGTGATTGGTTGGATCGCGAGGAGAACATACGACTACTTCCTCTACGTTGTGTCAACGCTTCCGCTTCGGTCTACGAGGGTACGTAGACAACACTCTCCCCTCTCGTTGCTATGCATCACCATGATCTTGCGTGTGCGTAGGAATTTTTTTGAAATTACTACGTTCCCCAACAGTGGCATCCGAGCCTAGGTTTTTATGGTTTGATGTTATTTGCACGAGTAGAACACAAGTGAGTTGTGGACGATACAAGTCATACTGCCTACCAGCATGTCATACTTTGGTTCAGCGGTATTGTTGGACGAGACGATCCGGACCAACCTTACGCGTACTCTTACGCGAGACCGGTTCCCTCGAAGTGCTTTGCACATAGATGGCTTGCGGAAGACTGTCTCTCCAACTTTAGTTGAACCGAGTGTGGCTACGCCCGGTCCTTGAGAAGGTTAAAACGGAGTCTATTTGACAAACTATCGTTGTGGTTTTGATGCGTAGGTAAGATGAGTTCTTGCTTAAAGCCCGTAGCAGCCACGTAAAACTTGCAACAACAAAGTAGAGGATGTCTAACTTGTTTTTGCAGGGCATGTTGTGATGTGATATGGTCAAGACATGATGCTAAATTTTATTGTATGAGATGATCATGTTTTGTAACCGAGTTATCGGCAACTGGCAGGAGCCATATTGTTGTCGCTTTATTGTATGCAATGCAATCGCGATGTAATGCTTTACTTTATTACTAAGCGGTAGTGATAGTCGTGGAAGCATAAGATTGGCGAGACGACAACGATGCTACGATGGAGATCAAGGTGTCGCGCCGGTGACGATGGTGATCATGACGGTGCTGCAGAGATGGAGATCACAAGCACAAGATGATGATGGCCATATCATATCACTTATATTGATTGCATGTGATGTTTATCTTTTATGCATCTTATCTTGCTTTGATTGACGGTAGCATTATAAGATGATCTCTCACTAATTATCAAGAAGTGTTCTCCCTGAGTATGCACCGTTGCGAAAGTTCTTCGTGCTGAGACACCACGTGATGATCGGGTGTGATAGGCTCTACGTTCAAATACAACGGGTGCAAAACAGTTGCACACGCGGAATACTCAGGTTATACTTGACGAGCCTAGCATATAACAGATATGGCCTCGGAACACGGAGACCGAAAGGTCGAGCGTGAATCATATAGTAGATATGATCAACATAGTGATGTTCACCATTGAAACTACTCCATCTCACGTGATGATCGGACATGGTTTAGTTGATTTGGATCACGTGATCACTTAGAGGATTAGAGGGATGTCTATCTAAGTGGGAGTTCTTAAGTAATATGATTAATTGAACTTTAATTTATCATGAACTTAGTCCTGGTAGTATTAGCATATCTATGATGTAGATCAATAGCTCGCGTTGTTACTTCCCTATGTTTATTTTGATATGTTCCTAGAGAAAATTGTGTTGAAAAATGTTAGTAGCAATGATGCGGATTGGATCCGTGATCTGAGGTTTATCCTCATTGCTGCACAGAAGAATTTTGTCCTTGATGCACCGCTAGGTGACGGACCTTTTGCAGGAGCAGATGCAGACGTTATGAACGTTTTGCTAGCTCAATATGATGACTACTTGATAGTTTAGTGCACCATGCTTAACTGCTTAGAATCGGGACTTCAAAGACGTTTTGAACGTCATGGAGCATATGAGATGTTCCAGGAGTTGAAGTTAATATTTCAAGTAAATACCCGAGTTGAGAGATATGAAGTCTCCAACAAGTTCTATAGCTAAAAGATGGAGGAGAATCGCTCAACTAGTGAGCATGTGCTCAGATTGTCTGGGTACTACAATCGCTTGAATCAAGTGGGAGTTAATCTTCCAGATAAGATAGTGATTGACAGAATTCTCTAGTCACCATCACCAAGTTAGTAGAACTTCGTGATGAACTATAATATGCAAGGGATAACGGAAAATATTCCCAAGCTCTTCGCGATGCTAAAATCGGCGAAGGTAGAAATCAAAGAAAAACATCAAGTGTTGATGGTTGACAAGATCACTAGTTTCAAGAAAAGGGCAAAAGGAAAGAAGGGGAACTTCAAGAAGAACGGCAAGCAAGTTGCTGCTCAAGTGAAAAAGCCCAAGTCTGGTCCTAAGCCTGAGACTAAGTGCTTCTACTGCAAAGGGACTGGTCACTGGAAGCGGAACTACCCCAAGTGATTGGCGGATAAGAAGGATGGCAAAGTGAACATAAGTATATTTGATATACATGTTATTGATGTGTACTTTACTAGTGTTCATAGCAACCCCTCAGTATTTGGTACTAGTTCAAGTTGCTAAGATTAGTAACTCGAAACGGGAGTTGCAGAATGAACAAAGACTAGTTAAAGGGCAAGGTGACGATGTGTGTTGGAAGTGGTTCCAAGATTGATATGATCATCATCACACACTCCCTATACTTTCGGGATTAGTGTTGAAACTAAATAAGTGTTATTTGGTGTTTGCGTTGAGCATGAATATGATTTGATCATGTTAATTGCAATACAGTTATTCATTTAAGTTAGAGAACAATTGTTGTTCTGTTTACATGAATAAAACCTTCTATGGTCATACACACCAATGAAAATAGTTCATTGGATCTCGATCGCAGTGATACACATATTCATGATATTGAAACCAAAAGGATGCGAAGTTAATAATGATAGTGCAACCTATTTGTGGCACTGCCGTTTAGGTCATATTGGTGTAAAGCGCATGAAGAAACTCCATGCTGATGGGATTTTGGAATCACTTGATTATGAATCACTTGATGCTTGCGAACCATGCCTCTTGGGCAAGATGACTAAAAACGCCGTTCTCCGGAACAATGGAGCAAGCAACAGATTTGTTGGAAATCATACATACTGATGTATATGGTCCGATGAATATTAAGGCTCGCGACAAGTATCATTATTTTCTGACCTTCACAGATGATTTGAGCAGATATGGGTATATCTACTTGATAAAACATAAGTCTGAAACATTTGAAAAGTTCAAAGAATTTTAGAGTGAAGTGAAAATCATCGTGACAAGAAAATAAGGTTTCTACGATCTGATCGCGGAGACAAATATTTGAGTTACGAGTTTGGTCTTCAATTAAAACAATGTGGAATAGTTTCACAAATTCATGCCACCTGGAACACCACAGCATAATGGTGTGTCCGAACGTCATAACCGTACTTTATTGGACATAGTACAATCTATGATGTTTCTTACCGATTTACCAATGTCGTTTTGGGATCATGCATTAGAGACAGCTGCATTCACGTTAAAAGGGGCACCATCTAAATCCGTTGAGACGACACCGTATGAACTATGGTTTAGCAATAAACCTAAGCTGTCGTTTCTTAAAGTTTGGGGCTGCGATGCTTATGTGAAAAAGCTTCAACCTGATAAGCTCGAACCCAAATCGGAGAAATGTGTCTTCATAGGTACCCAAAGGAGACTGTTGGGTACACCTTCTATCACAGATCCAAAGGCAAGATATTCGTTGCTGAGAATGGATCATTTCTAGAGAAGGAGATTCTCTCGAAAGAAGTGAGTGGGAGGAAAGTAGAAAACTTGATAAGGTAATTGTACCTTCTCCCTTATTGAAAAGTAGTTCATCACAGAAATCTGTTCCTGTGACTACTACATCAATTAGTGAGGAAGCTAATGATGATGATCATGTAACTTCAGATCAAGTTACTACCGAATCTCGTAAGTAAACCAGAGTGAGATCCACACCAGAGTGGTACGGTAATCCTGTTCTGGAAGTCATGTTACTAGACCATGATGAACTTGCGAACTATGAGGAAGCGATGGTGAGCCTAGATTCCGCGAAATGGTTTGAGGCCATGAAATCTGAGATATGATCCATGTATGAGAACAAAGTATGGACTTTGATGGATTTGCCCGATGATCGGCAAGCCAAAGAAAATAAATGGATCTTGAAGAGGAAGACGGACACTGATAGTAGTGTTACTATCTACAAAGCTAGAATTGTCGCAAAAGGTTTTCGACAAGTTCAAGGTGTTGACTACGATGAGAGTTTCTCACTCGTATCTATGCTTAAGTCTGTCCGAATCATGTTAGCAATTGCCGCATTTTATGAAATCCGGTAAATGGATAAACAAAACTACATTCCTTAATGGATTTATTGAAGAAGAGTTGTATACGATGCAACTAGAAGGTTTTGTCGATCCTGAAGGTGTTAACAAAATATGCAAGCTCCAGCGATCCATCTATGGACTGGTGCAAGCATCTCGGAGTTGGAATATACGCTTTGATAAGTTGATCAAAGCATATAGTTTTATACAGACTTGCGGTGAAGCCTGTATTTACAAGAAAGTGAGTGGGAGCACTACAGCATTTCTGATAAGTATATGTAAATGACATATTATTGATCGGAAATAATGTAGAATTATTCTGTAAAGCATAAAGGAGTATTTGAAAGGAGTTTTTCGAAGAAGGACCTCGGTGAAGCTGCTTACATATTGAGCATCAAGATCTATAGAGATAGATCAAGACGCTTGATAAGTTTTTCAATAAGTACATACCTTGAAAAGATTTTGAAGTAGTTCAAAATGGAACAGTCAAAGAAAGAGTTCTTGCCTGTATTACAAGGTGTGAAATTGAGTAAGACTCAAAGCCCGACCACGGCAGAAGATAGAAAGAGAATGAAAGTCATTCCCTATGCCTCAGCCATAGGTTCTATAAAGTATGCCATGCTGTGTACCAGATCTATTGCATACCCTACCACTGAGTTTGGCAAGGGAGTACAATAGTGATCTAGGAGTAGATCACTGGACAAGCGGTCAAAATTATCCTTAGTGGAATAAGGATATGTTTCTCGATTATGGATGTGACAAAAAGGTTCGTCGTAAAAGGTTACGTCGATGCAAGTTTTGACACTAATCTAGATGACTCTAAGTCTCAATCTAGATACATATTGAAAGTGGGAGCAATTAGCTAAAGTAGCTCCGTGCAGAGCATTGTAGACATAGAAAATTGCAAAATACATAACGGATCTGAATGTGGCAGACCCGTTGACTAAACTTCTCTCACAAGCAAAACATGATCACACCGTAGTACCCTTTGGGTGTTGGTCACATATCGATGTGAACTATGGGTGTTAATCACATGGTGATGTGAACTATTGCTGATAAATCACATGGCGATGTGAACTAGATTATTGACTCTAGTGCAAGTGGGAGACTGAAGGAAATATGCCCTAGAGGCAATAATAAAGTTATTATTTATTTCCTTAATTCATGATAAATGTTTATTATTCATGCTAGAATTGTATTAACAGGAAACATAATACATGTGTGAATACATAGACAAACAGAGTGTCACTAGTATGCCTCTACTTGACTAGCTCATTAATCAAAGATGGTTATGTTTCCTAACCATGAACAAAGAGTTGTTATTTGATTAACGAGATCACATCATTAGTTGAATGATCTGATTGACATGACCCATTCCATTAGCATAGCACCCGATCGTTTAGTATGTTGCTATTGCTTTTATCCATGACTTATACATGTTCCTTTAACTATGAGATTATGCAACTCCCGTTTACCGTAGGAACACTTTGTGTGCTACCAAACATCACAACGTAACTGGGTGATTATAAAGGTGCTCTACAGGTGTCTCCGAAGGTACATGTTGGGTTGGCGTATTTCGAGATTAGGATTTGTCACTCCGATTGTCGGAGAGGTATCTCTGGGCCCTCTCGGTAATGCACATCACATAAGCCTTGCAAGCATTGCAACTAATGTGTTAGTTGTGAGATGATGTATTACGGAACGAGTAAAGAGACTTGCCGGTAATGAGATTGAACTAGGTATTGGATACCGACGATCGAATCTCGGGCAAGTAACATATCGATGACAAAGGGAACGACGTATGTTGTTATGCGGTCTGACCGATAAAGATCTTCGCAGAATATGTAGGAGCCAATATGGGCATCCAGGTCCCGCTATTGGTTATTGACCGGAGACGTGTCTCGGTCATGTCTACATTGTTCTCGAACCGTAGGGTCCGCACGCTTAAGGTTTCGATGACAGTTATATTATGAGTTTATGAGTTTTGATGTACCGAAGGAGTTCGGAGTCCCGGATGTGATCACGGACATGACGAGGAGTCTCGAAATGGTCGAGACGTAAAGAATGATATATTGGAAGCCTATGTTTGGACATCGGATGCATTCCAGGTGAAATCAGGATTTTACCGGAATACCGGGAGGGTTACCGGAACCCCCCAGGAGCATAATGGGCCAACATGGGCCTTGGAGGAGAGGTGAGAGGGCTGCCCTCATGGGCTGCGCGCCTCCCCCCTTCCCCCTAGTCCTATTAGGACTAGGAGAGGTGGGCGCCCCCTCTCTCTCTCTCTCCCCCTTGGAGAATCCTAGTCCAACTAGGATTGGGGGGGGGGAATCCTACTCCCAGAGGGAGTAGGACTCTCCTGGCGCGCCAGGCTTGGCCGGCCAGCCCCTCCCCCTTGGCTCCTTTATATACGGGGGCAGGGGGCACCCCAAAGACACACAAGTTGATCTACGGATCGTTCCTTAGCCGTGTGCGGTGCCCCCTTCCACCAAATTCCACCTCGATCATATCGTTGCACTGCTTAGGCGAAGCCCTGCGCCGGTAACACATCAAGATCGTCACCACGCCATCGTGCTGACGGAACTCTTCCTCGACGCTTTGCTGGATCGGAGCCCGGGGATCGTCATCGAGCTGAACGTGTGCCAAGAACTCGGAAGGTGCCGGAGTAACGGTGCTGTGATCGGTTGGATCGCGAGGAGAACGTACGACTACTTCCTCTATGTTGTGTCAACGCTTCCGCTTCGGTCTACGAGGGTACGTAGACAACACTCTCCCCTCTCGTTGCTATGCATCACCATGATCTTGCGTGTGCGTAGGAAATTTTTTGAAATTACTACGTTCCCCAACAGCTCGTTGATCAATAGATGGTTACGTTTTCCTGACCATGGACATTGGATGTCATTGATAACGGGATCACATCATTAGAAGAATGATGTGATGGACAAGACCCAATCCTAAGCCTAGCACGAGATCGTGTAGTTCGTATGCTAAAGCTTTTCTAATGTCAAGTATCATTTCCTTAGACCATGAGATTGTGCAACTCCCGGATACCGTAGGAATACTTTGGGTGTGCCAAACGTCACAACGTAACTGGGTGGCTATAAAGGTGCACTACGGGTATCTCCGAAAGTGTCTGTTGGGTTAGCACGAATCGAGACTGGGATTTGTCACTCCGTGTGACGAAGAGGTATCTCTGGGCCCACTCGATAGGACATCATCATAATGTGCACAATGTGATCAAGGAGTTGATCACGGGATGATGTGTTATGCAACGAGTAAAGAGACTTGCCGGTAACGAGATTGAACAAGGTGTCAAGATACCGACGATCGAATCTCGGGCAAGTACTATACCGCTAGACAAAGGGAATTGTATACGGGATTGATCGAATCCTCGACATCGTGGTTCATCCGATGAGATCATCGTGGAACATGTGGGAACCAACATGGGTATCCAGATCCCGCTGTTGGTTATTGACTGTAGAACGTCTCGGTCATGTCTACATGGTTCCCGAACCCGTAGGGTCTACACACTTAAGGTTCGATGACGCTAGAGTTATAAAGGAAGTTTGTATGTGGTTACCGAATGTTGTTCGGAGTCCCGGATGAGATACCGGATGTCACGAGGAGTTCCGGAATGGTCCGCAGGTAAAGATTTATATATAGGAAGTATGGTTTTGGCCACCGGAAGTGTTCTGGGCATCACCGGTAGTGTACCGGGACCACCGGAGGTGTCCGGGGGTCCACCAAGTGGGGCCACCAGCCCCGGAAGGGCTGCATGGGCCAAGTGTGGGAGGGAACCAGCCCCAGGTGGGCTGGTGCGCCCCCCACAAGGGCCCAAGGCGCCTAAGGGGAGGAGGGGGGCATACCCTAAGGGCAGATGGGCCTTAGGGCCCATGCCTGGTGCGCCTCCCTCTCCCCTCCACCTGTCCGCCACCCAGATGGGATCTGGGGGCTGCCGCACCCCTTGGGTGGGAACCCTAGGTGGGGGCGCAACCCCTCCCCTCCCCCTATATATACTTGAGGTTTGGGCTGCCCAATACACGCGATTCAATCTCTCTTGGCACAGCCCTGCTTCTCTCCCTCCTCCTCTCCCGCGGTGCTTGGCGAAGCCCTGCAGGATTGCCACGCTCCTCCACCACCACCACGCCATTGTGTTGCTGCTGGATGGAGTCTTCCTCAACCTCTCCCTCTCTCCTTGCTGGATCAAGGCATGGGAGACGTCACCGGGCTGTACGTGTGTTGAACGCGGAGGTGCCGTCCGTTTGGCACTAGGATCATCGGTGATTTGGATCACGGCGAGTACGACTCCATCAACCCCGTTCACTTGAACGCTTCCGCTTAGCGATCTACTAGGGTATGTAGATGCACTCTCCTTCCCCTCGTTGCTAGTTTCTCCATAGATAGATCTTGGTGATACGTAGGAAAATTTTGAATTTCTGCTACGTTCCCCAACACGCCACGCCCGCAGAGAACATCCGAGCCGCCTAGGCGGCGGCAGACGAGTTGGACAACCTCGAAGGCGAAGAACGCCGACCGATGACGGAGCGTGTCCAGTGGCTCGTCGACGCGGCTACCGCGCAGAGCACGGCCGACTGCCACACTGAGGCCCCGCAACGACAGAACGACGACCTGCCACCCCGCCGAGATCAAGGCGCGACGTCTCGGACGCCGACTGGCGGCGTCCGTGGGAGGAAAGACAAGGATCCGGCTGCTAGTCGCAGTCGGACTCACATCACCATCGAGCGCGACTAAGACAGCCGCCCGAGAGCAGTGGAGCGGCGGGACGACTATCTGCCTCCTCCACCTCGCAGAAAAAGGCGAGTCTCCCCGCCACCCGTTGAGCATCCGACTCTCGGAGGTCGCCTCGGCCGCCGAGAAGGAGTCGGAGAGAATGATGCCCGCAACCGGATCGACTGACTCCACCGATCCCTGGTGCTGGAAGAAGAAGACGAGTTGGGTCCGCCGTGTTTCGGCCCCCGCATTCGAGATGAGCCCTTTCCCAAAGGGTTCACTCTCCCTAGAGATACTCCCAAGTACACCGGCTCCGTGAAGCCGGAAGATTGGTTGGTTGACTACGCCACGACCGTCGACATAGCAAGCGGCAACAAGCGTGTTGCCGTGAAGTACGTTCCACTCATGCTCCAGGGCACGGCCCGGACATGGTTGAACAGCCTGAAGCCCCGCAGCATCAACAGTTGGGTCGACTTCACAGAAGCTTTCGTCCGCAACTTTACAAGCACGTACAAGCGGCCTCCCAAAGCCTCGCCAGCTCTCCTTGTGCGTGCAGGGCCCCAACGAGTCGACTCGCGACTATCTCATGCATTGGGCCGAGCTCCGAAACTCCTGCGAGGGCGTGCACGAGGTGCAAGCCATCGAGTACTTCACCGACGGGTGCAGAGAAGGCACCCTCCTCAAGCACAAGCTCCTCTGCGACGAGCCAGAGACCCTGGACGAGCTGCTGATCATAGCAGACAAGTACGCCACAGCCGACTCTTCCATGAAGACAGAGATCCAAGTTAGCACAGCCGGCAAAGTGGCCCCTCAGGCTCCAAGAACTCCGGCCGGAGACACCAGTCGGCGATAGCAGCAGAACGACCTCAAGCGCAAGGCCCCGCAGCCGGCTTCCAGTAGCCGGTAGGTGCCGACAGTCGAAGACCAGCAACCAGAGGGGCAGCCTCCGCCCAAGCGGCAGAAGGGCGGGAAGTCCAACTGGTTGCCGGCTTTGTCCTATGAGCAAACTCTAGATGGCCCATGCAAGTTTCACAGCGGCGCGATGCCGTCAAATCACACCACCCAAAAGTGTCACTGGCTCACCAGGATTGCCAAGGGAGATGACCTGATGCCTCCTCCGCCTGCTGGGCAGCCGCCTCCGCCTCCACCCTAGCAGCCGGCTGCCAGGCCAGTCGGCGCAGTACAAGACGAGTACCCAGAAGAGCATGGGGCCTATGTGGTGTTCACCAGTGTGGCAGACGACAAATGCAGCAAGCGGCTGCATCGACAAGAGGTGAACGCAGTGACGTCGGACACCCCAAAGTTCATGCACTGGTCCGAGAAGCCTATCAGCTAGAGCAGAGCTGATCACCCAGAGGTGATGCCAAGCCCAGGCTCCTACGCCTTGGTCTTGGAGGCCACCTTTGCCACCGATAAGCGGGGCGCTCGTTTCTCACGAGTGCTGATAGACGGAGGCAGCAGCATCAACATCCTGTACAAGGATACCATGGAGAAATTAGGAATCAAGCAAAGACAACTTCAGAGCAGCCGGACTGTATTCCATGGCATTGTCCCTGGCCTTTCTTGCTCCCCAATCGGCAAGATTTTGATAGATGTCCTCTTTGGAGACAAGAGTCATTTCCTCCGAGAGCCAGTCTGGTTTGAAGTGGTGGACCTTGAGAGCCCGTACCATGCGCTGCTTGGCCAACCTGCTTTGGCCAAGTTCATGGCGGTCCGCCACTACGCCTACCTCAAGATGAAGATGCCGAGTTCCAAGGGGATTCTAACTATAGCCGACGACTACAGAAAGTCGTCCGCTTGCGTGGCCAAGAGCAGCCGGCTGGCCAAGTCCCTGGTTATTGCAGCAGAGAAGCGGCTTCTTGATCGGGTTGTGGCGATGGCCGGCAAGCAGCCAAAGATGTTGCCCAACCCCAAGGAGTCGGAAGCTGAGGGCTCGTTCAAGCCAGCAAAGGAGACGAAGAAGATACCCTTGGACCCAGAGCACCCGGAGAGGTACGCTGTCATAGGTGCAAACCTTGATAGCAAATAGGAAGGCGAGCTCGTCAATTTCCTCCGTGAGAATCGGGACATCTTTGCATGGTCCCCCAAAGACATGCCGGGTGTACCGACGGAATTCGCCGAGCACAAGTTACACGTTCGGTCTGATGTGAAGCCCGTCAGGCAGCCCTTGCACCGCCTGTCAGAAGAGAAAAGAAGAGTTGTTGGAGAGGAGATCGCCCGGCTCCTTGCAGTCGGCTTTATCATGGAAGTGTTTTTTCCAGAGTGGCTAGCAAACCCAGTCTTAGTGCTGAAGAAGAACAAGCAGTGGCGGATGTGTATTGACTACACAAGCCTCAACAAAGCCTGCCCCAAGGACCCGTTTGCTTTGCCGAGAATCGATCAGGTGATAGACTCCACAGCCGAATGCGAGCTGTTGAGCTTCTTAGATGCCTATTCAGGATATCACCAGATCAAGCTGGACCTGGCAGACAGACTGAAAACCGCCTTCATCACGCCGTTTGGAGCCTTCTGCTACCTGACCATGACGTTCGGCTTGAGGAATGCCGGCGCCACCTTTCAGCGTTGCATGCAGAAGTGCCTCCTCAAGCAACTCGGCAGAAATGCCCACGTCTATGTGGATGATGTGGTGGTGAAGACGGAAAGGCGCGGGACTCTGCTGGAAGACCTCAAGGAGACCTTTGAAAACCTGCGCCGATTCCAGATCAAGCTCAACCCCGAGAAGTGTGTCTTCGGAGTACCAGCCGGCCAACTCCTTGGCTTCCTGGTCTCCGAACGTGGCATAGAGTGCAACTCCGTGAAGATCAAGGCCATCGAGAGGATGGAGGTACCCAGCCAACTGTTGGATGTGCAAAAATTCACTGGCTGTCTGGCATCCATCAGCCAGTTCATCAGTCGGCTGGGCGAGAAAGCTCTCCCCTTGTACCAGCTCATGAAGAAGACCAATTTTTTCGAGTGGAACCACAAGGCGGACGAGGCCTTTTTCCAGCTGAAGAAGATGTTGGTTACTCCCCCTGTGTTGGCGGCTCCGACTCCCAAAGAGCCCATGCTCCTGTACATTGCCGCCACCAGCCGGGTAGTCAGCACAGTCATCGTAGTTGAGCGCAAGGAGGAAGGCAAGGCACTACCTGTCTAGAGACTGGTATATTACCTGAGCGAAGTACTGTCGACCTCCAAGCAGAACTACCCCCACTACCAGAAGATGTGTTACGGTGTGCACTTTGCCGCCAAGAAGCTGAAGCCTTATTTCCAAGAGCATCCAATCACTATGGTCTGCACAGCCCCACTAGCCGAGATCATTGGAAGCCGAGATGCGTCTGGCCGAGTGGCCAAATGGGCCATAGAGTTGGCCCCCTACACGATCTACTATCAACCCCGCACCGCCATCAAGTCGCAAGCACTGGCCGACTTCCTTGTCGACTGGGACGAGACCCAGTACCTGCCACCAGCGCCCGACTCCACCCATGGGCGGATGCATTTCGATGGCTCCAAGATGCGCACTGGCTTGGGAGCTGGCGTTGTTCTCACTTCTCCTAAAGGCGACAAGCTCAAGTATGCGCTGCAGATCCATTTCGCCGCCTCCAACAACGTCACTGAGTATGAGGCGCTCATTCACGGGCTCCGGCTTGCCAAAGAGCTTGGCATTCGCTGGATCCTGTGTTATGGCGACTCCGACTTGGTGGTCCAGCAGTCATCCGGCGACTGGGACGCCAAGGACGCAAACATGGCAAGCTACCGCTTCTTCGTGCAGCAACTCAGCGGATATTTCGAGGGGTGCGAGTTCCTCCACGTGTCAAGAAACGACAACGACCAAGCAGATACTTTGGCACGAATCGGCTCCACCCGCCAAGCAATACCATTTGGCGTCGCTCTTCAGCGCCTCCTCAAGCCGTCCATCAAGCCTTCACTAGAGTCAGATTCCATTTTTGTGCCGGCTCCTCCTGAAGAAGTCGGATCCGGCTCAAGAGCCCCATCAGACGGCACAAAGATCCTTGCAGACAACTCCAAGAACGCCGCAGTCAAAGCCGGCCCGGGGACTTCAGAACCTGGCCCGGGGACTGCGGCGACCAGACAAAAGATTCCAGAGCTCGGCCCGGGGACTGCTCTAGTCGGCCCGGGGACTGCACCAGTCGGCCCGGGGACTTCGTTGATCCAACAAGCGGCCGCAGACTCCAGCCCGCTGCCTCCCAGCCCAGCCGCCCTCGTCCAAGTCGCAGTTCTGACAGTTGAAGAAATAGCAGCACCCTCATGGGTACAGCCCATCCTCAAATTCCTGGTGAACATGGAGATGCCAACTGATGAAACCTTGGCTCGGCAAGCACAACGCTGGGCGGCAGCATACACCATAGTCAACAAAGAGCTAGTCAGGCGTAGCATCACTGGTGTTTACCAGCACTGCGTCGAGCCGGAGCAAGGCCAAGCAATTCTCAGAGACATCCATCAAGGCGAGTGCGGCCACCATGCGGCCTCAAGAGAACTCGTCTCCAAAGCTTTTCGGCATAGTTTCTTCTGGCCGACTGCCCTAGAAGAGGCCAAAGAGTTGGTCCAAAAATGCAAGGGGTGCCAGAAGTTCCGCTCCAAGCCGCATCAGCCGGCTTCTGTGCTCAAGACCATCCCAATCGCCTGGCCCTTTGCAGTTTGGGGCCTGGATATGGTGGGACCATTCAACACGGCACGAGGTGGCCTAACTCACCTACTTGTCGCAGTGGACAAGTTCACCAAGTGGATAGAAGTGAAGCCCATCAAGAAGTTGAATGGTCCGACTGCCGTGACTTTCATCTCCGACATCACAATTCGGTACGGCATACCGCATAACATCATCACCGACAACGGCACCAACTTTGCCAAAGGCGCTTTGGCCCGTTTCTGCGCGACGCAGGGCATCCGACTGGACTTAGCGTCCGTTGCCCATCCGCAGTCAAACGGCCAGGTGGAGCGGGCAAATGGCCTCATCCTATCCGGCATCAAGCCTCGGCTGATCAAACCGCTGGAGCGTTCGGCCGGCTGTTGGCTTGACGAGTTGCCGGCCATCCTTTGGAGTCTGCGCACAACTCCGAACAAGTCGACCGGCTTCACGCCCTTCTTCCTCGTCTACGGTGCTGAAGCCGTCATCCCAACGGATATAGAGTTCGACTCCCCGCGAGTCACGATGTACACCAAGGAGGAAGCAGAAGAAGCATGACAAGATGGCGTCGATCTGCTGGAAGAGGGCCGACTGTTGGCACTCAGCCGGTCCAGCACAAGTTACGCCGCTACTACAACAGGAAGGTCAGGCCGAGATCTTTCCAAGAGGGCGACCTTGTGCTCCGACTGATCCAGTGAACAGCGGGCCAACACAAGTTGTCGGCGCCTTGGGAAGGCCCCTTAATCATCAGCAAAGTGTTGGGCAACGACTCCTACTACCTGATCGATGCTCAGAAGCCCTGAGCACGCAAGAGGGATGACTCCGGCAAAGAGACGGAACGACCATGGAACGCAAATCTTCTCCGAAGATTTTACAATTGATGCAGTATGTACCATGCTAACCTTTTGTATTGAAGTACCAAGACTTCGGGCCCCCCGAGACGAGCTCGGGGACTGCCCTTTCTATTATCTGTATGATAAGTATTATGCCTCCGAGTATGCTACTCTTTGTTATGCCGCTTGGCACCGGGCTCGACTAGTTGGCCCGGGGACTCGCCGTCTTGCGCTATGAAAACGCTTCCTGCAGTCGGACAAGTAGTGTGTGGCGCCTAAGCCGTCTCCTGTCAGAAGCCGCAGCTTGCAGAGCGACTGTCTGGTGGGCAGGAGTAAGGAAGAAGGGGCGCCCACATGAAAAATTTCTAAGGACTCAAAGCGTAAACCTAGCTTAAGCCGGCTTTCCAGCCGTTCCTCGCAAAACCGACTCTTGAGTAGTCGGCTTGCCGTTTTCTATCCGACTTGCTAAGAAAACTCTAGAATGGCTAAGTACTTGCCTTCCCAAAGTAGCCAAGTATTTGATCCAGTGCTTGCTAAGAAAACTCTAGAATGGCTAAGTACTTGCCTTCCCAAAGTAGCCAAGTATTTGATCCAGTGGCAGTCCGCAGAGCAGCTGTCCGATTGGCAAAGACGACATCTAAGGGAAGGCGGCAAAGGAAAAAGCCAAAAGAGCAATAAGCAAGAAATGATAGAAGCTAGATAAATATTTACATAACATAGGCCCTTGGCCGAATCCTCGAATGGAAGTTCAAAATACACCCCACGGGTGGAATTATGCGAATTAACAAGGTCCTTCGAGAAACTACTAAAGCAGATAAATAAAGACAAGGCGGCAGCCTACAAAGCAGCAGACGGGTTTGGAGGCTCGGAGGAGATGGCGGTGTCGGACGTTGGGGCGGCCGACTGAGCAGTCTCGGCTTGACCGCCTCCAGCGGCAGTCGGCTCGGTTGGGCGCGGCTCGTTGCTGGAGGCGCGGTCGAGTTGAGGCTGATCGCCCGCTCCATCTTCTGGCGCCTCCATCTCGCCTCCGACCTCCGCCTCGCCTCCCTCCTCGGCACTGGAGCCGATCACCTCCACTGAGTCCTCGTCGTAGTCCGGGTTCATCCCAAACCACTCCGGTGGTGCCTCCTCGCCGTTGTCAGCTCGCTCAGGAACGAAGACGTTGGTATCGGCGTACTCGGCAATCACCGCGGCGCGCTTGACAAGGGCGTCCTCCACGGCTGCCAGCTCCGGCTGGGCCTCGGCCCGGAGCGTGGCCACCTGGTCCAGGTCCAGGTCTGGATACCACGCCTTGACGAACTCCAAGGCCTGACGCACTCCAGCCCGTGCCGAGGAGCCTTTCCAAGCCTCTAGACGGCCTGCTGCGACCTCCAGCCAGTCGGCAGTCCGGCTGGGAGTGCGCAGAATCTGCATGTCTGGCCACAAGGCAGCAATCGCTTGGGCGCCGACACGTTGAAGCTGTGGCAGCATCCGGTGAGCCGGCCGCAGGCGAGCCTCGATGCTCAGAAGCTGCTCATCAAGGGTCCGGGGGGCATTGGCGGCAACCTCCTCGCCAGCTGCTCTCCGCGCCTCGCGATCGGCCTCGATGGCTTGGGTAGCAGCTTGCGTATGGCCCGGGAAGAAGTCTGCCAAGACAAAAAGAAGCAAGTTAGAAAAAGTAAGAGTAGGCCCGACCTGCAGTCGGCTGCTCAAAGAAAGAGAGTAAAGAAAACTCACCATCGACAATAACCTCAATCTCGTGGAAGCCGGAGGTCAGCATCGCCTCCTTGTCGGTCCAGGAGGAGCGCTCGGTCTCGAACTCGGCTAGGAGTTCAGTCTCTCTCTTCTCCGCCTCCTCCTGCGCCTTCTTGAGCAGCTCCTTCTCCTCTGCCAGCTGCGCAGACAGCAGGTCGCGCTCCGTGACGAGCTTGCTGCATTCCGCCTCCTTGGCGCGCAAGGCGGTGTTGGCTGCGCCCAGCTGCTCCTGAAGAACGGCGTTGGACTCTGAAGAAAAAAGAAGAATGACGTAAGTCGTCAAACAAGAAGGTCGCCAGGAAGATCCGGCCCGACTGCGCAGCAGTCGGCCCGAATCTCGGGGACTACAGCCCGTGGGTGCGCCAGCGCCCCCCCGCGAAGAAGGAAACTCACTCCGGCTCTCCGACAAATCGGCGGTCCGCTTGCCCAGCTCCTCAACGTTGCGGTTGAAGGTGGTGACCCGGAGGTTGTGATAATCCTGTGATAAACATTTCAAACAAGAATAAGCATTTGGAACTCGCCAATAGAGTTCCAACCCGCCTGCTCAGCAGCCGGCCCGGAACTCGGGGACTACACCCAGTGGGTGCGCTGGCGCGCCCCCACAGAGAAGAGCAAGAAAAGGAAACAAATTCAGAAGAAACATACCTGGACGGCTGCTCGTGACGCTAGATATGCCTTGGTGCAGTTCTGGATGGCGTCGCCCTCAGCTCGCAACTTCGCCTGGATGTCCAGGAGCGCCTTGTTCAGCGGACCCGTGCTGCCTCCTCGCACCCACCCGACGGGCGCGGCGCTCGTTGCCTTGACGTCTGGGATGGCCGAGCTGGCGGCGCCGACCTCCAGGGGGCGTGGCGCCGAAGTCGCCTTTTCAAGATGGCGGCGCGTTGGCGAGGCGACTTGGAGGAGCAGCTGCACCATGACCTCGTCGCTAGTCGGCAGCACCGGCAGGTCCGCCGGCTGTTCACCCCGCGCGCTCCCAGACGGCGGTGGAGGCGGCCGTGGCGGCATGACCCTGTCCGACTCGGAGGCCTCGCCGCCTTCCCTCTCCATGATGGGATGATCGCCGCCGGCTTCCCCGGTCTGCTCATTGAAATCCTGAGGCGGCCGCGCCGAGTTCAGCGGGATGACGTACACCGCCGACTGGCGGCGCGCGGCTTCTTCGGCCTGCTGTTTTGCCGCGACGGCGGCTTCGGCTTCATCCAGCTTCTTCTGAGCGGAGGCGGCCGCCTTCTCGGCCTCCGCCTTCTCTCGGCGGGCGGCTTCGTCCTCATCGCGCTTCTCCTGCGTGTTCCGCTCCGTCGCCTCCCGGAGGTCGGCGACGGAGTCAATGCGCCGAGTGGCGGCAGACGACTCTGCTGACCCCCTGATGGAGGCGGCGGTGACCCTCACGAGGGAGAGAGGAGCTCTAGAACAGGGAAAGCATATAAAAGACCTGGACAAAATCCACTAGAAGATAAAACAAGACGAAAGACGGAAGCACTTACGCAGAAGTCAGCGGCGGCTTCTTCACTTCCTTGCGGAAGCGTTGGGCCCTCGCGACCGCCTCTTCCCGCTTGGTCGCGGCGGCCGCCCCCTTGAACTTCTTCTCCCGGCCGCCAGTGGAGCTCGGCCCGGCCCGACGTTTCGTCGCGCCGCCTAGACCGCCCAAGGCGGCTGACGAGCTCGCGCTGTGGTGGCCGGCTCTTGCTTGGTGGCGCGGGGCGACTTCTCCATCGTCACCGACGGGCCAGTCGGCAAAGGTGGCCGAGGGCCTGAGGCCGCCTTCCTCTCCTCTGCCGCCTCCGTCGGCGTCGGCCTCCATCGCCGCCACCCCCAGGTCGGGGTCGTCGACGTCACTCTCCGCTCGGTCGGGGGCGAACTGGCGGGCCGGCCCCGCGGAGCCGGCCGAGGGCTGGACGAGAGGATTCTGATTCGAAGGCTAAAAAGATAAGGAGTCGGATTCGGCTGCAAAAAGGAAAAGAAGAAGAAGAAAGACAACTTACAACCGGCAGGGGGTTGGCGCGCGAGTACGGCTCCATGCCGAACCGCCAATCCTCCAAGAGGCCGCAGTTCGCGATGAAATTCACCGTGTCCGCCACCTCTGCGTGGGGCATGTCCTTGGTGCACATCCGACTGGGGTCCCGGTGGCCACTCATCTGACAGATCAGATGAGGCCGGCCTTGGAGCGGGAGGACTCGGCGCACCATGAAGGCGGCCAGCAAGTTGGCCCCAGTCAGACCCTCCAACTGCGTCAGCACTCGGAGTCGCACGACGGCGGCAACACCAGCCGGAGTCAGCGTGTTGGCGCGGTAGGACCAGCTGGGGAGCCTCCCAGCTGGCGCGCCGGCTTCGTAAGCCGGCAGATTGACCCAGTCACCTTCTGGGGCGACGTTCTTCACGTAGAAGTAAGAGCGCTCCCACATCTTCACCGACTTGATCAGCTGGATGGCGGGGAATGGGTTGTCGGCCACCGTTCTCCGCATCGCGATGAAGGCGCCGCACTGGGCTGGCACACCGACGATGTGCGTGCCGAGCTTGGACTGAAAGAACTCCCCCCACAGTTCGATGGTGGGGAGAACGCCGAGGAAACCCTCGCACAAAGTGGTGAAGGCTGCCGGCAGCACCACCGTGTTCGGGGTGAGGTGGTGCGGCTGGAGGCCGTGGAACTCCAAAAACGAGCGGAAGAATCCGCTCGCCGGCAGCCCCAGGCCGCGCATGAGGTGCGAGCGGAATACGAGCTGCTCGCCCTCCTCTGGCTCCGGCGTCACCTCCTTCGCCGGCGGGGCATGGGCCTGCACGAGGTTCGCGCCGGGGAGACGACGCGTCTTGTGGAGGAATTCGATGATGTCGTCTTTGATCTCAGAGCCGTCCCACACTCCGGAGCGCATGGCGGCGGGCGCGGCGGCGGAGGATGAGCTCATCGCTGCAAGCAGGACGTGGTTCGGCACAGCGGCGGCTGGAGGAAGAAGAAAGAGGAAGAAGCAAAGGGAAACGAGCGAGAGCGGGCGCGCGTGCTTCGCTGCCCCGCTCCCTCCGCCTACTTATAGGCCTGCAGGCTGAGGAGCCCAGGGGGCGTCGTGGGATTAACTGCGCCCACGCCCCCACGACCCCCACGATTTACCACACGAGTTACTACGCACAGTTACTGCGCTGGAATCCCAACCACCCGCACGGCCGCAGCAGATCCGTTCAAAGGCCGAGGCGCGGTAATGGCGGGCCCCTCCTGCGGGCCTGTCCCGTCGCGCGTGTGGGCAGGCAGTCTGGACCGGCCACGTGGTGCCATCCGGCAGGTCTGCGGCGGGCGGCGGCCGTGTGGCTTATCAAGCACGCCGTGTGAATCCCGCCACGACTTTCAAACTCTTTAAGGAGCAAGACGACCTTCGACAAGTCTGACTCTCTGTAGACGGCTTGGTGGAGCCGGCTCGAGCGAGTTCTCCTTGCAATAGTCGGTTCGAAGGAAGGCGGCGGGCGAGTCCCGGATCCAACCACTGGAAGAAAGAAACTGTTGAGGCTCCTCGACGTATCTCCCTAGGTGCCTCACCAGCTTCGGGGACTACTGTCGGAGTAATGGGCCACGGGTAAGCTAACCCGAGACCCAGAACCTTTCAAGACATCGGGCAGGCTTCGCCCCTCAAGAATCCCAAGACGGAGGGCCGCCTCTAGGAGTCGGCTGCAGCACCGCCGACTACCCACTCACGGCCGAATCCCAGAGACGACTATGAAATGAGCTGACTCCCAGCTGGCGACTTCCAGAGAAGCCGACTATGGGGAGTCGACCCACGACTTCACCACCCTCTGCCTTCGAGAAGAAAGACGGGACGGGGGATGGCCACAGTACGCCCCCACCCGATTACCAAGGGCGGGTATGGCTACAGTGCGGCCTGGAGACGGGACGGGGGATGACCACCGTCTGTACGGCCTGGAGACGGCGGGTCCTGCTAGTCAGCGGGGGGACCGAAGACGGCGAGAGCACCATAGGGCGGATCCCGTGGGAGTCGGCCTCTAAGAGTCGGCCGGCTCCTCCCACGGGCCCCGCACGCCATTAACCAGATGAGATGGGGTGTGGCAACAGTGATCGCCCGTCAGGCGGCGGCACTGTTGCCATGACCCCACGACCAAGGCAACGTCACCAGAAGCACAGCTACAGTGGTCGGGTCAGTCGGCAGGGCCCACCAGGTGGCGGGCCCCAGTAGTCGGCGGAGAAGACGGCGGCCTGAGAGACAGACGGCTGGGACCCGCGCCCAGCCGGATTACCATTGTACCCCCGGGGGGTAGGCCTATATAAACCCCCTAGAGCACCCATGCAAAGGGTTCGATTCTTTAGACACTAGACCAGAGAACACAAAGGGGGAGAGAGCTAGCCTTGCCTTCTCCTACCTCTAGGAAATAGCTCAAGGAGCAACCTTGTATACACTTCACCATAGTGATCATGCGGAGACCACGCAGATTAGCAGTAGGGGTGTTATCTCCCTGGAGAGCCCTGAAGCTGGGTAAGTTTCGCCGGCGTGCATGTCTACGCCTCATCCCGCTTCCAGGCACCGGCGACGTTCTACTCGCCCCCACCATGATAAGCCATCCTTTGGCATATGTCGCATCCAACCCCCGACACATAACTCTGAGCTCTGCGCATTTGGGCCGTCCAATCTTGTATGTCCCTCGTTCTGAGCCGTCCTTCTTGTGCTCTACTCACGTGGTGAAAAATACCCCTAAAAAAATGTAGTGAAAAATCCCCTGTGTCCTCCTTCTCATTCCGTCCCGCCTGGCCCCGCCCCTTCGCCTCAGATCCAGCTAGTCAAATGCAAGTCTAGCTAGGGTTGTTTGCTGGTCTAGCCAGGGTTCTGGATGCGGCAGAGTGATGGGTTCTGTCGGCGACCTTATGCGTGCCATTCGGGGGCATGGGCTTGAGTCTGCCGCTGTAACAAATGGGCTGACAGAGCAGTCAAATGCAAGTGCTGCTGATTACAAGCGTAACTAATTCTCAAAACGACTCAATAAAACTAATTCTCAGAAACCCCTAAAAAATGTTAACTTTAAACTCTGCGCATTTGGGCCGTATGATCTTCTTTGTACCTCGATCTGAGTCGTCCTTCTTGTTCTCTGCTCACGCAATGAAAAATCCCCTCTGCCCTCCTTCTCATTCTGTCCCGCCTGGCCCCGCCCCTTTGCCTCAGATCCAGCTAGTCAAATGCAAGTCTAGCTAGGGTTGCTTGCTGGTCTAGCTAGGGTTCTGGATGCGGCAGAGTGATGGGCTCTATCGGCGACCTTATGCGTGCCATTCGGGGGCCTGGGCTTGAGTCTGCCGTTGGAACAAATGGGCTCACAGAGCAGTCAAATGCAAGTGCTGCTGATTACAAGCGTAACTAATTCTCAAAACGACTCAATGAAACTAATTCTCAGAAACCCCTAAAAAAGTTAACTCTGAACTCTACGCATTTGGGCCGTACGATCTTCTCTGTACCTCGATCTGAGTCATCCTTCTTGTTCTCTGCTCACGCAGTGAAAAATCCCCTGTGTCCTCCTTCTCATTCCGTCCCGCCTGGTCCCGCCCCTTCGCCTCAGATCCAGCTAGTCAAATGCAAGTCTAGCTAGGGTTGCTTGCTGGTCTAGCTAGGGTTCTGGATGCAGCAGAGTGATGGGCTCTGTCGGCGACCTTATGCGTGCCATTCGGGGGCCTGGGCTTGAGTTTGCCGCTTGAACAAATGGGCTGACAGAGCAGTCAAATGCAAGTGCTGCTGATTACAAGCGTAACTAATTCTCAAAACGACTCAATAAAACTAATTCTTAGAAACCCCTAATAAACGTTAACTCTGAACTCTGCGCATTTGGGCCGTACAATCTTCTCTGTCCCTCGATCTGAGTCGTCCTTATTGTTCTCTGCTCAGGAAGTGAAAAATCCCCTGTGTCCTCGTTCTCATCATGTCCCACCTGACCCCGCCCCTTTGCCTCTCCCTCTACGCTCTGCCGTCAACGTTGTCGCTTCTCCACCTGTATGCGCCGCCGGCTGAGAAGTTGAGTTGAGTAATAAAATTCTGTGTGCTAGGTGGGGTAGAAGTTGAGATCCTTGTTGTTCAAATATTTACTATTTCTGAATTATATATAGTGTCATGCATGTCTCCAATACATTAAAACTCTCACTACAAGAAACCAAAAGCTTGATATGACTGGGCTCGATTTCTTTTTCTTTTTAAATTGTTGAATCTTGTCGTGTTCCTATTTTTCAGCATTTTTTCTTTCACGTCAGTATTTAGTGTTTGCCTTTGTCAAATTCTGAGTTTCATGCAGAAATGAGGTTGTTGCTCTTGATTTCCTATGTTATGCTTTAAGCGACTGAAACACATCCCTTCGTCTCATTGATGTGTTATGTGAGGTAATTCCTTTTGATTCGCCCAGTTTGGTCCTTGTTGCATATGCAAGTAGCAAGTTGCATGCTACTTCTTGTATTTCTCTACTCCTAATGTCTCAGTACGTAAGTCATCCGTTTGTTTCGTTCGTTCCACCCTTCCATCGATCTCCCCCCACCGGGCGATCTTCCCCCACCAGTTTTTTTCCTCCCTCCGAAAACCAAGACCGTTTTTAATTCATGCATCACGAGAACCAAACCAACCCTTCCATCTCCTTCCATATAAAACACCAATGCTTCCATCATTCCCTCCCATATACGACGCCAATCAAATCATCATCATCATCATCATCATCATCCGTAGGTCGTTTCGTTCGTTAGCTCCTCAACCTCGATAGATCCCACCGATTTTGTTTATCCCAATCGATTCCTTTCGCTCCCCACCTTCCTGTTTTACGTGACTTGCCTAAATCTATCGATTCCTTCCCCTCCTCACCGATTTTTTCTGCCGAGAAACAAAATCAGCATACAATCCCTCGTATTCCTGCAAGGCAAGTTTCTCCAGAAAAATCAGGACACGATACGATTTGATTACGTGATGCACTAGGTAAAAGGAGCGCTGCCTCCGACCATACTGCGCCTCACCCGTACCTAGCAACCCTAATCTCAACTCGTGCTTCTAGCCAGTCCCGATTTCCATCCTATCATTTTGTTGTTGCTTTCTCATGGTACTTTGTTGATGGTGGCCGCGCAACAAAACCTCGTCACCAGTGGCTAGACGGACTCCTCGTCTACGGTGGCGGCAAGACAAAACCTCGTCGCTTGTGGCCAGACGGACTCTTTATCTATGGCGGTCGCGCGACGGAACCTCGTCGGCGGCAGCCGCGCGGCCACTCGGCAAAGATGCATCGATCGAGCTGCTCGATTTGTGGCGCTGCACTACCTCACATCAGCCTCTCGCCGTCACGCCGCCAAGCATAGTCGCCACACAGCCGTCGCTACCTGTGCTGCCCCATGGAACCAGAACAATCGAGGGTTTCGAGCAGAAACTGCAATTCTGTTCAATTGTTCTGTTGCTGCCAGCTACCTCGATCCACTGTGTTCGTCCTGAGGTGACTCTGGTGGCGGCGCCATAACCCGGCCGGAGACGGCGGCGGCGACATGTTCTTCTTTCCTCCTACCGGTGTGAGCAGTTCGTCCCCTTCTTGCAACATCAATCTCTTGCAATCCTCCCAACGACAGTGGTAGCGGATTGACCTGGTGTCGATGGCAGCAACATCACAACCATCCATTATGCTCTTCCACCTCTGCCTCTCTTTAATTTTCTACTAGGATTCTTAATCTTTTTGTGCGTCTGCATCTGTGTGCCATTTAGGATTCTTCTATATCTAGATCTTGGTATATAACTGCAGCAACTCATAGGTCTGGGAGGCCAAGAAAGAAGACATAGGTACAAAAGAAGAAGAGGCTTTATTATAAAGCTTTTCTAAGACCAGCTACAGTCTCAATGAAACTATTGAGGGCCTTATTCTGCACCGCCACTTCACTATGGAATACAGTCATCATCGGCATAGTTTCACTTAGAGAAAAATGCCCGACACTTTAGTATCATAGCCACCAAGGTAAATGGTCAAGTCGTGTTCTCATTGACCTAAATATTCAATCAGAGAGTTGTGTTTGGCGATTTATAGCGAACCAAAAGAAAGAAATATGTGTTGGGTTATCTTGTTAGCCTCATCATACGATTCGTTGTGGGTGGTCTTCATTAATTGAAAAGACCTTGGTAGTTAATTCATGCCATTGGTGGTGATGGCAGTCCAAAGAAGTGCAATATGTACAAGTACAATTGAGCCAAAAGGAAACTGGATGCCATCTGTACTAAAGCTAGATGTCTCATACTGTATATAAAACCGCCTCAGTGTTTTCTTCCTTGATTCAATTTTTTCATTCTGTACTTCATTGATAAACTAAAGAGATAGTTTTCACCCTTCTTTGATTGCCATTTTCATTCTGTTTTTTTCTATGAAGTTGGTAAGGCATGTAAATATGAATCGCCGCATAAAAAGATCGGCGGCATCTCATATTCTCGTCGAAGTGATATACGTGTTCCAGACTATTTTTCAAGTTTCAGTTCAGAGTCCCTACTCTGAACCATAGTCACCGGGGATGTAAGAGTGTGCAGGAATCAACTTCAGGACCTTGCATCTCAAAAGTGAATAAGAAAGAACCACATCTTTCTTTGATCTTTTGTGATTGTCAGCGAATGGCATCCATTCAAAGACGTAAGCACGTGCACGTGCATGATATTTGCATGTTTGTAACAACCTTTACAATGGTTTTTTATGTACGGTGCAAAGGTTATGACTATAAGGTGTAGTGTTTATGTTTACAGAATGATTGGAAATCCATTTGTGGTATGATTTTTTTGGCATGTTATCCTAAATTTGTTGAACCACCCAGTATTTTATGCCTCTTGGAGAATCCTGTCTGAACCTTTGAGTTTGCAGGTTTTATGGCAATCAAGAAAATTGACTTATGGTCACAAGCATGAAGAGTTTATCCCGTTAATAAACTCACATATATCTTTGTATGAATTTCCAAAACATTCATTTTCTTAAAACACACAGGGTTTTTGATGACTGAGAAAGAGTCAGTTATGTCTACACCATGAGCTATTACCACTGAATAGAATCGTGCTATAGAGTGGCATGTTTTCAGAAATGATGTAAAAGACAGAGCTTAACTGATTATTGGGTTTGAACGTTAGATATTTTTTGAGGCACGCATAAATATATTGACATTGATGGTAGAAGTTATGTGAATATGATTTTTTATAAGAAGTTTGATTCTAATGATTTTGTAGGAGCTTGATTGGTGATATTCTATAATGGAAATTGGTTGCTGATTATTGCTTGCGATGATGCATATTGCTATTATGGCTAACCAGAGATTCAGAGTGATCTTTCATATTGCAACCTAGCAAAAATATAGCTCTGGGATATTGTATGATAAAAATTAGTGAGCTTAACTAATGAATTTTGCAACTGAAAAAATTTAGAAGTCATGAGAAGGTTGAGATGTCATTGAGTTGCATCACGTGGTGAGATAGAAGGAGATTTTTGCGAGTGTTATTTTTTTCATATCACATGAATTGGTGGGTAAATGAAATATATATGTTAACACTGGTTCTATAATCCTTTTTTATGATTCTCTTTCGTTTCTTTTAATAAAGATTTTATTATTATTATGTGTACATATTTTAATAGGATGTCAAACATCCGAGAGTTTATCTATATTGTGTATTGCACCGGATCTCCAAGAAATTTTGACATGTGTGCAGAACATAGATGATTTGATTTTATCATATACAATATGTTATACCTATTACTGATCCTTTATTGACATTTTTTTGAGGTATAATATAGTTTCCCTGGTTCAACGTTAGCCAATAGAATCGCCCCAACATTGGCCAGATCGACTGGTTTGAGATCCTTCCATGCCTCCCTAGCTATCTTGTGAGTTGACCTTTGATTGAAAAGAAGTCCTAGAGGTTTAGAAGAACACTAGAGATTATTTTTCAGGTTTTCAATGCTAATACACGTTTCTAAGTTATATAGTGCAAGCAGTTGAGTTGGCTTGAACTTTCCTGTACAACTGAAGGTCCTTCTCGAGCGTGTGCAGCTTGATGTAACAAATATGTGTTGGGTTATCTTGTTAGCCTCATCATACGATTCATTGTGGGTGGTCTTCGCTAAATTGAAAAGACCTTGGTAGTTAATTCATGCCATTGTGGGTGGTCTTCGCTAAATTGAAAAGACCTTGGTAGTTAATTCATGCCATTGGTGGTGATGGCAGTCCAAAGAAGTGCAATATGTATAAGAGTACAATTGAGCCAAAAAGGAAGCTTGATGCCATCTGTACTAAAGCTAGATGTCTCATACTGTATATAAAACCGCCTCAGTGGTTTCTTCCTTGATTCGATTTTTTCATTATGTACTTCATTGATAAACTAAAGAGATAGTTTTCACCCTTCTTTTATTGCCATTTTCATTCTGTTTTTTTCCTATGAAGTTGGTAAGGCATGTAAATATGAATCGCAACATAAAAAGATCGGCGACATCTCATATTCTCGTCGAAGTGATATACATGTTCCATACTATTTTTCAAGTTTCAGGTCAGAGTCCCTACTCTGAACCATAGTCACCGGGGATGTAAGAGTGTGCAGGAATCAACTTCAGGACCTTGCATCTCAAAAGTGAATAAGAAAGAACCACATCTTTCTTTGATCTTTTGTGATTGTCAGCGAATGGCATCCATTCAAAGACGTAGGCACGTGCACGTGCATGATATTTGCATGTTTGTAACAACCTTTACAATGGTTTTTTATGTACGGTGCAAAGGTTATGACTATAAGGTGTAGTGTTTATGTTTACAGAATAATTGGAAATCCATTTGTGGTATGATTTTTTTGGCATGTTATCCTAAATTTGTTGAACCACCCAGTATTTTATGCCTCTTGGAGAATCCTGTCTGAACCTTTGAGTTTGCAGGTTTTATGGCAATCAAGAAAATTGACTTATGGTCACAAGCATGAAGAGTTTATCCCGTTAATAAACTCACATATATCTTTGTATGAATTTCCAAAACATTCATTTTCTTAAAACACACAGGGTTTTTGATGACTGAGAAAGAGTCAGTTATGTCTACACCATGAGCTATTACCACTGAATAGAATCGTGCTATAGAGTGGCATGTTTTCAGAAATGATGTAAAAGACAGAGCTTAACTGATTATTGGGTTTGAACGTTAGATATTTTTTGAGGCACGCATAAATATATTGACATTGATGGTAGAAGTTATGTGAATATGATTTTTTATAAGAAGTTTGATTCTAATGATTTTGTAGGAGCTTGATTGGTGATATTCTATAATGGAAATTGGTTGCTGATTATTGCTTGCGATGATGCATATTGCTATTATGGCTAACCAGAGATTCAGAGTGATCTTTCATATTGCAACCTAGCAAAAATATAGCTCTGGGATATTGTATGATAAAAATTAGTGAGCTTAACTAATGAATTTTGCAACTGAAAAAATTTAGAAGTCATGAGAAGGTTGAGATGTCATTGAGTTGCATCACGTGGTGAGATAGAAGGAGATTTTTGCGAGTGTTATTTTTTTCATATCACATGAATTGGTGGGTAAATGAAATATATATGTTAACACTGGTTCTATAATCCTTTTTTATGATTCTCTTTCATTTCTTTTAATAAAGATTTTATTATTATTATGTGTACATATTTTAATAGGATGTCAAACATCCGAGAGTTTATCTATATTGTGTATTGCACCGGATCTCCAAGAAATTTTGACATGTGTGCAGAACATAGATGATTTGATTTTATCATATACAATATGTTATACCTATTACTGATCCTTTATTGACAATTTTTTGAGGTATAATATAGTTTCCCTGGTTCAACGTTAGCCAATAGAATCGCCCCAACATTGGCCAGATCGACTGGTTTGAGATCCTTCCATGCCTCCCTAGCTATCTTGTGAGTTGACCTTTGATTGAAAAGAAGTCCTAGAGGTTTAGAAGAACACTAGAGATTATTTTTCAGGTTTTCAATGCTAATACACGTTTCTAAGTTATATAGTGCAAGAAGTTGAGTTGGCTTGAACTTTCCTGTACAACTGAAGGTCCTTCTCGAGCGTGTGCAGCTTGATGTAACAAATATGTGTTGGGTTATCTTGTTAGCCTCATCATACGATTCATTGTGGGTGGTCTTCGCTAAATTGAAAAGACCTTGGTAGTTAATTCATGCCATTGTGGGTGGTCTTCGCTAAATTGAAAAGACCTTGGTAGTTAATTCATGCCATTGGTGGTGATGGCAGTCCAAAGAAGTGCAATATGTATAAGAGTACAATTGAGCCAAAAAGGAAGCTTGATGCCATCTGTACTAAAGCTAGATGTCTCATACTGTATATAAAACCGCCTCAGTGGTTTCTTCCTTGATTCGATTTTTTCATTATGTACTTCATTGATAAACTAAAGAGATAGTTTTCACCCTTCTTTTATTGCCATTTTCATTCTGTTTTTTTCCTATGAAGTTGGTAAGGCATGTAAATATGAATCGCAACATAAAAAGATCGGCGACATCTCATATTCTCGTCGAAGTGATATACATGTTCCATACTATTTTTCAAGTTTCAGGTCAGAGTCCCTACTCTGAACCATAGTCACCGGGGATGTAAGAGTGTACAGGAATCAACTTCAGGACCTTGCATCTCAAAAGTGAATAAGAAAGAACCACATCTTTCTTTGATCTTTTGTGATTGTCAGCGAATGGCATCCATTCAAAGACGTAGGCACGTGCACGTGCATGATATTTGCATGTTTGTAACAACCTTTACAATGGTTTTTTATGTACGGTGCAAAGGTTATGACTATAAGGTGTAGTGTTTATGTTTACAGAATGATTGGAAATCCTTTTGTGGTATGATTTTTTTGGCATGTTATCCTAAATTTGTTGAACCACCCAGTATTTTATGCCTCTTGGAGAATCCTGTCTGAACCTTTGAGTTTGCAGGTTTTATGGCAATCAAGAAAATTGACTTATGGTCACAAGCATGAAGAGTTTATCCTGTTAATAAACTCATATATATGTTTGTATGAATTTCAAAAACATTCATTTTCTTAAAACACACAGGGTTTTTGATGACTGAGAAAGAGTCAGTTATGTCAACACCATGAGCTATTACCACTGAATAGAATCGTGCTATAGAGTGGCATGTTTTCAGAAATGATGTAAAAGACAGAGCTTAATTGATTATTGGGTTTGAACTTTAGATATTTTTTGAGGCATGCATAAATATAATATGACATTGATGGTAGAAGTTATGTGAATATGATTTTTTTATAAGAAGTTTGATTCAAATGATTTTCCAGGAGCTTGATTGGTGATATTTTTTTAATGGAAATTGGTTGCTGATTATTGCTTGCGATGATGCATATTGCCATGATGGCTAACCAGAGATTCAGAGTGATCTTTCATATTGCAACCTGGCAAAAATATAGCTCTGGGACATTGTATGATAAAAATTAGTGATCTTAACTAATGAATTTTGCAACTGAAAAATTTTAGAGGTCATGAGATGTTGGAGAACGTTGCAGAAAACAAAAATTTTCCTACGATTTCACCAAGATCCATCTATGAGTTCATCTAGCAACGAGTCATGGGAGAGAGATTGCATCTACAGACCACTTTGTAGATCGCGAGCGGAAGCGTTCAACGAACGGGGATGAGGTAGTCGTACACGACGTGATCCAAATCACCGGAGATCCTAGCACTGAAAGGACGGCACCTCCGCGTTCAACACACATACGGTCAGCGTAACGTCTCCTTCTTCTTGATCCAGCAAGGCAAAGGAGAGGTTGGGGAAGATGGCTCCAGCAGCAGCACGACGGCGTGGTGATGGTGGAGCTGCAGTACTCCGGCAGGGCTTCGCCGAGCTCTACGGAGGAGAAGGAGATGTTGGAGAGGGAGAGGGAGGCGCCAGGAGCAAGGGTGCGCGGCTGCCCCCTTCCCCTCCCCCCTTCATATAGCCTCCTAGGGGGGGCGCCGGCCCTAGGAGATGCAATCTCCTAGGGGGGCAGCGGCCAAGGGGTGGGGCTTGCCCCCCAAGCAAGGGGGGCGCCCCCCTTTAGGGTTTCCCCCACCCTAGGCGCATGGGCCTCTAGGGGCTGGTTCCCCTTGGCCCATGCAGGCCAAGGCGCACCCCTAGAGCCCATGTGGCCCCCCGAGGCAGGTGGCCCCACCCGGTGGTCCCCCCGGGACCCTCCGGTGGTCCCGGTACAATACCGATAACCCCGAAACTTGTCCCGATGGCCAAAACAGCACTTTCTATATATAATTCTTTACCTCCAGACCATTCCGAAACTCCTCGTGATGTCCGGGATCTCATCCGGGACTCTGAACAACATTCGGGTTACTGCATATACATATCTTCACAACCCTAGCGTCACCGAACCTTAAGTGTGTAGACCCTACGGGTTCGGGAGACATGCAGACATGACCGAGACGGCTCTCGGGCAATAACCAACAGCGGGATCTGGATACCCATGTTGGCTCCCACATGCTCCACGATGATCTCATCGGATGAACCATGATGTCGAGGATTCAATTAATCCCGTATACGATTCCCTTTGTCAATCGGTATTTTACTTGCCCGAGATTCGATCGTCGGTATCCCAATACCTCATTCAATCTCGTTACCGGCAAGTCACTTTTCTCGTACCGTAATGCATGATCCCATGATCAAACACTTTGATCACATTGAGCTCATTATGATGATGCATTACCGAGAGGGCCCGGTGATACCTCTCCGTCAAGCGGAGTGACAAATCCCAGTCTCGATCCGTGTCAACCCAACAGACACTTTCAGAGATACCCGTAGTATACCTTTATAGTCACCCAGTTACATTGTGACGTTTGGCACACCCAAAGCACTCCTACGGTATCCGGGAGTTACACGATCTCATGGTCTAAGGAAAGGATACTTGACATTGGAAAACTCTAGCAAACGAACTATGCAATCTTATGCTATGTTTAGGATTGGGTCTTGTCCATCACATCATTCTCCTAATGATGTGATCTCATTATCATTGACATCCAATGCCCATAGTCAGGAAACCATGACTATCTATTGATCAACGAGCTAGTCAACTAGAGGCTTACTAGGGACACGTTGTTGTCTGTTATTCACACATGTATTACGATTTCCGGATAACACAATTATAGCACGAATAAAGACAATTATCATGAGTAAGGAAATATAATAATAATGCTTTTATTATTGCCTCTAGGGCATATTTCCAACAGTCTCCCACTTGCACTAGAGTCAATAATCTAGTTACATTGTAATGAATCGAACACCCATAGAGTTCTGGTGCTGATCATGTTTTGCCTTAGGGAGAGGTTTAGTCAACGGATCTGCGACATTCAGATCCGTGTGCACTTTACAAATTTCTATGTCTCCATCTTGAACATTTTCACGAATGGAGTTGAAGCGACGCTTGATGTGCCTGGTCTTCTTGTGAAACCTGGGCTCCTTGGCAAGTGCAATAGCTCCAGTGTTGTCACAGAAGAGTTTAATTGGCCCCGATGCATTGGGTATGACTCCGAGGTCGGTGATGAACTCCTTCACCCAAATTGCTTCATGTGCTGCCTCCGAGGCTGCCATGTACTCCGCTTCACATGTAGATCCCGCCACGACGCTCTGCTTGCAACTGCACCAGCTTACTGCCCCACCATTCAAAATATACACGTATCCGGTTTGTGACTTAGAGTCATCCAGATCTGTGTCGAAGCTAGCGTCGACGTAACCCTTTACGACGAGCTCTTCGTCACCTCCATAAACGAGAAACATTTCCTTAGTCCTTTTCAGGTACTTCAGGATATTCTTGACCACTGTCCAGTGTTCCTTGCCGGGATTACTTTGGTACCTACCTACCAAACTTACGGCAAGGTTTACATCAGGTCTGGTACACATCATGGCATACATAATAGAACCTATAGCTGAGGCATAGGGGATGACACTCATCTCTTCTATATCTTCTGCCGTGGTCGGACATTGAGCTGAGCTCAATTTCACACCTTGTAACACAGGTAAGAACCCCTTCTTAGATTGATCCATATTGAACTTCTTCAATATCTTATCAAGGTATGTGCTTTGTGAAAGACCCATGAGGCGTCTCGATCTATCTCTATAGATCTTGATGCCTAATATATAAGCAGCTTCTCCAAGGTCCTTCATTGAAAAACTTTTATTCAAGTAGGCCTTAATGTTGTCCAAGAGTTCTATATCATTTCCCATCAAAAGTATGTCGTCTACATATAATATGAGAAATGCTACAGAGCTCCCACTCACTTTCTTGTAAACGCAGGCTTCTCCATAAGTCTGTGTAAACCCAAACGCTTTGATCATCTCATCAAAGCGAATGTTCCAACTCCGAGATGCTTGCACCAGCCCATAAATCGAGCGTTGGAGATTGCACACCTTGTCAGCATTCTTAGGATCGACAAAACCTTCCGGCTGCATCATATACAATTCTTCCTTAAGGAAACCATTAAGGAATGCCGTTTTGACGTCCATTTACCATATCTCATAATCATAGTATGCGGCAATTGCTAACATGATTCGGACGGACTTCAGCTTCGCTACGGGAGAGAAAGTCTCATTGTAGTCAACCCCTTGAACTTGTCGATAACCCTTAGCGACAAGCCGAGCTTTATAGATGGTCACATTACCATCCGCGTCCGTCTTCTTCTTAAAGATCCATTTATTTTCTATCGCTCGCCGATCATCGGGCAAGTCTGTCAAAGTCCATACTTTGTTTTCATACATGGATCCTATCTCGGATTTCATGGCTTCTAGCCATTTGTCGGAATCCAGGCCCGCCATTGCTTCCTCATAGTTCGAAGGTTCACCGTTGTCTAACAACATGATTTCCAAGACAGGGTTGCCGTACCACTCTGGTGCGGAACGTGTCCTTGTGGACCTTCGAATTTCAGTAGGAGCTTGATTAGAAGTATCTTGATCATCATCATTAATTTCCTCTCTAGTCGGTGCAGGCACCTCAGGAACGTTTTCTTGAGTTTCGCCATTTTCCGGTTCAAGAGGTAACACTTCATCAAGTTCTACTTTCCTCCCACTTACTTCTTTCGAGAGAAACTCTTTCTCTAGAAAGGATCCATTCTTGGCAACAAAGATCTTGCCTTCGGATCTGAGGTAGAAGGTATACCCAACAGTTTCTTTAGGGTATCCTATGAAGACGCATTTTTCCGACTTGGGTTCGAGTTTTTCAGGTTGAAGTTTCTTGACATAAGCATCGCATCCCCAAACTTTTAGAAACGACAGCTTAGGTTTCTTCCCAAACCATAATTCATACGGTGTCGTCTCAACGGATTTCGACGGAGCCCTATTTAAAGTGAATGCGGCAGTCTCTAAAGCATAGCCCCAAAAAGATAGCGGTAAATCGGTAAGAGATATCATAGATTGCACCATATCTAATAGAGTGCGATTACGACGTTCGGACACACCATTACGCTGAGGTGTTCCAGGCGGCGTGAGTTGTGAAACTATTCCACATTTTCTTAAGTGTGTGCCAAAATCGTGACTCAAGTATTCTCCTCCATGATCTGATCGTAGAAACTTGATCTTTCTATCACGTTGATTTTCAACCTCACTCTGAAATTCTTTGAACTTTTCAAAGGTCTCAGACTTGTGTTTCATTAAGTAGATATACCCATATCTACTCAAGTCATCAGTGAGGGTGAGAACATAACGATAGCCACCGCGAGCCTCAACACTCATTGGACCGCACACATCGGTATGTATGATTTCCAATAAGTTGGTTGCTCGCTCCATTGTTCCTGAGAACGGAGTCTTGGTCATTTTACCCATGAGGCATGGTTCGCACGTGTCAAATGATTCATAATCAAGAGACTCTAAAAGTCCATCTGCATGGAGCTTCTTCATGCGTTTGACACCTATGTGACCAAGGCGGCAGTGCCACAAATATGTGGGACTATTGTTATCAACTTTAACTCTTTTGGTATTCACACTATGAATATGTGTATCATCACCTACGAGATTCATTAAGAATAAACCATTAACCATTGGAGCATGACCATAAAACATATCTCTCATATAAATAGAACAACCATTATTCTCGGATTTAAATGAGTAGCCATCTCGAACTAAATGAGATCCAGACACAATGTTCATGCTCAAACTTGGCACTAAATAACAATTATTGAGGTTTAAAACTAATCCCGTAGGTAAATGTAGAGGTAGCGTGCCGACGGCGATCACATCGACCTTGGAACCATTCCCGACGCGCATCGTCACCTCGTCCTTCGCCAGTCTCCGTTTATTCCGCAGCTCCTGCTTTGAGTTACAAATGTGAGCAACTGCACCGGTATCAAATACCCAAGAGCTACTACGAGTACTAAGGTACACATCAATTACATGTATATCACATATACCTTTTGTTTTGCCGGCCTTCTTGTCCGCTAAGAATTTGGGGCAGTTCCGCTTCCAGTGACCACTTCCCTTGCAATAAAAACACTCAGTCTCGGGCTTGGGTCCATTCTTTGGTTTCTTCCCGGCAACTTGCTTACCGGGCGCGGCAACTTCCTTGCCGTCCTTCTTGAAGTTCTTTTTACCCTTGCCCTTCTTGAACTTAGTGGTTTTATTCACCATCAACACTTGATGCTCCTTCTTGATTTCTACCTCTGCTGATTTCAGCATAGCATATACCTCAGGAATGGTCTTTACCATCCCCTGCATGTTGTAGTTCATCACAAAGCTCTTGTAGCTAGGTGGAAGCGACTGGAGGATTCTGTCAATGACCGCTTCATCCGGGAGATTAACTTCCAGTTGAGTCAAGCGGTTGTGCAACCCACACATCTTGAGTATGTGTTCACTGACAGAGCTATTTTCCTCCATCTTACAGCTAAAGAATTTGTCGGAGACTTCATATCTCTCGACCCGGGCATGAGCTTGGAAAACCATTTTCAGCTCTTCGAACATCTCATATGCTCCATGTCTCTCAAAACGCTTTTGGAGCCCCGGCTCTAAGCTGTAAAGCATGCCGCACTGAACGAGGGAGTAATCATCGGAACGTGACTGCCAAGCGTTCATAACGTCTTGTTCTGCAGGGAGAACAGGTGCGTCACCCAGCGGTGCTCGTAGGACATAATCTTTCTTGGCAGCTATGAGGATGATCCTCAGGTTCTGGACCCAGTCCCTATAGTTGCTGCCATCGTCTTTCAGCTTGGTTTTCTCTAGGAACGCGTTGAAGTTGTGGACTACGTTGGCCATTTGATCTACAAGACATATTGTAAATATTTTAGACTAAGTTCATGATAATAATGTTCATTTAATCAAATTATTTAATGAACTCCCACTTAGATAGACATACCTCTTCTAGTCCTCTAAGTATTACATGATCCAAGTTAACTAGGTCGTGTCCGATCATCACGTGAGACGGACTAGTCAACATTGGTGAACATCTACATGTTGATCGTAACTTCTATACGACTCATGCTCGACCTTTCGGTCTTCTGTGTTCCGAGGCCATGTCTGTACATGCTAGGCTCGTCAAGTCAACCTAAGTGTTTGCATGTGTAAATCTGTCTTACACCCGTTGTATGTGAACGTTAGAATCTATCACACCCGATCATCACGTGGTGCTTCGAAACAACGAACTGTCGCAACGGTGCACAGTTAGGGGGAACACTTCTTGAAATTACTAGGAGGGATCATCTTATTTACTACCGTCGTTCTAAGTAAACAAGATGCAAAACATGATAAACATCACATGCAATCAAATAATAAACGTGACATGATATGGCCAATATCACATAGCTCCTTTGATCTCCATCTTGGGGCTCCATGATCATCTTGTCACCGGCTTGACACCATGATCTCCATCATCGTGTCTCCATGAAGTTGCTCGCCAACTATTACTTCTACTACTATGGCTAACGCGTTTAGCAATAAAGTAAAGTAATTACATGGTGTTTCTCAATGACACGCAGGTCATACAAAAAATAAAGACAACTCCTATGGCTCCTGCCGGTTGTCATACTCATCGACATGCAAGTCGTGATTCCTATTACAATAGCATGAACATCTCATACATCACATATAGATCATTCATCATTCATCACAACTTTGGCCATATCATATCACAAAGCACTTGCTGCAAAAACAAGTTAGACGTCCTCTAATTGTTGTTGCAAGTTTTTTACGTGGCTGAATTAGGGTTCTAGCAAGAACGTTTTCTTACCTACGTGAAAGCCACAACGTGATTTGTCAACTTCTATTTACCCTTCACAAGGACCCTTTTCATCGAATCCGCTCCAACTAAAGTGGGAGAGACAGACACCCGCCAGCCACCTTATGCAACTAGTGCATGTTAGTCGGTGGAACCGGTCTCACGTAAGAGTACGTGTAAGGTTGGTCCGGTCCGCTTCATCCCACAATACCGCTGAAGCAAGATAAGACTAGTAGCGGCAAGAAAAGTTGACAAATCTATGCCCACAACAAATTCTGTTCTACTCGCGCAAGAAGAACTACGCATAGACCTAGCTCATGATGCCACTGTTGGAGAACGTTGCAGAAAACAAAAATTTTCCTACGGTTTCACCAAGATCCATCTATGAGTTCATCTAGCAACAAGTCATGGGAGAGAGATTGCATCTACATACCACTTTGTAGATCGCGAGCGGAAGCGTTCAATGAACGGGGATGAGGTAGTCGTACACGACGTGATCCAAATCACCGGAGATCCTAGCACCGAAAGGACGGCACCTCCGCGTTCAACACACGTACGGTCAGCGTAACGTCTCCTTCTTCTTGATCCAGCAAGGCAAAGGAGAGGTTGGGGAAGATGGCTCCAGCAGCAGCACGACGGCGTGGTGATGGTGGAGCTGCAGTACTCCGGCAGGGCTTCGCCGAGCTCTACGGAGGAGGAGGAGATGTTGGAGAGGGAGAGGGAGGCGCCAGAAGCAAGGGTGCGCGGCTGCCCCCTTCCCCTTCCCCCTTTATATAGCCCCCTAGGGGGGGCGCCGGCCCTAGGAGATGCAATCTCCTAGGGGGGCGGCGGCCAAGGGGTGGGGCTTGCCCCCCAAGCAAGGGGGGCGCCCCCCCTTTAGGGTTTCCCCCACCCTAGGCTCATGGGCCTCTAGGGGCTGGTTCCCCTTGGCCCATGCAGGCCAAGGCACACCCCTAGAGCCCATGTGGCCCCCCGAGGCAGGTGGCCCCACCCGGTGGTCCCCCCGAGACCCTCCGGTGGTCCCGGTACAATACCGATAACCCCGAAACTTGTCCCGATGGCCAAAACAACACTTTCTATATATAATTCTTTACCTCCGGACCATTCCGAAACTTCTCGTGACTTCCCGGATCTCATCCGGGACTCCGAACAACATTCGGGTTACTGCATATACATATCTTCACAACCCTAGCGTCACCGAACCTTAAGTGTGTAGACCCTACGGGTTCGGGAGACATGCAGACATGACCGAGATGGCTCTCGGGCAATAACCAACAGCGGGATCTGGATACCCATGTTGGCTCCCACATGCTCCACGATGATCTCATCGGATGAACCACGATGTCGAGGATTCAATTAATCCCGTATACGATTCCCTTTGTCAATCGGTATTTTACTTGCCCGAGATTCGATCGTCGGTATCCCAATACCTCGTTCAATCTCGTTACCGGAAAGTCACTTTTCTCGTACCGTAATGCATGATCCCGTGATCAAACACTTTGATCACATTGAGCTCATTATGATGATGCATTACCGAGAGGGCCCGGTGATACCTCTCCGTCAAGCGGAGTGACAAATCCCAGTCTCGATCCGTGTCAACCCAACAGACACTTTCAGAGATACCCGTAGCATACCTTTATAGTCACCCAGTTACGTTGTGACGTTTGGCACACCCAAAGCACTCCTACGGTATTCGGGAGTTACGCGATCTCATGGTCTAAGGAAAGGATACTTGACATTGGAAAACTCTAGCAAACGAACTATGCGATCTTATGCTATGTTTAGGATTGGGTCTTGTCCATCACATCATTCTCCTAATGATGTGATCTCGTTATCATTGACATCCAATGCCCATAGTCAGGAAACCATGACTATCTATTGATCAACGAGCTAGTCAACTAGAGGCTTACTAGGGACACATTGTTGTCTGATATTCACACATGTATTACGATTTCCGGATAACACAATTATAGCACGAATAAAGACAATTATCATGAATAAGGAAATATAATAATAATGCTTTTATTATTGCCTCTAGGGCATATTTCCAACATGAGAAGGTTGAGATGTCATTCAGTTGCATCATGTGGTGAGATCGAAGGAGAGTTTTGTGAGTGTTATTTTTTCATATCACATGAATTGGTGGGTAAATGAAATATATATGTTAACACTGGTTCTATAATCCTTTTTTATGATTATCTTTCGTTTCTTTTATTAAAGATTTTATTATTATTATGTGTACATATTTTAATAGGATGTCAAACACCCGAGAGTTTATCTATATTATGTATTGCACCGGATCTCCAAGAAATTGTGACATGTGTGCAGAACATAGATGATTCGGTTTTATCATATACAATATGTTATACCTATTACTGATCCTTTCTTGACAATTTTTTTGAGGTATAATATAGTTTCCCTGGTTCAACGTTAGCCAATAGAATCGCCCCAACATTGGCCAGATCGACTGGTTTGAGATCCTTCCATGCCTCCCTAGCTATCTTGTGAGTTGACCTTTGATTGAAAAGAAGTCCTAGAGGTTTAGAAGAACACTAGAGATTTTTTTTTAAGGTTTTCAATGCTAATACACGTTTCTAAGTTATATAGTGCAAGCGGTTGAGTTGGCTTGAACTTTCCTGTACAACTGAAGGTCCTTCTCGAGCGTGTGCAGCTTGATGTAACATCATGTAGTTTGTGATGCTGAATCAGTGTTTAGTAGGAACAACTTAGTGCATATGTATTTTGTGTGTACTGACTTAATGCCTGTAACACCACACAAGGTACAAAGGTAATGTAGATTTAGTGTAATGATTTGATTTTCAAAAAATATTTTGTGTCCTTAGAAAATTTGATGTTCGCAAAGTTTGTAATGACAGGTAATGTATGTAAGTGTACATTATCATACGAATGTTGGTTTCCATATGATATTTTCCCCATTATCAATTACTCGAGGGTGCGACTGAGTACAATACATGATGGTGACTTTGTCAAAATCCATTACATCTTTTTCTGTCATCAGCGACCAAAAAAATTACAATTACCGTTATCTCCTTAAAAATCAAAATGGGTGTGCTAGTGGGACAGGGATCCCTACTGCAGCGGCCATCATGTCAGTGGCCCAACTGCATCTAGCAGTACATCAGGGGAGATGCTTCCATGGTGGTGGTGGGAGGGGGGTGATTCTGAGCCAGGTGTGGCATTGATAGGTTGAGAGATGGAGATGGTGGTGGAAGAAGAAGAAAAGTTACGATTTAACGATAAGAAGTTGACAATGCTATTGACGTGCATACGATACAAAACATATATGGTTAATCACAATTGTTGTAAAACTATTAGAATATATATCTATTCCCCCTTTACAATGCACGGGCAATTTCTTCATGAGGGTGAGGCTTAGGGGGGTGGGCATAACTGGCAGGAGCAACTCTAAAACTTAATGCATGGGGTGCCGGGGGGTCGGAGTTGTTCATCGGGGTGAGGCTTAGATGGATGGGTGGGCCGGCAGCCAGCGTGGTGGTGAGGAGGTCGAGGGGGGTGGCGATATCCGCCGAACGAGGGGGTGGGGGTGGGGGTGGAGGTCGGAGTTTAGGCCTGGTTAGGTCATGGTTGAGGAGGAGGAACCGTCGCGAAACAAGAGGAAGAATGTGTGACGGTGCATGGGGTACCGGGGGAGGGGGTCGGAGTTGTTCATCAGGCTGATGCTTAGATGGATGGGTGGGGCAGCAGCCAGCATGGTCGTGGAGGAGGTCGAGGGGAGGGTGGGGCGGCGATATCCACCGGCCGTGGGGGTGGGGGTGGAGGCAGGAGGTTAGGTCTGGGTAGGACATGGTTGAGGAGGAGGAACCGTCACAGAACAAGAGGAAGAAGGTGCGGGAGGAAGAAGATGAACAGGTGACGGCATGCTCCTAACCGTTGGATATTGATTTGATGGACAAAGATAAAAGTGACAGGCGCAAAAAGATTTTCAGGTACCTGACATATAGGTGCCCCCGCTGATTTATTTTCAATCATTTGCCCATAGCAACGCACGGGCACTTAACTATTTACATAATACGACATAAAATATTATTTATATTTTTATATGTTCCACTTTGTTCATCAGAGATAAAAAATGATGGATTCGAATGATGTTTCAGAGATATCATCTCACATAGACTTCAATTATTATGCAATGGTGTATGTGTTATATTGTCTCTATCCAAATTTAACATACATTATCTTTATATAACTTCAGCAACATATTTCAAAAGCCCGTGGCAATGCACGGGCATTCTACTAGTATGAATTAATTTATGTGCTTTGGTGTTAGTCATTCTTTTGAAAAATGTAGTGTATTTTCCACTCATGTTCTTCCAGCCTTCTTTTTGTTGTTGTTAGTGTGTTCTTGGTCACATTGCAACGATAGTTAGCAATACATGTATCCAGAGTTTTCGTATGTTATGATTTATCTTTCCTACAACCAGTACATTTTTTCGCTTGGGCGACTTGTTGCTTGCATGCTGACAGGCATGACAAAAGGCATCCATGATTGTGAGTTTCACTTCATTGCTCCATTGCAACCCCGAAAGGTAGAGTGTTTTCGTTTTATAGCTTTTATGTTCTAGTTGCATTGTCACCTAAATATTTAAAATTCAAGGTTTTGTGTTTGTTGCGTGTCTCATATTCTGAGAGCATTTTCATTGATTTGGTCTCCATGATGTGTACAACAATGTCTAGGATGCAGTTCAAGCAAATTATTTTTCTTTATTTTCAAGATATTTGCTTATGCTGTCTAATAGAGATAATTGCCTTCTTTTAGTCGACATGCCGAGAAACAGTAAATCGAGAATTATTTAGTTCATTGCATGGTCAGCTCTCCATCATAACAACCACTCTGCTTGTGGCGTTTATGTCCTAAATTCCCAGGTTAGTATGAAACCACCACATCTACACTCTACTTGGCACAAATTGTGTGCTTCTTACTTCCTCAAGAGGGAACCAAAAGTATGTTACATGAAAATTTTGCCCGGTAGATTGTGAACCACTACTTCAGACATGGACTATATATGGAACAAATTAGCCATAAGTTCTGGCTTAATGCTGATATTTCTGGTTCTCTAATAATGATGTCTACACAAATAGTGTCAAGAGACTGTTACTACAACCCATTCTTTAGTTTTTGCCAGTATGTACATTATGTTCAAATTTTTTTAATTCATGTGGTGTAGATTGATGATATATGATGCTTTCATGGCTTAGTACAAGAAATAATCGATGATATTCCCTAGCCTAGGGTCATTGGTTGCTATCTTTTTATTGTCATAGTTTGGTGAAATGGATTCAGATGGTGTAAGTGCATCTAGTGCCACCCCTAGTTGGTTTTGGAGTATTGGCGACAAACCCGGTTGAGGGACTAATGTGTTTGTGAGAATTGCAGGATAACACAGGTAGTAGTCCCTCATTGATTCGGTTTACCTACCGGAGATGACCCCTAAAAATGTATGAAGACATTGACGACAATGGTGGTATGTGAAGATATTCATACTGAAGACTATGACATGAGAATACATTGAGTGAAGACTATGGAGCGCGAAGACTTAGTCGTTTCGTTGTTTCCTTTTCTTCTTTGTTGAGTCATAGGAACCACTGTACTGTTAAGTGGGGTCCAAGTGAACAAAGTCAGAGTGACTGAAGTGATGCTCAACCAAAATCCTATGTCTTCAAGTGAAGACAATGAGAGCAAATCTTATCCAGAGCTGGATGAGTCAGCTTTGCTTGTAGCCCAAGTAAAGTTGCCGCGTGTGTTTGAAATCTGACCGTTGGAACACATGTCAGTTCCTTAGTGACCTAGGGTCATTTCGAACATATCAGGTCGGGTTGCCTAGTGGCTATAAATATCCCACCCCCTAAACCATAAATTGGTGGCTGCTCAGAGTTAGTGCACGGCTTTTGTCGTATTGAGAGCAACCCACCTCGAAGCCTTTGAGAGAGAGAAATCCTTGCGAGGACAAAGCCCAAACACCCAGAGCCAAAGAGTGTTAGGCATCACTGAAGTCTTTCTGTCTGCGTGACCTAAGACTTATTACAGTTGAGGATTGTGAATCCTCCGGCCGGTTAGGCGTCATGTTCTGAGCATCCAAGAGTCATTGTGGATCGCCGGTGAACGAAGTCTATGAAGGTTTGGAAGTCTACCTTGAAGACTTACCAGAGTAATTGGGCGAGGACTGGGTGTCCTTAGCTCAAGGGGAATAAGGTGAAGATGTTGTCTTCTGAGTTGAATCTCAGCCTCCCTAACCAAACGTACAGTTGTCACAACAACTGGAACTGGTCCAACAAATCCTGTGTCCTCAACAAGTGACTGGTTCTATCCTCTCCCTCTCTTTACTTAGAGTTTGTCTTCGTGAAGTCATGGCCTGTTTGCTTTACCTATTTGTCTTCACTGTCTGACTAGTATCTTAGTTTGGCTTCATACCATCTTCCATCCTGATCCTCACTACCTAGCTGCTATTTGTCTTCGTACTCTCACGCTATTGCATGCTTGACTATGGCTTGCCTAGTGTAGTTTATATTCCGCTGCATATCAATAGGGTCATTTTTATTGTTTGTCTTCGAAACTTCCATGATTTGAAGACTTTCATAAAAATTGCCCATTCACCCCCCTCTAGTCGATAACTAGCACTTTTAATTGGTATCAGAGCAAGGTACTCCCTTGTTCTGTGTGATTCGGTTTAACCACCTGGAGTTTTAGCTATGTCGACTGCAGGGATAATCAAAGTCTCCGCTGCTTGCCCCGTGTTCGATGGAACTGAATATCCCTACTGGAAGAATAAGATGCGCATGCATCTTGAAGCCATTGATGTCGACCTCTGGTATGTCATCAAGAATGGCGTTCCCAAGACCGGTGAAGGTGTCACCCCTGCTGATGTCAAGAAGTTCATTCAACTGGACTCTGCTGCCAAGAATATCATCTGTGGTCATCTGACCAAAGGACAGTATGGCCGCGTGAGTGCTATCCAAGGTCAATGAAGGCGTCTCAACCCAGAGAGATCAAAGGATTAGTGTTCTTCGCAACCTCTTCAACCGCTTCAAGAGAAACGACAATGAAAATGTCCAGCTCACGTTTGATCGCCTAACCGACATCACAAATGAGCTTCGTGCTCTCGGCGCCACTGAGATTACCAAGCATGAAATCTTCAAGACACTACTGAGATCACTTGACAGCTCCTTTGACACCCTTGCCCTCATGATACAAGAACGTCCTGACTTCAAGACACTCGATCCGTCTGATATACTTGAGAGGCTCAACGCACATGAGTTACAGCTGTCTGAGAAAAGAGATATCTATGGTCCCAACTGTGGCCGAACTCGCGCTTTGAAGTCAAAAGCTGTTTCCTCATCTAAAGAAGAATCTGACTGCAGTTCTGATGATCCTGAAGACATTGGAAAGGAACTTGCTATGCTTGTGAAGAAGTTCCAGAAGTTCACTAAGAAGAAGGGCTACAGAAAGTCTTCACGATCCAGCTCAAGAAATGATGAAGCTTCCACTCATGACTACAAGAAGAGAACATGTCACAAGTGTAAGAAACCTGGACACTACATCTCTGAGTGTCCGCTATGGGACAATGAGAAGAAGAAGAAGAAGAGCAAGGAATATGATTCTGATGACAAGAAGAAGAAGAAGAAGTCTTCAAAGTCTTCTTCCAAGTCCACATCCAAGTCTTCATCTCATAAGAAGAGCTCATCTGACAATGCACGTGCTTTTGTTTGCAAGGAGATGGATTCAGATGAGGAGTCTGCTTCTGAGGAGGCGGAGGTGGAGTCTGAGGAGGAGTCTGACCCTGGCGTCGCATGTCTGGCTCTAGCCACAACCTACGTTGCCAAGTCCATCTTCAACACTGAAGACAATGACTTCCACACCAACGCTGAAGCTGATGATAAGGACGACCCTGCTCCCACCTACTGCTTCATGGCACGTGGTGCCAAGGTAAAATCACGCGATGCTTCCTTTCAAACATCTAGTGAAGATGACTCTAATTGTGAATCCAAACCCATCTACAAAACACTTGCTAAAATTGCAACTGAACAACAAAAGGTTATGGAACATACTAAAAAACTGTTAGACAAAAGCGATGACCTGTTGGACGCGGAAATGACCCGTTCATAGTCCTTAGTTGAAGACATAAAAAATCTTCATGCTAAGTACCAAGAACTTGAAAGTCGTCATGAAACGCTCTCGACCACTCATGAAAAGCTCTCCTATGATTATCTTCAAAGGAAGCAAGAGCTTGAGAAATTGAGAGCGGCTCATGAAGATCTTCAAAAAGAGAATGAGTCACTTCACGCTCAACAGATCAGTCCCGCTCAGGATGGATTTGAACCACCATGCCTAAAATGTCTTGAGCGTGATAACGCTACCTCTGTTGCTGAATGTTCCACTGCTGCTACTATTGCATTGTCTTCAACTACTGATGTGGTAACTAACCCCTCTGCTGAGGATACCACTACTATTGCTGATGAAAATGTTAGGTTGAAGACATTGCTTGAAACATGGATGTACAAAAGTCTAAAAGGGCATTAGACACTGTGCAATGTCCTCAAAACACAGATCCTTAACCAAAACCCTAGGAAAGAGGGTGTTGGGTTCGAGAGGAAAATGAATGGTGATGGTTCCTACTGGAAGCCTGAGCAGTACCCCAAAACCACATGGGTTGCTGCAACGGGACCTTCAGTGGACCCATCCACCTTATCTGGCTTTACCTGTGCTAACCCTGTTGTCATTGATGAATCCCTTGATGCAAACTATAAATTGTTCAAGAATTAGAATGGTGAAGTGTTTGCCAGATATGTTGGTACTAACTGCAGGAATGGGCCACCTATGAAGAAGATCTGGGTTCCCAAAAGCTATCTTGAGAATCTTCCAGTGAATGTCATCATGACACCACCTGGGAAGAAGACAAACCCCAGACCAAATGCTTCATATGGTCCAAAGGCTTCATACAGACCGAGGACTCACCTGAGTCACCCTAACGCAAATGTTTTGCAGGTAAACCATACTCAGACTTAAGAATATGAGCGTGTGTCTTCAAACCGCTATGTTCATAGAACTAATAATTTTTCTGCTTATTCATATGAGTATAATTCATCTCCTGCAAGGCTATTTGCTAGGGCTCCAAAGCCGAAATTCTCATATGCTGCACTTAGACTCATTGCTTCTAAGCCACCCCTGAAGATGTGGGTGGTTAAGAAGAATTAACTTTCTCTTGCAGGGTAAGGTCTCCAGCCAGAAATCAAAGGCGTTTGATGCTATTGCTGGGGACCTAAAACATCTTGTAGGGCGCAAGATCAAATGCCCAAATGGTCGTACTATGTATTGTGACACCCCAAAAATTTGACCTTGTTTTAATGAATTAAAATTTTGTCAGGAATTAAAACTTTGAATTTTTGAGCTCCATTTTGATTTTTTCTTAATCATTTTCTTCCCTGTTGTGATGAGCTTTTCCCAAGGAGAAAACTTTTCAAATATGTTATTGGACTTTTTTGATCTCTCAAGAGAAACTTTTCCTTATTTAATATAACTAATTAAATAATTAAGTTGCTTGATCTTTACTTTCTTGAAAATGGTTTTTCAAGGTTAAATGGCCATATTTGAACTACAACCATTTGATAAATTCACTTAAAATTCCCACAAAAATTTGGAGATGTCATGTGATGTTATTAAATAACTTTTGTGCAAAAACATCTTTATTTCATGAAATAAATTGAGCTCTACACCTAAATTTCTTCTCTGGTCCAGTGGGCATTTTTGCACTACAACCCATTTAAATATTCCTTTCTAGCCTCCACCAAAATTTTGGGATGTTAGTAGCAGCATATGATTCAACTTTATGTGAAAACCCAGTGTTGTTATTTGCAAATTTTGAGTGAATCAACCTCATTTTCATTCTGGACCAACTTGATGGTTTGTACAACAACCATATTTTTGCTTGCTCTTTAGCCCTTGATTCTTTCTCCTACTTGTAGCCCTCCATGTTAAACCCTTAAGTCCAGGAGCATGCACCCTTGGGATCATTTTTGGTTCATGAAATGATGCCATTTATTTCCTGTCCAGAATTGAAATTCTGCAAAACTTGCACTAACAAGTTTCTCCTTTTGCCAAACTAACCCCACCACTCTCTCTTGCATCTAAGAAGACACTGATCTGGAGTTTTTGACCACTCCAAGACTTGCCTGAGTGCCCTTGGCATTTTGTCAAACACCTTGTGGGCATGATCTGTTTTGGCATGATTCCTGTCATTGCACTATGATCTTGCACCTCTGATCAGACTAGCATGTCCACTAGACTCCTAGTTGCTCCTAACCTCGATCTGCTAAACCCCAACCTCACCTGTGACCTGTAGCATGCCGCGGCATTGTGTCGAACATCTCCCGTGCGTGCACTAGACGCGCCCAGAGCGCGCGTATTGCACGATGCCGCGCCCGAGCCGACACGCTGGCCCCCTGGTTTTGGCCCGCTCTGCAGCACCACGCCACGCGCTACCCTCCTCGCAGCAACGCGCCAAGCCGCCCTGGCAGCCAACAGCGCCGCCACCAGAGTCCCTTCGGCGGCACGCCACGGCCGCCCGACAGCCCCTGCTCATGTCGGCGCCGCCCGAGCCACCCCGGCTCGCCACCTGGCCCCTGGCACAGCACGAGCTCATCCGCAGCCTTGTCTGCTAGCCCTCGTCGCCGCCACGTCGCCCTAGCTACAGAGAGACGGTTCGCCGGAGAGCTTATCCACGGCCGCCGCGGAACCGACCTCGTCGCGCTATATAAGGACGCCCCAAGACCATTCGAGTACGCAGGCGAACTCAGGCTACCCCCAGGGCACCCCCACAGCCCGCAATCGTCGGGGAAGCGCCGTCTTCCCCAACTCCGACAACCGCAGCCGCCGCCACTGCTTCGGCCGTTCTGGCGCCACCAGAGGCTCCCCCTCTCCACTCTCTCCACCAGGAACCCCCGCATCCTCCCGTGAGCCCGTTCCACTACTCAATCTTGATCGAGACTCGCCGCGGGCAAGTTTTCACTTTTTCCGACGACCACCGTCCGCCGCGGAGCTCGCCGTCGACAGCTCCGTCTACCCCAGAGAACAAAACGACCACCGGAGTGACCACCTCGGCCCCCTGAATCCGCTGGTGGTCTCAGCTTTCCCAACGGAGCCACCGTTCGCCGGCGACGATCGCCGGAGCCCCGCTCCGCTCGGGCAGAGGAGGGAGACAGCGCGGGCGACTGGTCAAACCTGACCAGTGGGCCAGGCGGGCCCACTGTCAGTGACCCCCGCACCGGTCCATGTGTTTAAGTGAAGGCGTATAACCCCCCCCCCCCCCCCAGTACGTCTCCTTCGCTCCGAAAGCGTATTTTCCCCCTGAAACGTTTTCTTTTCTGTTTTATTTTTAAACACAGATTTGACCAGAACTTTGACTGCCTATAACTCTTTAAATACAACTCCAAATGAGTTGATTCTTTTTCCTACCTCCTTCAAATTTGGTCTAGTTTATTTTAAGATTTATTTCAAAATTTTCCAAACAACTTTTTTGCACTGATTTTGAAATGTGTGTTAATTCAAATACATTATTAAAATAGGATTTTGGAGAGAAAGAAGAAACTTTCAAAGTTTTGGAGAGCACCTCACCCCTCCACAACTTAAAGGCAAGCATTCTGAACCCTGGCATAATGTTTTTGGTGTGTTATTAGACACGTTTATAACACCACCTTATTTCAGATGACTTGTTATTTCATGTGACATGATCATTTGCATGGAAGCATATTAGTGATTTCCTTGCTGTTGGATATGAAAATGATTGTGATGGTAATCATCCTCATATGCCTTGCACGCATGCCGGAAAGGAATCCGGGAAAGCCTCGGCCTTGGGTAGGCGTGAGCTTGTCGCCGATCCCCGTCGGGACGGTTATGTCCGGTATGGCATGGTAAGGTACATTGAGTGGTGATTTCTTCAGTTGAGATATATATTTGATATACATGTCATGCAGGAACTTATAAACCTCCTGAGTCGACCGTAGATCGAGTCTTGTTCCAGTAACCCCCATACTTGCCTCGTACTACCACTCGTCCCTGCCTCAGGTAGGGTACGGTTCAGTAAGTCGTCAACCCCTTTCCAGCACACAACGTACAGAGAGGCCATGGTGGAAGATATCGGTTGTAGCCGGTAGGCATGCTACCTGGTCAGGGGGCATGGGTGTTTTCCGGTTGGGACCGAGAGGGGAGGCCACCCCTTAGAGCGCGCGATATAAATTTGATCCCATGCTACACGAGGTTGTAGCCTCCCCACTTAGAGTTTTGCATAACAAGTGTCGTGGGTGATTCCAGACACCGATGAGTTAAGCTGGTGTGTGCAAGTTAGGCGTGTTTTCAACTAAAAGGCCGTAGACGGAATTAGTCCGATGGACTAAAGGAATCCGTTACTCGTGGGTAAAGAGTACACACTCTGCAGAGTTTAAACCTATTCGAATAGCCGTGTCCATGGTTAAGGATTACAGTCTGGGATGGGTCAAGTGTTGGTCTTAGTGTCGGTCTTTGGAGGAGAAACTATTAAACCCGAATACTGAATTATTACTTGTGATATATGATGGTTATGATTATTATCACTATGGACTAACCGTTTGCATGATTTGAAATAGAGAATATCCCTGGGACGGTACTACCTCCTGGATATTCACCATGATTGTTTTATTTCTTTTAAAGCCCTTTATGTGGTGTCGCTCAGACGCCCGACTGTGGCATTTCTTTTAAAGCCCTTTATGTGGTGTCGCTCAGACGCCCGACTGTGGCATTTCTCTTAAAGCCCTTTATGTGGTGTCGCTCAGACGCCCGACTGTAGCATTTCTTTTAAAGCCCTTTATGTGGTGTCGCTCAGACGCCCGACTGTGGCATTTCTCTTAAAGCCCTTTATGTGGTGTCGCTCAGACGCCCGACTGTGGCATTTCTTTTAAAGCCCTTTATGTGGTGTCGCTCAGACGCCCGACTGTGGCATTTCTTTTAAAGCCCTTTATGTGGTGTCGCTCAGACGCCCGACTGTGGCATTTCTTTTAAAGCCCTTTAGGTGGTGTCGCCCAGACGCCGACTGTGGCACATTTTATTATTTCATTTACTTGTTTGATTGCCCGTGCATTCCTTAAATATTTACTCGCATACATCATGAACCTTATTCCATAATGTTCGGAGTAATCACAGAATATTTTAAAACATGTTTATCAGTGGCTATATTATACCTGTGTTCTTAAATGTTTGCGAGTACATTCAAAGTACTCACTGGCTTGTCCCTGGCTATTGTCTTGGCCAGATTACTGGCTTGGAGAGGAGCGTTGCGACGACAGCCTCGCAACCTAAGCAACGGTGATAGCAGCCTCGCGAAGATAGGAGTTATCCTGGTCAGCTGTTCCCGTGGGAAATGGAGTCCCATAGTCGTGGTGATCCACAAACCGCTTCCGCCCTCAGCCACTAGAAACCATTTGTTGTACCCATAGGCCACAATGGTCTTGTACTGCATTTTTGTACTCTTTCTTGGAATTTCTGTATCAAGTTGGTGTCTCGTCAGCTAACAGTAATCCTGGGGCTGGTGAGCACAACGGCCATTTTCTGGAAATTAATGCCCGGAAAACCGGTCGTGACAGACTTGGTATCAGAGCCAGGCTGACCATTGGCTAATCCTATCCTAGCCAGGTCAAAAATCTTAGGTAAACCAACCCACCAAGCCATAACCAAAACCCCAGCCAAGCTTCTCCTGCAAGATAGCCCCACAGTGACCCGACACCTTTTGGCAGTCGGTGCCCAACCTAGCCGTCAAACATGCGCCAGTGACCAAATCCTGAATAGTCTTTCTCGCAAGCGTGCGAAGGAAGACTCCGTCCCCTTTTTCCTATAAAAAGGGGCACGGTAGCCCCAAACCAGCACAACACAGCCGCTATTCTAAACCGAGCCACAATGCCTGGTCCAGTCGTGCACAATGAGACCCGCGGAGAAGCCTCAACATCCACCAGGCACGCCCGCTTGGATGTAAAAGAGGTAGACTAAGTCACCCGAGTAATATCGAGTCCTGGAGTATTCTCACTTGTAACCGCGTGACCTTGCCAAAGCACCTCTCACCTTGTGCACCACCCTCACAACCATTTCTTGCCATGCCGAGCCCCAGCATTCATCTGAGAACCCCAGATGCAACCCCGGGTAGTTTTGTCAAGATATTGTGGGATTTTACCTGCAGTACCATGGGCGCTACCCAGCCACCCCAGTACGAGCTATTCAAATCGAGAATCACCTCTTCCACCTCGAGATACTGGGCAGCAGTGCACATCCCTCCCGTGAACTCAGACCAAGTCCCAACAGAGGTCTCCTTCGTGGGGAAATCTATGCCGACCCCGCTTAAGGCCATAGAGGCTACTGCATATGAAGCGCTTGCTCGCCTTCGATTCGCGGTACCCTATGCTAGCGAACGAGGGTATTATTACTTCCCGAGCCGTGCAGCGCCCGGAGGAGTAACATCTTTTCCTGGTGGACGAATTGAGAAAGACCCAGTCCTAGCCAACCTGGTCCAGTATGTCATCGCTCAAGAACGCTTCACCCAACGTGTGATGGGTTATCTCCAGAGTCTCGCGGATTTAAATCCTCAGATCGCCATCGGCAGGTCACTGAGGCCCGGCCAGGAGAGACGCATTCATCGACTGGTTAAACCCCTTTCCCCGATAGAGGAGGAATGTGTCTCAGTACCAAAAACGTTCTCGCAGGACCCCGTCCAGTTACCGTTTCCATTTTAAGCATCGCTGCTGTGTTCATTGTTGCAACATTTAATTATGTATTGTGACTTATGCGTGGTAACCTGAGCTTGCAAGTTATTTGGTTTCTACTAATATGAATAGTTTTGTTGTGACTTGTGCCCCTTTATTGGTAACCGTTCTCCCCTCGCGAAAGATCCCCGAGAGATTTTGTTTTTCAAAGCAACCCTCAGCCAATCTCGAGGACGAGATTTTTCTTAAGGGGGGTAGTGTTGTGACACCCCAAAAATTTGACCTTGTTTTAATGAATTAAAATTTTGTCAGGAATTAAAACTTTGAATTTCTGAGCTCCATTTTGATTTTTTCTTAATCATTTCCTTCCCTGTTGTGATGAGCTTTTCCCAAGGAGAATTTTTTTCAAATATGTTATTGGACTTTTTTGATCTCTCAAGAGAAACTTTTCCTTATTTAATATAACTAATTAAATAATTAAGTTGCTTGATCTTTACTTTCTTGAAAATGGTTTTTCAAGGTTAAATGGCCATATTTGAACTACAACCATTTGATAAATTCACTTAAAATTCCCACAAAAATTTGGAGATGTCATGTGATGTTATTAAATAACTTTTGTGCAAAAACATCTTTATTTCATGAAATAAACTGAGCTCTACACCTAAATTTCTTCTCTGGTCCAGTGGGCATTTTTGCACTACAACCCATTTAAATATTCCTTTCTAGCCTCCACCAAAATTTTGGGATGTTAGTAGCAGCATATGATTCAACTTTATGTGAAAACCCAGTGTTGTTATTTGCAAATTTTGAGTGAATCAACCTCATTTTCATTCTGGACCAACTTGATGGTTTGTACAGCAACCATATTTTTGCTTGCTCTTTAGCCCTTGATTCTTTCTCCTACTTGTAGCCCTCCATGTTAAACCCTTAAGTCCAGGAGCATGCACCCTTGGGATCATTTTTGGTTCATGAAATGATGCCATTTATTTCCTGTCCAGAATTGAAATTCTGCAAAACTTGCACTAACAAGTTTCTCCTTTTGCCAAACTAACCCCACCACTCTCTCTTGCATCTAAGAAGACACTGATCTGGAGTTTTTGACCACTCCAAGACTTGCATGAGTGCCCTTGGCATTTTGTCAAACACCTTGTGGGCATGATCTGTTTTGGCATGATTCCTGTCATTGCACTATGATCTTGCACCTCTGATCAGACTAGCATGTCCACTAGACTCCTAGTTGCTCCTAACCTCGATCTGCTAAACCCCAACCTCACCTGTGACCTGTAGCATGCCGCGGCATTGTGTCAAACATCTCCCGTGCGTGCACTGGACGCGCCCAGAGCGCGCGTATTGCACGATACCGCGCCCGAGCCGACATGCTGGCCCCCTGGTTTTGGCCCGCTCTGCAGCGCCACGCCACGCGCTACCCTCCTCGCAGCAATGCGCCAAGCCGCCCTGGCAACCAACAGCGCCGCCACCAGAGTCCCTTTGGCGGCACGCCACGGCCGCCCGACAGCCCTTGCTCATGTCGGCGCCGCCCGAGCCACCCCGGCTCGCCACCTGGCCCCTGGCATAGCACGAGCTCATCCACAGCCTTGTCTGCTAGCCCTCGTCGCCGCCACGTCGCCCTAGCTACAGAGAGGTGGTTTGCCGGAGAGCTTATCCACGGCCGCCGCGGAACCGACCTCGTCGCGCTATATAAGGACGCCCCGAGACCATTCGAGTACGCAGGAGAACTCAGGCTACCCTCAGGGCACCCCCACAGCCCGCAATCATCGGGGAAGCGCCGTCTTCCCCAACTCCGACAACCGCAGACGCCGCCACTGCTTCGGCCGTTCTGGCGCCACCAGAGGCTCCCCCTCTCCACTCTCTCCACCAGGAACCCCCGCATCCTCCCGTGAGCCCGTTCCACTACTCAATCTTGATCGAGACTCGCCGCGGGCAAGTTTTCACTTTTTCCGACGACCACCGTCCGCCGCGGAGCTCGCCGTCGACAGCTCCGTCTACCCTAGAGAACAAAACGACCACCGGAGTGACCACCTCGGCCCCCTGAATCCGCTGGTGGTCTCAGCTTTCCCAACGGAGCCACCGTTCGCCGGCGACGATCGCCGGAGCCCCACTCCGCTCGGGCAGAGGAGGGAGACAGCGCGGGCGACTGGTCAAACCTGACCAGTGGGCCAGGCGGGCCCACTGACAGTGACCCCCGCACCGGTCCACGTGTTTAAGTGAAGGCGTATAACCCCCCCCAGTACGTCTCCTTCGCTCCGAAAGCGTATTTTCCCCCTGAAACGTTTTCTTTTCTGTTTTATTTTTAAACACAGATTTGACTAGAACTTTGACTGCCTATAACTCTTTAAATACAACTCCAAATGAGTTGATTCTTTTTCCTACCTCCTTCAAATTTGGTCTAGTTTATTTTAAGATTTATTTCAAAATTTTCCAAACAACTTTTTTGCACTGATTTTGAAATGTGTGTTAATTCAAATACATTATTAAAATAGGATTTTGGAGAGAAAGAAGAAACTTTCAAAGTTTTGGAGAGCACCTCACCCCTACACAACTTAAAGGCAAGCATTCTGAACCCTGGCATAATGTTTTTGGTGTGTTATTAGACACGTTTATAACACCACCTTATTTCAGATGACTTGTTATTTCATGTGACATGATCATTTGCATGGAAGCATATTAGTGATTTCCTTGCTGTTGGATATGAAAATGATTGTGATGGTAATCATCCTCATATGCCTTGCACGCATGCCGGAAAGGAATCCGGGAAAGCCTCGGCCTTGGGTAGGCGTGAGCTTGTCGCCGGTCCCCGTCGGGACGGTTATGTCCGGTATGGCATGGTAAGGTACATTGAGTGGTGATTTCTTCAGTTGAGATATATATTTGATATACATGTCATGCAGGAACTTATAAACCTCCTGAGTCGACCGTAGATCGAGTCTTGTTCCAGTAACCCCCATACTTGCCTCGTACTACCACTCGTCCCTGCCTTAGGTAGGGTACGGTTCAGTAAGTCGTCAACCCCTTTCCAGCACACACCGTGCAGAGAGGCCATGGTGGAAGATATCGGTTGTAGCCGGTAGGCATGCTACCTGGTCAGGGGGCATGGGTGTTTTCCGGTTGGGACCGAGAGGGGAGGCCACCCCTTAGAGCGCGCGATATAAATTTGATCCCATGCTACGCGAGGTTGTAGCCTCCCCACTTAGAGTTTTGCTTAACAAGTGTCGTGGGTGATTCCAGACAGCGATGAGTTAAGCTGGTGTGTGCAAGTTAGGCGTGTTTTCAACTAAAAGGCCGTAGACGGAATTAGTCCGATGGACTAAAGGAATCCGTTACTCGTGGGTAAAGAGTACACCCTCTGCAGAGATTAAACCTATTCGAATAGCTGTGTCCATGGTTAAGGATTACAGTCTGGGATGGGTCAAGTGTTGGTCTTAGTGTCGGTCTTCGGAGGAGAAACTATTAAACCCGAATATTGAATTATTACTTGTGATATATGATGGTTATGATTATTATCATTATGGACTAACCATTTGCATGATTTGAAATAGAGAATATCCCTGGGACGGTACTACCTCCTGGATATTCACCATGATTGTTTTATTTCTTTTAAAGCCCTTTATGTGGTGTCGCTCAGACGCCCGACTGTGGCATTTCTTTTAAAGCCCTTTATGTGGTGTCGCTCAGACGCCCGACTGTGGCATTTCTCTTAAAGCCCTTTATGTGGTGTCGCTCAGACGCCCGACTGTGGCATTTCTCTTAAAGCCCTTTATGTGGTGTCGCTCAGACGCCCGACTGTGGCATTTCTCTTAAAGCCCTTTATGTGGTGTCGCTCAGACGCCCGACTGTGGCATTTCATTTAAAGCCCTTTATGTGGTGTCACTCAGACGCCCGACTGTGGCATTTCTCTTAAAGCCCTTTATGTGGTGTCGCTCAGACGCCCGACTGTGGCATTTCTTTTAAAGCCCTTTATGTGGTGTCGCTCAGACGCCCGACTGTGGCATTTCTTTTAAAGCCCTTTATGTGGTGTCGCTCAGACGCCCGACTGTGGCATTTCTTTTAAAGCCCTTTAGGTGGTGTCGCCCAGACGCCCGACTGTGGCACATTTTATTATTTCATTTACTTGTTTGATTGCCCGTGCATTCCTTAAATATTTACTCGCATACATCATGAACCTTATTCCATAATGTTCGGAGTAATCACAGAATATTTTGAAACATGTTTATCAGTGGCTATATTATACCTGTGTTCTTAAATGTTTGCGAGTACATTCAAAGTACTCACTGGCTTGTCCCTGGCTATTGTCTGGGCCAGATTACTGGCTTGGAGAGGAGCGTTGCGACGACAGCCTCGCAACCTAAGCAACGGTGATAGCAGCCTCGCGAAGATAGGAGTTATCCTGGTCAGCTGTTCCCGTGGGAAATGGCGTCCCATAGTCATGGTGATCCACAAACCGCTTCCGCCCTCAACCACTAGAAACCATTTGTTGTACCCGTAGGCCACAATGGTCTTGTACTGCATTTTTGTACTCTTGCTTGGAATTTCTGTATCAAGTTGGTGTCTCGTCAGCTAACAGTAATCCTGGGGCTGGTGAGCACAACGGCCATTTTCTGGAAATTAATGCCCGGAAAACCGGTCGTGACATGTATTTTGTTCCTGAATCGTTTACCATTCATCCTATCAGTCCTAATCTTGATCTAAGCTTCAATAATCCTCTTGCCCGTCAAATGTTTATGCTTCACAATGCTCTTGGTGAAGCCTATCCCCCTAACTGTACTGTAGGGTATGACACCTCGTGCTTCAGAATGGATTATGGACAGCAGATGCACTAATCACATGACTGGTGATCGAAGTATTCTTATGGACTCAACTTTACGTCCATCTGATAAGAGTCACATCACATTTGCTGACACTGGTAAAAGCAAGGTATTGGGTCTAGGTAGAGTTGCAATCTCAAAGGATCAGCACATGGATAAAGTGATGCTTGTTGAATCCCTTGGTTTCAACTTAATGTCTATCTCAATGCTTTGCGACTTGAACATGATTGTGATATTTGGAAAATATCGTTGCCTTGTACTTATGGAATCTGACAAATCTCTAGTCTTTGAAGGGTACCGGAAAGATGATCTGTACATGGTAGATTTCTCAGCAGGTCCACAGCTTGCCATATGTCTTCTTGCAAAAGCTTCAGAGTGCTGGCTATGGCATCGGAGGCTGGGGCATGCTGGCATGAGGAACTTACACACTCTCGCCAAGAAGAAGCATGTCATAGGCATCGAGGGCGTCAAATTCAAGAAGGATCATTTGTGCGGTGCCTGCGAAGCTGGAAAGATGACTAGGGCCAAGCATCCCTCGAAGACAATCATGACGACATCTCAACCCTTCGAGCTGCTACACATGGACTTATTTGGCCCTACTCACTACTCTACCCTCACAACAACTGCTTGTCTCTATGGCTTCGTCATTGTTGATGATTACTCAAGATATACATGGGTGCACATAATCCTCTACAAGATTGAAGTGCAAGATGTCTTCAGACGCTTCGGCAATCGAGCCATGAACAATTATGGCGTCAAGATCAAGCATATCGGAAGTGACAACGGCACTGAGTTCAAGAACACTGGACTTGATCTTTATCTGGATACAATGGGAATCACTCATGAGTTCTCCGCTCCGTACACACCTCGGCAAAATGGCATCATGGAGCGCAAGAACATAACCCTCATTGAGATGGCTCGAACAATGCTCGATGAGTACAAGACACCAAGAAAATTCTGGCCTGAAGCTATTGATACAACATGTCATGTCATCAACCGTGTTTACATCCATAAGCTTCTGAATAAAACATCTTATGAACTACTCACTGGCAAGAAGCCAAATGTCAGTTACTTCAGAGTATTTGGAGCTAGGTGCTGGATCAGGGATCCACATCACAAATCAAAATTTGCACCTAAAGCTCACGAAGGCTTCATGCTCGGTTACGGAAAGGACTCCCACTCGTACAGAGTCTTCAACCTCTATCTCTACAAAATCGTCGGACGTACGGTTCGATGAAACCAATGGTTCACAAAGAGAGCTCCTGCCAAGTACACTAGACGAAGCTTCACCCAGTGAATCTATCAAGCTAATGGGAACTGGTGAAATCATGCCTTCTGAAGCATAGCCTGAAGAGGAACTTATCATCTCTGCACCTAACCAACCTGAAGACAATGCTCAGCCTGAAGACAATCTTCCCAATGTTGATAATGATCAGCAAGAGCAAAATCTTCGTCCAATTCATCCTCGTGTTGCAAACGAAGTACAGATTGAGAAGATAATTGATAGCATCAATGCACCTGGTCCACTTACTCGCTCAAGAGCAACACAGTTAGAAAATTTCTGTGGGCACTTTTCTTTTGTGTCAATATCAGAACCCAAGAAAGTTGCTGAAGCCTTTATGGAACCTGAATGGATTCAAGCTATGCAAGAAGAGCTTCAACAGTTCAAGCTGAACAATGTTTGGGAACTTGTCAAGCATCCTGACCCTCGCAAGCATAACATAATTGGCACCAAATGGATATATCAAAACAAGCAAGATGAGCATGGTCAAGTCGTCAGAAACAAAGCACGTCTCATCGCTCAAGGATATACTCAAGTTGAAGGGATTGACTTCGATGAAACATTTGCTCCTGTGGCTAGGATTGAAGCTATTCGGATACTGCTAGCCTATGCAAATCATCACAACATCTTGCTATATCAAATGGATGTGAAGAGTGCATTTCTCAACGGCAAGATTGAAGAAGAAGTATACGTCGCACAACCACCTGGCTTTGAAGATCCAAAACATCCTGATATGGTGTACAAGCTAAACAAAGCACTGTATGGCCTCAAACAAGCTCCTCGCGCCTGGTATGATACGATCAAAGACTTCCTGAAGAGCAAAGGCTTCAAACCTGGATTCCTCGATCCCACAATCTTCACGAAGACATATGATGGTGAACTGTTTGTGTGCCAAATATATGTGGATGACATTATCTTCGGCTGCACCAACCAGAAGTATAGTAATGAGTTTGGACACATGATGCAAGAGCAATATCAGATGTCCATGACGGGTGAGCTGAAGTTCTTCCTTGGTCTTCAAATTCGCCAGGAAAGAAATGGCATGTTCATATCTCAAGAAAAATACCTCAAAGATTGCCTGAAGAAGTTTGGAATGCAAGATTGCAAAGGTTACACGACGCCAATGCCAGCCAAACACCATCTGGGCCCCGACGACAATGGTAAAGAGTTCGATCAAAAGGTATACCGCTCCATGATTGGTTCTTTACTTTACCTATGTGCATCTAGGCCAGATATTATGCTTAGTGTTTGCATGTGTGCTCGATTCCAAGCGGCACCAAAGGAATCGCATCACTTAGCTGTGAAGCGAATTCTTCGATATTTGGCTTACACCCCAACATTAGGATTATGGTATCCAAAGGGCTCAGAATTTGATTTGGTTGGATTCTCGGATGCTGATTATGCTGGTGACAAGGTGGATCGCAAGTCTACATCGGGCACATGTCACTTTCTGGGACGATCACTTGTCTGTTGGTCTTCAAAGAAGCAGAACTGCGTATCACTCTCCACTGCTGAATCTGAATACATTGTTGCTGGATCTTGCTGCGCTCAGCTTCTATGGATGAAGCAAACTCTCAAGGACTATGGCATCAATCTGAAACAAGTACCACTCTTCTGTGACAACGAAAGAGCCATCAAGATTGCCAACAACCCCGTTCAGCACTCGAAGACAAAGCACATTGAAATTCGTCATCACTTTCTCAGAGATCATGTCATGAAGGAAGATATTGATATCATTCACGTCAACACTAAAGAGCAACTGGCAGATATCTTCACAAAGCCGTTGGATGAGAAAAGGTTTTGCAAGTTACGGTGTGAGCTAAATATCTTGGAATCCTCAAATGTCCTGTGATCAGGCACACATCCTAACACTTATGCATGTTGATGACTTAGATGTGCAACACACGAAGTAAAGTATATCTTCAATCAATGAAGACTTACATTCTGACTGTGAATACATTAACGTGCAATTTGACTTTGGAGCACCACGATAATTGTGCGCCGTGTCTGGGTCTAATACTTCCTATACGGTGGGTAACGCCACCACCAAAATTTTCTGTTTGAAGTGTTCTTCTCATGGCATTACATTTGCTATGTCTTCACATTTGATTTGTCTTCAATTTCAACTCGTGTTCATGATTATCTTTGCTATGTTGATTTGATTGTTTTCTCACATATATATATATATATATATATATATATATATATATATATATATATATATATATATATATATATATATATATACATATATATATATACAATAGTGTTCTGTCCTCTACAACATTCACTTATAGCTATGTCTTCCTTGTTGAATCCTTTGAACTAAGTGAATGTGATCGGACCCTAATCTCTCTATGCTTTATATCTCGAACTCTATCTGTCCAAATCATATGCATTCTATTGAAACTGTCAAATGTCTTCTCTGCGTCCTTGTCAGCAGAAGATACAAAGACAAACATTAAGTCTGTTTTTAAATGCTCTATCCTCATTGCATGAAATCCGGAGAAGCCGGAACGACCATCTGACAGTTCGGGTGGGCGTGGGAACGTGGGACAACTCTGAGTATGTTGCATGCTTGCCACGTGTCCCTCAGATGTGAACCGCCAGGGGCACCCACATAATTGTGCTGTGCCGCATACTACCTTATAAATACATGTCCCCTGCGGTCAAGAAAACCTTCTTCCACCTCTCCACCTCGTCAAAACCCTAGCGCCACCGCTAGCTCTCGACGACGCCGGCGACGAAGCGCTTAGCTGCCGCGACTTCACCGACGTCGTCCTCACGCCGACCGCGGACATCGGCCTCTCCGCCGTCGCCGTAGGTGTCCTCCGTCGCCAAGTTAGGGCACGGTGGACTGAACTGCTCGGTCTCCTACTCCTCTCATCTAGCAGTTCTTCGTGTGGTAAATAAAACTCTCTTTTTACCATCTTTTTGATCCTCAAAGATCCATCCTGTTTACCAAAATTGGTTTCTGCCTACACAATGTTAGATCTAACCTGTCTGCATCTCATACTGCCTAGTATATTCACTTAAGATTCACATCTAGTTAGATTCCTCACTTGTACTTATTCGTGGATTCGTACAAATCTAGAACCAACTCTCAACATATAAGTGAATGTCTTCGCGCTATGAGGTCAATGTCTTCTAAACTGATTTATCTTCAAAATCTTCTGAGAATGCATATGACCTCTTCCCCTCCCCTCGCATCTCTAATGCTGTCACAGGTACATGTCCGTGGGAGAATCCCTTGGTTCTCATAGTCTGCATTCGTTTGCAGAATTCTTACAGCATCATATTAACTCTCCCGAAGCCAGTTCCTGTTTGTCCAGCAAGAGGAAGCCTCTGAAGCCTTTGAATGTTTTGAAGCCTTTCAATCTAAAATTCATGACTATAGAAAAATCAGCAAGGAAGGGTGGCAGATAGCGTCATGGGGGAACATCAAGAGATTTGCCTGATGACCTCTCAGAGCTGTACAAGACAGATCCAGAGGAGGATTACAATCAGCGCAAGACACGAATCCAATGGATTCGAAGATATTGGGCCGAACAATGGTTTAAATACAAGTTTGTGACCCAGGAGTATGCTGAAAAGAATGCCATCAAGAGTCCTTGGGGTGACATTCTCTTCCGAAGCCTTCCGCCCAAGACCAGAGCTGAAGCTATTGCTCAGGGTTTCTATCCCTGTATGGTGTGTGGACCACAGCCTGAAAATGCTGACCCAACTTCACTGCTCTGGTGTCGTGACGATAATCTCTTCAAGCGCAACTTCCAGCACGCAAAGGCATCGGCCAAGGAAAACAAGAAGTCATTGGGGTTGGACTTCAATCCAGGTCCTTCTGCTCCCCTGACGGTTCACGCGATGCTGAACCCAATATCATCGGACCTTTCTACAACCTTGATGGTCTTATCACTCACATTTCTGTTCAAGGTGCCAAAGTGGATCATTCTGATGACGATGCCGACACTGATGAAGCCCCAGCTCCTACTCCAAAGCCACAGAAGCAAAAGAAGGATAAATCTTCTAGATCAGCTCCTCCTCCAAAAGCTCCACGTGCGAAGCCACTGGCTACTGCACCTCCTGAAGACAGTGTGCAGTATGAAGATCTATCATGTATCTCCAAGAAGACGGAGATGAAAAAGAAAAACGTCAAGAATACTGATCAGGCATTGACCCCTGGTGCCATTCTGCGAGAAGAGCACATTGATCTGTCCAGTGATGAAGACCTTGTAGATGACGCTCTTGAGCAACTGATTAAGAGCAAGGAAGAAGCAGAAATCTTCAATGATTTGCCTCTCTTTGATGTGGCAATCATTCACAACTTCATTGATGAGTGGTTTGACACCCCAAATCTCAGCTTTGAAGATCTGCAACTTCCCATTGGCCTCAGTGTCTCTTTCAATGGCGCCATTGCTTCTGAGCTCGCTCTAGCTCAGCGTATAGTTGAACTTAAGCACAAAATTGACTATGAGAAAGCTCAGTTCAAGAAGCATATGGCAAAGCTCAGCGTGCAAGATGTCAAAAACTTCAAAGTTATGCTGCACGAGCTCAAGGAAGCCTTTCTCAAGAAACGTGAAGAAGCTAAAGTTTCTCGTGAGCGCATGAAGAGGCTGGCTGATAAGTGCGTGCAAGCCTACAATGAGGCTGAGAAGCGCAAGGCTCTTGGTCGTCCTGGCATCGACCCCAGAATGGCTGCAAAGAAGAGGAAGCCATCGACTAACCAATCTGCACCATCTAGGCGGGAAGAACCACACATTGTCTTCCCAAGTAGCATGTCCGGCTCGAAGCCAAAGGTCAAGTCAACCGCTTTAGAACTGAAGAAGACAAGGGCTGCCGAGGCTGAAGCCAGAAAGAGGAAAAATCCTGATGCTTCTGATGTCGCTCCCTCCAAGAAGAAGCGCAAAACCAAGAAAGATCAGGCTGCTCCCACAGAGCCCCTTGTTGTCGAGCCCATCTCAGTTGCTCGTCCTGACTCTTCGCATCAAGAACGATGGATGGTAGTTCATGAGCCTACTTCCCCAGAGGCTCCTGAAGCTAAAGACATTCCAGCAGTTGACCCCACCACTGCTGAAGACATTGGTCACCATGACAATGTTGAAGATGATGTAGTTCTCCCTCAGATCGAGCACAATTTGGTATCATCGCCTGTTCTCACGAACAGCGAACTCATCAGCATTGGTCGTCCTCTAACGTCAATTGCTCAGGATGCTTCGTGGGCTGATCACCCACAAAAACAAGACACCCCAAGTACTCCCCAACAACAAGTCACCCCACCAGTGCAAGAAGAAGAAGATGACTTTGAGGCCCAGCCAAATCCATCTCCACAGGCGTCGCCAGCATTACGCAGGCTTCGCAAAGGACCAAGGCCCCAAGTCCTTCTTTCGAGCGTTCCAGAAGGAGAAGTGCACCACCAATCTGTTGCACGTCAAGTGTTTCCAGAAGCCACTCCTACTGTCAATGTCTCCAAGTCTGAAGCTAAAGTTGCTAAAGACAATCCGGCTGCATCAGCCGAAGACAAGCCAGAAGAAGAATGTGTCCCTACTGTTGGGTAACGTAGCAGAAATTCAAAATTTTCCTACGTGTCACCAAGATCTATTTATGGAGAAACCAGCAACGAGGGGAAGGAGAGTTCATCTACATACCCTTGTAGATCGCTAAGCGGAAGCGTTCAAGTGAACGGGGTTGATGGAGTCGTACTCGTCGTGATTCAGATCACCGATGACCATGTGCCGAACGGACGGCACCTCCGCGTTCAACACACGTACAGCCCGGTGACGTCTCCCATGCCTTGATCCAGCAAGGAGAGAGGGAGAGGTTGAGGAAGACTCCATCCAGCAGCAGCACAATGGCGTGGTGATGATGGAGGAGCGTGGCAATCCAGCAGGGCTTCGCCAAGCACCGCAAGAGAGGAGGAAGAAGAGACGCAGGGCTGCACCAACGAGAGAGAGATTGAATCACGTCTATTATGGGCAGCCCTAGGCCTCACTATATATCGGGGAGAGGGAGGAGGGTGCGCCCCCTCTAGGGTTCCCACCCCTAGGGGGGGCGGCAGCCCTAGATGGGGAAGGGGGAGGCGGCCAAGAGGGGAGGAGAGGGAGGCGCAGGGAGCATGGGCCTTAGGGCCCATCTGCCCTAGGGTTTGCCCCCTTCTCCTCTCCCTTGCGCCTTGGGCACTTGTGGGGGCACACCAGCCCACCTGGGGCTGGTCCCCTCCCACACTTGGCCCAAGTAACCCTCCGGGGATGGTGGCCCCACTTGGTGGACCCCCGGACACCTCCGGTGGTCCCGATACACTACCGGTGATGCCCAGAACACTTCCGGTGGCCAAAACCATACTTCCTATATATAAATCTTTACCTCCGGACTATTCCGGAACTCCTCGTGACGTCCGGGATCTCATCCGGGACTCCTAACAACATTCGGTAACCACATACAAGCTTCCTTTATAACCCTAGCGTCACCGAACCTTAAGTGTGTAGACCCTACGGGTTCGGGAGACATGCAGACATGACCGAGATGTTCTCCGGTCAATAACCAACAGCGGGATCTGGATACCCATGTTGGCTCCCACATGTTCCACGATGATCTCATCGGATGAACCACGATGTCAAGGACTTAATCAATCCCGTATACAATTCCCTTTGTCTATCGGTACGATACTTGCCCGAGATTCGATCGTCGGTATCCCGATACCTTGTTCAATCTCGTTACCGGCAAGTCTCTTTTACTCGTTCCGCAACACATCATCCCGTGATCAACTCCTTGATCACATTGTGCACATTATGATGATGTCCTATCGAGTGGGCCCAGAGATACCTCTCCGTTTACACGGAGTGACAAATCCCAGTCTCGATTCGTGCCACCCAACAGACACTTTCGGAGATACCCGTAGTGCACCTTTATAGCCACCCAGTTACGTTGTGACGTTTGGCACACCCAAAGCATTCCTACAGTATCCGGGAGTTGCACAATCTCATGGTCTAAGGAAATGATACTTGACATTATAAAAGCTTTAGCATACGAACTACATGATCTTGTGCTAGGCTTAGGATTGGGTCTTGTCCATCACATCATTCTCCTAATGATGTGATCCCGTTATCAATGACATCCAATGTCCATGGTCAGGAAATCGTAACCATCAATTGATCAACGAGCTAGTCAACTAGAGGCTTACTAGGGACATGGTGTTGTCTATGTATCCACACATGTATCTGAGTTTCCTATCAATACAATTCTAGCATGGATAATAAACGATTATCATGAACAAGGAAATATAATAATAATCAATTTATTATTGCCTCTAGGGCATATTTCCAACAGTCTCCCACTTGCACTAGAGTCAATAATCTAGTTCACATCAACATGTGATTAACACTCAAGGTCACATCCCTATGTGACTAACACCCAAGAGTTCTGGGTTTGATCATGTTATGCTTGTGAGAGATGTTATAGTCAACGGGTCTGAACCTTTCAGATCCGTGTGTGCTTTACAAATCTCTATGTCATCTCCTAGATGCAGTTACCACGCTCTATTTGGAGTAATTCCAAATAACTGTTCTACTATACGAATCCAGTTTACTACTCAGAATAATCTGGATTAGTGTCAAAGTTTGCATCGGCGTAACCCTTTACGACGAACTCTTTTACCACCTCCATAATCGAGAAAATTCCTTAGTCCACTAGTTACTAAGGATAACCTTGACCGTTGTCCTGTGATCCATTTCTAGATCACACTTGTACCCCTTGGCTGACTCATGGTTTGGCACACTTCAGGTGCGGTACATAGCATACTTTAGAGCCTACGACTAAAGCATAGGGGACGACCTTCGTCCTTTCTCTCTATTCTGCCGTGGTCATGTCTTGAGTCTTGCTCAATACTCACACCTTGTAACACAGCCAAGAACTCCTTCTTTGCTAATCTATTTTGAACTCCTTCAAAATCTTGTCGTGGTATGTGTTTGTTTGAAAGTACTATTAAGCGATTTTGATCTATCCTTATAGATCTTGATTCTCAATGTTTAAGTAGCTTAATCCAGGTTTTCATTGAAAAACATTTTTCAAACAACCCTATATGCCTTCCAGAAATTCTACATCATTTCCGATAAACAATATGTCAACAACATATACTCATCAGAAATTCTATAGTGCTCCCACTCACTTCTTTGGAAATACAAGTTTCTCATAAACTTTGTATAAACCCAAATCTTTGATCATCTCATCAAAGCGTACACTCCAACTCCGAGATGCTTACTCCAGTCCTTAGAAGGATTGCTGGAGCTTTGCATACTTGTTTGCATCTTTCAGGATTGACAAAAATCTTCTGGTTGTATCACATACAACCTTTCCTCAAGAAAATCGTCGAGGAAACAATGTCTTGACATCCTATCTGCACAATTTCATAAATAATGCAGTAATCGCTAACATAATTCCAACAGACTCTTAGCATCGCTACGAGTGAGAAAGTCTCATCGCAGTCAACTCCTTGAACTTGTCGGAAAACATCTTAATGATAAGTCGAGCTTTCTTAATGGTGACATTTACCATCATTGTCCGTCTTCCTTTTAAAATCCATCTGTACTCAACAGCCTTACGACCATCGAGCCGTTCTGCCAAAGTCTACACTTTGTTTTCATACATGGATCCTCTCTCGGATTTTATGGCCTCGAGCCATTCATCGGAATCCGGGCCCACCATCGCTTCTCCATAGCTCGTAGGTTCATTGTTGTCTAGCAACATGACTTCCAAGACAGGATTACGTACCACTCTGAAGTAGTACGCATCCTTGTCATCCCACGAGGTTTGGGAGTGACTTGATCCGAAGTCTCATGATCACTATCATAAGCTTCCACTTCAATTGGTGTAGGTGCCATAGGAACAACTCATGTGCCCTGCTACACACTAGTTGAAGTGACGGTTCAATAACCTCATCAAGTCTCTACCATCCTCCCACTCAATTCTTTCGAGAGAAACTTTTCCTCGAGAAAGGACCCAATTTGAGAAACAATCCCTATTGCTTTCGGATCTGAGACAGGAGGTATACCCAACTGTTTTGGGTGTCCTATGAAGATGCAGTTATCCGCTTTGGGTTCGAGCTTATCAGCCTGAAACTTTTTCATATAAGCGTCGCAGCCCCAAACTTTTAAGAAACAACAGCTTAGGTTTCTCTAAACCATAGTTCATACGGTGTTGTCTCGGCGGATTTGCGTGGTGCCCTATTTAAAGTGAGTGCGGTTGTCTCCAATGCCTAACCCATGAACGATAGTGGTAATTCGATAAGAGACATCATGGTTTGCATCATATCCAATAGGGTGCAGTTATGATGTTCGGACACACCATCACGCTATGGTGTTCCAGGCGGTACTAGTCGTGAAACAATTTCCACAATGTCTCAATTGTGTACCAAACTCGCAACTCAGATATTCATCTCTATGATCATATCATAGATATTTTATCCTCTTGTCATGACGATATTCAACTTCATTCTGAAATTACTTGAACCATTCAATAATTCAGTCTTGTGTTTCATTAAGTAAATATGCTCAGTATCTACTCAAATCATCTGTGAAGTAAGAGCATAATGATATCCACTGCGTGCCTCAGCACTCATTAGACTGCACACATCAAAATGTGTTACTTCCAACAAGTTGCTTTCTTGTTCCACTTTACTGAAACCGAAGCTTTCAGTCATCTCACCCATGTGGTATGATCTGCATGTCTCAAGCGATTCAAAATCAAGTGAGTCCAAAAGGTCCATCTGCATGGAGTTTCTTCATGTGTATATACCAATAGACATGGTTCACATGTCTCAATCCTTTTCAAAAATGATTGAGTCCAAAGATCCATCAACATGGAGCTTCTTCATGCGTTTTATACCAATATGACTTACATGGCAGTGCCACAAGTAGGTGGTACTATCATTACTATCTTATATCTTTTGGCATGAACATGTGTATCACTATGATCGAGATTCAATAAACCATTCATTTTAGGTGCAAGACCATTGAAGGTATTATCCAAATAAATAGAGTAACCATTATTCTCCTTAAATGAATAACCGTATTGCGATAGACATAATCCAATCATGTCTATGCTCAACGCAAACACCAAATAACAATTATTTAGGTTTAACACCAATCTCGATGGTAGAGGGAGCATGCGATGCTTGATCATATCAACCTTGGAAGCACTTCCAACACATCTCGGCAGCTCACCTTTAGCTAGTCTCCGTCTATTCCGTAGCTTTTATTTCGAGTTACTAACACTTAGCAATCGAACCGGTATCTAATACCCTGATGCTACTAGGAGTACTAGTAAAGTACACGTTCACATAATGTATATCCAATATACTTCTATTGACAGCCTTCTCATCTACCAAGTATCTAGGGTAATTCTGCTCCAGTGGTTGTTCCCCTTATTACAGAAGCACTCAGTCTCGGGTTCGGGTTCAACCTTGGGTTTCTCCACTAGAGCAGCAGCTGATTTGCCGTTTCATGAAGGATCCCTTCTTGCCCTTGCCCTTCTTGAAACTAGTGGTTTCACTAACCATCAATAATTGATGCTCCTTCTTGATTTCTACTTTCGCGGTGTCAAACATCGTGAATATTTCAAGGATCATCATATCCATCCCTGATATAGTTGATTACAAAGCTGTAGCAGCTTGGTGGCAATGACTTTGGAAAAACATCACTATCTTATCTGGAAGATCAACTCCCACTCGATTCAAGTGATTGTTGTACTCAGACAATCTGAGCACAAGCTCAACGATTGAGCTTTTCTCCCTTAGTTTGCAGGCCAAGAAAATCGTTGGAGGTCTTATACCTCTTGACGTGGGCACGAGACTGAAATCCCAATTTCAGCCCTCGAAACATCTCATATGTTCCGCGACATTTCAAAAAGTCTTAGGTGCCTCAATTCTAAACCATTTATCATTACCGAACTATCATGTAGTCATCAAAACGTGTATGTCATATGTTCGTAACATCCACAGACCACGTTCGAGGTCCAGCACACCGAGCAGTGCATTAAGGACGTAAGCCTTGTACTGTCCGCATAATTGCTACTATCAACTTTCAACTATATTTTCTCTAGGAACATATCTAAAACAGTAGAACTAAAGCGCGAGCTTACGACATAATTTGCAAAGATCTTTTGACTATGTTCAGGATAATTAAGTTCATCTTATGAACTCCCACTCAGATAGACATCCCTCTAGTCATCCAAGTGATTACATGATCCGAGTCAACTAGGCCGTGTCCGATCATCACGTGAGACGGACTAGTCAACGTCGGTGAACATCTTCATGTTGATCGTATCTACCATACGACTCATGCTCGACCTTTCGGTCTCTTGTGTTCCGAGGCCATGTCTGTACATGCTAGGCTCGTCAAGTCAACCTAAGTGTTTCGCGTGTGTAAATCTGGCTTACACCCGTTGTATGTGAACGTAAGAATCTATCACACCCGATCATCACGTGGTGCTTCGAAACGACGAACTTTAGCAACGGTGCACAGTTAGGGTGAACACTTTCTTGAAATTTTAATGAGGGATCATCTTATTTACTACCGTCGTTCTAAGCAAATAAGATGTATAAACATGATAAACATCACATGCAATCAAATAGTGACATGATATGGCCATCATCACTTTGCTCCTTTTGATCTCCATCTTCGGGGCTCCATGATCATCGTCGTCACCGGCATGACACCATGATCTCCATCATCATGATCTCCATCATCGTGTCTTCATGAAGTTGTCACGTCAACTATTACTTCTACTACTATGGCTAACGCTTTAGCAATAAAGTAAAGTAATTACATGACGTTTATGTTGACACGCAGGTCATAAATAAATTAAGACAACTCCTATGGCTCCTGCCGGTTGTCATACTCATCGACATGCAAGTCGTGATTCCTATTACAAGAACATGATCATCTCATACATCACATATATCATACATCACATCCTTTGGCCATATCACATCACATAGCATACCCTGCAAAAACAAGTTAGACGTCCTCTAATTGTTGTTTGCATGTTTTACGTGGCTGCTATGGGTTTCTAGCAAGAACGTTTCTTACCTACGCAAATGTTGGGGAACGTTGCAGAAAATTAAAATTTTTCCTACGGTTTCACCAAGATCCATCTATGAGTTCATCTAGCAACGAGTCATGGGAGAGAGAGATTGCATCTACATACCACTTTGTAGATTGTGAGCGGAAGCGTTCAACGAACGGGGATGATGTAGTCGTACACGCCGTGATCCAAATCACCGGAGATCCTAGAACCGAAAGCACGACACCTCCGCGTTCAACACACGTACGGTCAGCGTAACGTCTCCTTCTTCTTGATCCAGCAAGGGGGAAGGAGAGTTTGATGAAGATCCAGCAGCATGACGGCGTGGTGGTGGATGCAGCAGAACTCCGGCAGGGCTTCGCTAAGCAACTACGGGAGGAGGAGGAGGTGTTGCAGAGGGAGAGGGAGGCTCCAGGGCATAGGGTGCGCAGCCCCCTCCCCTCCCCCCTTTTATATAGGCCTCTGGGGGGGGCGCCGGCCCTGGGAGATCTAATCTCCCAAGGGGGCGGCGGCCAGGGAGGTTTCCCTCACCCCCCAAGCCATCTAGGAGGTGCCTTCCACCACTAGGACTCCTCCTAGATGGAACCCTAGGCGCATGGGCCCTTTGGGGCAGGTTCCCCTTGGCCCAAGCAGGCCAAGGCGCACCCCCTAAGGCCCATGTGGCCCACCAGGGCAGGTGGCCCCACCTGGTGGACCCCCAGGACCCCTCCGGTGGTCCCGGTACAATACCGATAACCCCGAAACTTGTCCCGATGGCCGAAATAGCACTTCCTATATATAATTCTTTACCTCCGGACCATTCCGGAACTCCTCGTGACGTCCGGGATCTCATCCAGGACTCCGAACAACATTCGGGTTACTGCATATACATATCTTCACAACCCTAGCGTCACCTAACCTTAAGTGTGTAGACCCTACCGGTTCGGGAGACATGCAGACATGACCGAGACGGCTCTCGGGCAGTAACCAACAGCGGGATCTGGATACCCATGTTGGCTCCCACATGCTCCACGATGATCTCATCGGATGAACCACGATGTCGAGGATTCAATTAATCCCGTATACGATTCCCTTTGTCAATCGGTATTTTACTTGCCCGAGATTCGATCGTCGGTATCCCAGTACCTCGTTCAATCTCGTTACCGGCAAGTCACTTTTCTCGTACCGTAATGCATGATCCCGTGATCAAACACTTTGATCACACTGAGCTCATTATGATGATGCATTACCGAGAGGGCCCGGTGATACCTCTCCGTCAAGCGGAGTGACAAATCCCAGTCTCGATCCATGTCAACCCAACAGACACTTTCAGAGATACCCGTAGTATACCTTTATAGTCACCCAGTTACGTTGTGACGTTTGGCACACCCAAAGCACTCCTACGGTATCCGGGAGTTACACGATCTCATGGTCTAAGGAAAGGATACTTGACATTGAAAAACTCTAGCAAACGAACTATGCGATCTTATGCTATGTTTAGGATTGGGTCTTGTCCATCACATCATTCTCCTAATGATGTGATCCCGTTATCAAATGACATCCAATGTCCATAGTCAGGAAACCATGACTATCTGTTGATCAACGAGCTAGTCAACTAGAGGCTCACTAGGGACATGTTTGTTGTCTGTTATTCACACATGCATTACGATTTCTGGATAACACAATTATAGCACGAATAAAGACAATTATCATGAATAAGGAAATATAATAATAATGCTTTTATTATTGCCTCTAGGGCATATTTCCAACAGTCTCCCACTTGCACTAGAGTCAATAATCTAGTTACATTGTGATGAATCGAACACCCATAGAGTTCTGGTGCTGATCATGTTTTGTTTTAGGGAGAGGTTTAGTCAACGGATCAACATTCAGATCCGTGTGCACTTTACAAATCTCTATGTCTCCATCTTGAACATTTTCACGAATGGAGTTGAAGCGACGCTTGATGTGCCTGGTCTTCTTCTGAAACCTGGGCTCCTTTGCAAGTGCAATAGCTCCAGTGTTGTCACAGAAGAGCTTGATTGGCCCCGACGCATTGGGTATGACTCCGAGGTCGGTGATGAACTCCTTCACCCAAATTGCTTCATGTGCTGCCTCCGAGGCTGCCATGTACTCCGCTTCACATGTAGATCCCGCCACGACGCTTTGCTTGCAACTGCACCAGCTTACTGCCCCACCATTCAAAATATACACGTATCCGGTTTGTGACTTAGAGTCATCCAGATCTGTGTCGAAGCTAGCGTCGACGTAACCTTTTACGACGAGCTCTTCGTCACCTCCATAAACGAGAAACATTTCCTTAGTCCTTTTCAGGTACTTCAGGATATTCTTGACCGCTGTCCAGTGTTCCTTGCCGGGATTACTTTGGTACCTACCTACCAAACTTACGGCAAGGTTTACATCAGGTCTGGTACACAGCATGGCATACATAATAGAACCTATGGCTGAGGCATAGGGGATGACGCTCATCTCTTCTATATCTTCTGCCATGGTCGGACATTGAGCTGAGCTCAATTTCACACCTTGTAATACAGGTAAGGATCCTTTCTTAGATTGATCCATATTGAACTTCTTCAATATTTTATCAAGGTATGTGCTTTGTGAAAGACCTATGAGGCGTCTCGATCTATCTCTATAGATCTTGATGCCTAATATATAAGCAGCTTCTCCAAGGTCCTTCATTGAAAAAATCTTATTCAAGTAGGCCTTAATGCTGTCCAAGAGTTCTATATCATTTCCCATCAAAAGTATGTCACCTACATATAGTATGAGAAATGCTACAGAGCTCCCACTCACTTTCTTGTAAACACAGGCTTCTCCATAAGTCTGTGTAAACCCAAATGCTTTAATCATCTCATCAAAGCGAATGTTCCAACTCCGAGATGCTTGCACCAGCCCATAAATCGAGCGTTGGAGCTTGCACACCTTGTCAGCATTCTTAGGATCGACAAAACCTTCCGGCTGCATCATATACAATTCTTCCTTAAGGAAACCATTAAGGAATGCCGTTTTGACGTCCATTTGCCATATCTCATAATCATAGTATGTGGCAATTGCTAACATGATTCGGACGGACTTCAGCTTCGCTACCGGTGAGAAAGTCTCATCGTAGTCAACCCCTTGAACTTGTCGATAACCCTTAGCGACAAGCCGAGCTTTATAGATGGTCACATTACCATCTGCGTCTGTCTTCTTCTTAAAAATCCATTTATTTTCTATCGCTCGCTGTTCAACGGGCAAGTCAGTCAAAGTCCATACTTCGTTTTCATACATGGATCCTATCTCGGATTTCATGGCTTCCAGCCATTTGTCGGAATCCGGGCCCGCCATTGCTTCCTCATAGTTCGAAGGTTCACCGTTGTCTAACAACATGATTTCCAAAACAGGGTTGTCGTACCACTCTGGTGCGGAACGTGTCCTTGTGGACCTTCGAATTTCAGTAGGAGCTTGATTAGAAGCATCTTGATCATCATCATTAATTTCCTCTCCAGTCGGTGCAGGCACCTCAGAAACGTTTTCTTGAGCTTCGCCATTTTCCGGTTCAAGAGGTAACACTTCATCAAGTTCTACTTTCCTCCCACTTACTTCTTTCGAGAGAAACTCTTTCTCTAGAAAGGATCCATTCTTGGCAACAAAGATCTTGCCTTCGGATCTGAGGTAGAAGGTATACCCAACAGTTTCTTTAGGGTATCCTATGAAGACGCATTTTTCCGACTTGGGTTCAAGCTTTTCAGGTTGAAGTTTCTTGACATAAGCATCGCATCCCCAAACTTTTAGAAACGACAGCTTAGGTTTGTTCCCAAACCATAATTCATACTGTGTCGTCTCAACGGATTTCGACGGAGCCCTATTTAAAGTGAATGCGGCAGTCTCTAAAGCATAGCCCCAAAAAGATAGCGGTAAATCGGTAAGAGACATCATAGATCGCACCATATCTAATAGAGTGCGATTACGACGTTCGGACACACCATTACGCTGAGGTGTTCCAGGCGGCGTGAGTTGTGAAACTATTCCACATTTTCTTAAGTGTGTGCCAAATTCGTGACTCAAGTATTCTCCTCCACGATCTGATCGTAGAAACTTGATCTTTCTATCACGTTGATTTTCAACCTCACTCTGAAATTCCTTGAACTTTTCAAAGGTCTCAGACTTGTGTTTCATTAAGTAGATATACCCATATCTACTCAAGTCATCAGTGAGGGTGAGAACATAACGATAGCCACCGCGAGCCTCAACACTCATTGGACCGCACACATCGGTATGTATGATTTCCAATAAGTTGGTTGCTCGCTCCATTGCTCCTGAGAACGGAGTCTTGGTCATTTTACCCATGAGGCATGGTTCGCACGTGTCAAATGATTCATAATCAAGAGACTCTAAAAGTCCATCTGCATGGAGCTTCTTCATGCATTTGACACCTATGTGACCAAGGCGGCAGTGCCACAAATATGTGGGACTATTGTTATCAACTTTAACTCTTTTGGTATTCACACTATGAATATGTGTATCATCATGTACGAGATTCATTAAGAATAAACCATTAACCATCGGAGCATGACCATAAAACATCTCTCTCATATAAATAGAACAACCATTATTCTCGGATTTAAATGAGTAGCCATCTCGAATTAAACGAGATCCAGACACAATGTTCATGCTCAAACTTGGCACTAAATAACAATTATTGAGGTTTAAAACTAATCCCGTAGGTAAATGTAGAGGCAGCATGCCGACGGCGATCACATCGACCTTGGAACCATTCCCGACGCGCATCGTCACCTCGTCCTTCGCCAGTCTTCGTTTATTCCGCAGCTCCTGTTTTGAGTTACAAATGTGAGCAACTGCACCGGTATCAAATACCCAAGAGCTACTACGAGTACTGGTAAGGTGCACATCAATTACATGTATATCACATATACCTTTGGTTTTGCCGGCCTTCTTGTCCGCTAAGTATTTGGGGCAGTTCCGCTTCCAGTGACCACTTCCCTTGCAATAAAAACACTCAGTCTCGGGCTTGGGTCCATGCTTTGGCTTCTTCCCGGCAACTTGCTTACCGGGCGCGGCAACTTCCTTGCCGTCCTTCTTGAAGTTCTTTTTACCCTTGCCCTTCTTGAACTTAGTGGTTTTATTCACCATCAACACTTGATGCTCCTTCTTGATTTCTACCTCTGCTGATTTCAGCATAGCATATACCTCAGGAATGGTCTTTACCATCCCCTGCATATTGTAGTTCATCACAAAGCTCTTGTAGCTAGGTGGAAGCGACTGGAGGATTCTGTCAATGACCGCTTCATCCGGGAGATTAACTTCCAGTTGAGTCAAGCGGTTGTGCAACCCAGACATTTTGAGTATGTGCTCACTGACAGAGCCATTTTCCTCCATCTTACAGCTAAAGAATTTGTCGGAGACTTCATATCTCTCGACCCGGGCATGAGCTTGGAAAACCATTTTCAGCTCTTCGAACATCTCATATGCTCCATGTCTCTCAAAACGCTTTTGGAGTCCCGGCTCTAAGCTGTAAAGCATGCTGCACTGAACGAGGGAGTAATCATCGCAGCGTGACTGCCAAGCGTTCATAACGTCTTGTTCTGCAGGGAGAATAGGTGCGTCACCCAGCGGTGCTCGTAGGACATAATCTTTCTTGGCAGCTATGAGGATAATCCTCAGGTTCCGGACCCAGTCCGTATAGTTGCTACCATCGTCTTTCAGCTTGGTTTTCTCTAGGAACGCGTTGAAGTTGAGGACTACGTTGGCCATTTGATCTACAAGACATATTGTAAATATTTAGACTAAGTTCATGATAATAAAGTTCATTTAATCAAATTATTTAATGAACTCCCACTTAGATAGACATCCCTCTTCTAGTCATCTAAGTATTACATGATCCGAGTCAACTAGGCCGTGTCCGATCATCACGTGAGACGGACTAGTCAACATCGGTGAACATCTTCATGTTGATCGTATCTTCTATACGACTCATGCTCGACCTTTCGGTCTTCTGTGTTCCGAGGCCATGTCTGTACATGCTAGGCTCGTCAAGTCAACCTAAGTGTTTCGCGTGTGTAAATCTGTCTTACACCCGTTGTATGTGAACGTTAGAATCTATCACACCCGATCATCACGTGGTGCTTCGAAACAACGAACTGTCGCAACGGTGCACAGTTAGGTAGAACACTTTCTTGAAATTATTATGAGGGATCATCTTATTTACTACCGTCGTTCTAAGTAAACAAGATGCAAAACATGATAAACATCACATGCAATCAAATAATAAACGTGACATGATATGGCCAATATCACATAGCTCCTTCGATCTCCATCTTGGGGCTCCATGATCATCTTGTCACCGGCTTGACACCATGATCTTCATCATCATGATCTTCATCATCGTGTCTCCATGAAGTTGCTCGCCCACTATTACTTCTACTACTATGGCTAACGCGTTTAGCAATAAAGTAAAGTAATTTACATGGCGTTTTTCAATGACACGCAGGTCATACAAAAATAAAGACAACTCCTATGGCTCCTGCCGGTTGTCATACTCATCGACATGCAAGTCGTGATTCCTATTACAATAGCATGAACATCTCATACATCACATATAGATCATTCATCATTCATCACAACTTTGGCCATATCATATCACAAAGCACTCGCTGCAAAAACAAGTTAAACGTCCTCTAATTGTTGTTGCAAGTTTTACGTGGCTGAATTAGGGTTCTAGCAAGAACGTTTTCTTACCTACGTGAAAACCACAATGTGATTTGTCAACTTCTATTTACCCTTCATAAGGACCCTTTTCATCGAATCCGCTCCAACTAAAGTGGGAGAGACAGACACCCGCCAGCCACCTTATGCAACTAGTGCATGTTAGTCGGTGGAACCGGTCTCACGTAAGCGTACGTGTAAGGTTGGTCCGGGCCGCTTCATCCCACAATACCGCTGAAGCAAGATAAGACTAGTAGCGGCAAGAAGAGTTGACAACATCTACGCCCACAACAAATTGTGTTCTACTCGCGCAAGAAGAACTACGCATAGACCTAGCTCATGATGCCACTGTTGGGGAACGTTGCAGAAAATTAAAATTTTTCCTACGGTTTCACCAAGATCCATCTATGAGTTCATCTAGCAACGAGTCATGGGAGAGAGAGATTGCATCTACATACCACTTTGTAGATTGCGAGCGGAAGCGTTCAACGAACGGGGATGATGTAGTCGTACACACCGTGATCCAAATCACCGGAGATCCTAGCACCGAAAGCACGGCACCTCCGCGTTCAACACACGTACGGTCAGCGTAACGTCTCCTTCTTCTTGATCCAGCAAGGGGGAAGGAGAGGTTGATGAAGATCCAGCAGCACGACGGCGTGGTGGTGGATGCAACAGAACTCCGGCAGGGCTTCGCTAAGCAACTACGGGAGGAGGAGGAGGAGGTGTTGCAGAGGGAGAGGGAGGCGCCAGGGCATAGGGTGCGCAGCCCCCCTCCCCTCCCCCCTTTTATATAGGCCTCTGGGGGGCGCCGGCCCTGGGAGATCTAATCTCGCCAGGGAGGTTTCCCTCCCCCCCAAGCCATCTAGGAGGTGCCTTCCACCACTAGGACTCCTCCTAGATGGAACCCTGGGCGCATGGGCCCTTTGGGGCAGGTTACCCTTGGCCCAAGCAGGCCAAGGCGCACCCCCTAAGGCCCATGTGGCCCACCAGGGCAGGTGGCCCCACCTGGTGGACCCCCGGGACCCCTCCGGTGGTCCCGGTACAATACCGATAACCCCGAAACTTGTCCCGATGGCCGAAATAGCACTTCCTATATATAATTCTTTACCTCCGGACCATTCCGGAACTCCTCGTGACGTCTGGGATCTCATCCGGGACTCCGAACAACATTCGGGTTACTGCATATACATATCTTCACAACCCTAGCGTCACCTAACCTTAAGTGTGTAGACCCCACGGGTTCGGGAGACATGCAGACATGACCGAGACGGCTCTCGGGCAATAACCAACAGCGGGATCTGGATACCCATGTTGGCTCCCACATGCTCCACGATGATCTCATCGGATGAACCACGATGTCGAGGATTCAATTAATCCCGTATACGATTCCCTTTGTCAATCGGTATTTTACTTGCCCGAGATTCGATCGTCGGTATCCCAGTACCTCGTTCAATCTCGTTACCGGCAAGTCACTTTTCTCGTACCGTAATGCATGATCCCGTGATCAAACACTTTGATCACACTGAGCTCATTATGATGATGCATTACCGAGAGGGCCCGGTGATACCTCTCCGTCAAGCGGAGTGACAAATCCCAGTCTCGATCCATGTCAACCCAACAGACACTTTCAGAGATACCCGTAGTATACCTTTATAGTCACCCAGTTACGTTGTGACGTTTGGCACACCCAAAGCACTCCTACGGTATCCGGGAGTTACACGATCTCATGGTCTAAGGAAAGGATACTTGACATTGAAAAACTCTAGCAAACGAACTATGCGATCTTATGCTATGTTTAGGATTGGGTCTTGTCCATCACATCATTCTCCTAATGATGTGATCCCGTTATCAAATGACATCCAATGTCCATAGTCAGGAAACCATGACTATCTGTTGATCAACGAGCTAGTCAACTAGAGGCTCACTAGGGACATGTTTGTTGTCTGTTATTCACACATGCATTACGATTTCTGGATAACACAATTATAGCACGAATAAAGACAATTATCATGAATAAGGAAATATAATAATAATGCTTTTATTATTGCCTCTAGGGCATATTTCCAACAGTCTCCCACTTGCACTAGAGTCAATAATCTAGTTACATTGTGATGAATCGAACACCCATAGAGTTCTGGTGCTGATCATGTTTTGTTTTAGGGAGAGGTTTAGTCAACGGATCTGCGACATTCAGATCCGTGTGCACTTTACAAATCTCTATGTCTCCATCTTGAACATTTTCACGAATGGAGTTGAAGCGACGCTTGATGTGCCTGGTCTTCTTCTGAAACCTGGGCTCCTTTGCAAGTGCAATAGCTCCAGTGTTGTCACAGAAGAGCTTGATTGGCCCCGACGCATTGGGTATGACTCTGAGGTCGGTGATGAACTCCTTCACCCAAATTGCTTCATGTGCTGCCTCCGAGGCTGCCATGTACTCCGCTTCACATGTAGATCCCGCCACGACGCTTTGCTTGCAACTGCACCAGCTTACTGCCCCACCATTCAAAATATACACGTATCCGGTTTGTGACTTAGAGTCATCCAGATCTGTGTCGAAGCTAGCGTCGACGTAACCTTTTACGACGAGCTCTTCGTCACCTCCATAAACGAGAAACATTTCCTTAGTCCTTTTCAGGTACTTCAGGATATTCTTGACCGCTGTCCAGTGTTCCTTGCCGGGATTACTTTGGTACCTACCTACCAAACTTACGGCAAGGTTTACATCAGGTCTGGTACACAGCATGGCATACATAATAGAACCTATGGCTGAGGCATAGGGGATGACGCTCATCTCTTCTATATCTTCTGCCATGGTCGGACATTGAGCTGAGCTCAATTTCACACCTTGTAATACAGGTAAGGATCCTTTCTTAGATTGATCCATATTGAACTTCTTCAATATTTTATCAAGGTATGTGCTTTGTGAAAGACCTATGAGGCGTCTCGATCTATCTCTATAGATCTTGATGCCTAATATATAAGCAGCTTCTCCAAGGTCCTTCATTGAAAAAATCTTATTCAAGTAGGCCTTAATGCTGTCCAAGAGTTCTATATCATTTCCCATCAAAAGTATGTCACCTACATATAGTATGAGAAATGCTACAGAGCTCCCACTCACTTTCTTGTAAACACAGGCTTCTCCATAAGTCTGTGTAAACCCAAATGCTTTAATCATCTCATCAAAGCGAATGTTCCAACTCCGAGATGCTTGCACCAGCCCATAAATCGAGCGTTGGAGCTTGCACACCTTGTCAGCATTCTTAGGATCGACAAAACCTTCCGGCTGCATCATATACAATTCTTCCTTAAGGAAACCATTAAGGAATGCCGTTTTGACGTCCATTTGCCATATCTCATAATCATAGTATGCGGCAATTGCTAACATGATTCGGACAGACTTCAGCTTCGCTACCGGTGAGAAAGTCTCATCGTAGTCAACCCCTTGAACTTGTCGATAACCCTTAGCGACAAGCCGAGCTTTATAGATGGTCACATTACCATCTGCGTCTGTCTTCTTCTTAAAGATCCATTTATTTTCTATCGCTCGCCGTTCAACGGGCAAGTCAGTCAAAGTCCATACTTCGTTTTCATACATGGATCCTATCTCGGATTTCATGGCTTCCAGCCATTTGTCGGAATCCGGGCCCGCCATTGCTTCCTCATAGTTCGAAGGTTCACCGTTGTCTAACAACATGATTTCCAAAACAGGGTTGCCGTACCACTCTGGTGCGGAACGTGTCCTTGTGGACCTTCGAATTTCAGTAGGAGCTTGATTAGAAGCATCTTGATCATCATCATTAATTTCCTCTCCAGTCGGTGCAGGCACCTCAGAAACGTTTTCTTGAGCTTCGCCATTTTCCGGTTCAAGAGGTAACACTTCATCAAGTTCTACTTTCCTCCCACTTACTTCTTTCGAGAGAAACTCTTTCTCTAGAAAGGATCCATTCTTGGCAACAAAGATCTTGCCTTCGGATCTGAGGTAGAAGGTATACCCAACAGTTTCTTTAGGGTATCCTATGAAGACGCATTTTTCCGACTTGGGTTCGAGCTTTTCAGGTTGAAGTTTCTTGACATAAGCATCGCATCCCCAAACTTTTAGAAACGACAGCTTAGGTTTGTTCCCAAACCATAATTCATACGGTGTCGTCTCAACGGATTTCGACGGAGCCCTATTTAAAGTGAATGCGGCAGTCTCTAAAGCATAGCCCCAAAAAGATAGCGGTAAATCGGTAAGAGACATCATAGATCGTACCATATCTAATAGAGTGCGATTACGACGTTCGGACACACCATTACGCTGAGGTGTTCCAGGCGGCGTGAGTTGTGAAACTATTCCACATTTTCTTAAGTGTGTGCCAAATTCGTGACTCAAGTATTCTCCTCCACGATCTGATCGTAGAAACTTGATCTTTCTATCACGTTGATTTTCAACCTCACTCTGAAATTCCTTGAACTTTTCAAAGGTCTCAGACTTGTGTTTCATTAAGTAGATATACCCATATCTACTCAAGTCATCAGTGAGGGTGAGAACATAACGATAGCCACCGCGAGCCTCAACACTCATTGGACCGCACACATCGGTATGTATGATTTCCAATAAGTTGGTTGCTCGCTCCATTGCTCCTGAGAACGGAGTCTTGGTCATTTTACCCATGAGGCATGGTTCGCACGTGTCAAATGATTCATAATCAAGAGACTCTAAAAGTCCATCTGCATGGAGCTTCTTCATGCATTTGACACCTATGTGACCAAGGCGGCAGTGCCACAAATATGTGGGACTATTGTTATCAACTTTAACTCTTTTGGTATTCACACTATGAATATGTGTATCATCATGTACGAGATTCATTAAGAATAAACCATTAACCATCGGAGCATGACCATAAAACATCTCTCTCATATAAATAGAACAACCATTATTCTCGGATTTAAATGAGTAGCCATCTCGAATTAAACGAGATCCAGACACAATGTTCATGCTCAAACTTGGCACTAAATAACAATTATTGAGGTTTAAAACTAATCCCGTAGGTAAATGTAGAGGCAGCATGCCGACGGCGATCACATCGACCTTGGAACCATTCCCGACGCGCATCGTCACCTCGTCCTTCGCCAGTCTTCGTTTATTCCGCAGCTCCTGTTTTGAGTTACAAATGTGAGCAACTGCACCGGTATCAAATACCCAAGAGCTACTACGAGTACTGGTAAGGTGCACATCAATTACATGTATATCACATATACCTTTGGTTTTGCCGGCCTTCTTGTCCGCTAAGTATTTGGGGCAGTTCCGCTTCCAGTGACCACTTCCCTTGCAATAAAAACACTCAGTCTCGGGCTTGGGTCCATGCTTTGGCTTCTTCCCGGCAACTTGCTTACCGGGCGCGGCAACTTCCTTGCCGTCCTTCTTGAAGTTCTTTTTACCCTTGCCCTTCTTGAACTTAGTGGTTTTATTCACCATCAACACTTGATGCTCCTTCTTGATTTCTACCTCTGCTGATTTCAGCATAGCATATACCTCAGGAATGGTCTTTACCATCCCCTGCATATTGTAGTTCATCACAAAGCTCTTGTAGCTAGGTGGAAGCGACTGGAGGATTCTGTCAATGACCGCTTCATCCGGGAGATTAACTTCCAGTTGAGTCAAGCGGTTGTGCAACCCAGACATTTTGAGTATGTGCTCACTGACAGAGCCATTTTCCTCCATCTTACAGCTAAAGAATTTGTCGGAGACTTCATATCTCTCGACCCGGGCATGAGCTTGGAAAACCATTTTCAGCTCTTCGAACATCTCATATGCTCCATGTCTCTCAAAACGCTTTTGGAGTCCCGGCTCTAAGCTGTAAAGCATGCTGCACTGAACGAGGGAGTAATCATCGCAGCGTGACTGCCAAGCGTTCATAACGTCTTGTTCTGCAGGGAGAATAGGTGCGTCACCCAGCGGTGCTCGTAGGACATAATCTTTCTTGGCAGCTATGAGGATAATCCTCAGGTTCCGGACCCAGTCCGTATAGTTGCTACCATCGTCTTTCAGCTTGGTTTTCTCTAGGAACGCGTTGAAGTTGAGGACTACGTTGGCCATTTGATCTACAAGACATATTGTAAATATTTAGACTAAGTTCATGATAATAAAGTTCATTTAATCAAATTATTTAATGAACTCCCACTTAGATAGACATCCCTCTTCTAGTCATCTAAGTATTACATGATCCGAGTCAACTAGGCCATGTCCGATCATCACGTGAGACGGACTAGTCAACATCGGTGAACATCTTCATGTTGATCGTATCTTCTATACGACTCATGCTCGACCTTTCGGTCTTCTGTGTTCCGAGGCCATGTCTGTACATGCTAGGCTCGTCAAGTCAACCTAAGTGTTTCGCGTGTGTAAATCTGTCTTACACCCGTTGTATGTGAACGTTAGAATCTATCACACCCGATCATCACGTGGTGCTTCGAAACAACGAACTGTCGCAACGGTGCATAGTTAGGTAGAACACTTTCTTGAAATTATTATGAGGGATCATCTTATTTACTACCGTCGTTCTAAGTAAACAAGATGCAAAACATGATAAACATCACATGCAATCAAATAATAAATGTGACATGATATGGCCAATATCACATAGCTCCTTCGATCTCCATCTTGGGGCTCCATGATCATCTTGTCACCGGCTTGACACCATGATCTTCATCATCATGATCTTCATCATCGTGTCTCCATGAAGTTGCTCGCCAACTATTACTTCTACTACTATGGCTAACGCGTTTAGCAATAAAGTAAAGTAATTTACATGGCGTTTTTCAATGACACGCAGGTCATACAAAAATAAAGACAACTCCTATGGCTCCTGCCGGTTGTCATACTCATCGACATGCAAGTCGTGATTCCTATTACAATAGCATGAACATCTCATACATCACATATAGATCATTCATCATTCATCACAACTTTGGCCATATCATATCACAAAGCACTCGCTGCAAAAACAAGTTAAACGTCCTCTAATTGTTGTTGCAAGTTTTACGTGGCTGAATTAGGGTTCTAGCAAGAACGTTTTCTTACCTACGTGAAAACCACAATGTGATTTGTCAACTTCTATTTACCCTTCATAAGGACCCTTTTCATCGAATCCGCTCCAACTAAAGTGGGAGAGACAGACACCCGCCAGCCACCTTATGCAACTAGTGCATGTTAGTCGGTGGAACCGGTCTCACGTAAGCGTACGTGTAAGGTTGGTCCGGGCCGCTTCATCCCACAATACCGCTGAAGCAAGATAAGACTAGTAGCGGCAAGAAGAGTTGACAACATCTACGCCCACAACAAATTGTGTTCTACTCGCGCAAGAAGAACTACGCATAGACCTAGCTCATGATGCCACTGTTGGGGAACGTTGCAGAAAATTAAAATTTTTCCTACGGTTTCACCAAGATCCATCTATGAGTTCATCTAGCAACGAGTCATGGGAGAGAGAGATTGCATCTACATACCACTTTGTAGATTGCGAGCAGAAGCGTTCAACGAACGGGGATGATGTAGTCGTACACACCGTGATCCAAATCACCGGAGATCCTAGCACCGAAAGCACGGCACCTCCGCGTTCAACACACGTACGGTCAGCGTAACATCTCCTTCTTCTTGATCCAGCAAGGGGGAAGGAGAGGTTGATGAAGATCCAGCAGCACGACGGCGTGGTGGTGGATGCAACAGAACTCCGGCAGGGCTTCGCTAAGCAACTACGGGAGGAGGAGGAGGAGGTGTTGCAGAGGGAGAGGGAGGCGCCAGGGCATAGGGTGCGCAGCCCCCCTCCCCTCCCCCCTTTTATATAGGCCTCTGGGGGGGCGCCGGCCCTGGGAGATCTAATCTCGCCAGGGAGGTTTCCCTCCCCCCCAAGCCATCTAGGAGGTGCCTTCCACCACTAGGACTCCTCCTAGATGGAACCCTGGGCGCATGGGCCCTTTGGGGCAGGTTCCCCTTGGACCAAGCAGGCCAAGGCGCACCCCCTAAGGCCCATGTGGCCCACCAGGGCAGGTGGCCCCACCTGGTGGACCCCCGGGACCCCTCCGGTGGTCCCGATACAATACCGATAACCCCGAAACTTGTCCCGATGGCCGAAATAGCACTTCCTATATATAATTCTTTACCTCCGGACCATTCCGGAACTCCTCGTGACGTCTGGGATCTCATCCGGGACTCCGAACAACATTCGGGTTACTGCATATACATATCTTCACAACCCTAGCGTCACCTAACCTTAAGTGTGTAGACCCTACGGGTTCGGGAGACATGCAGACATGACCGAGACGGCTCTCGGGCAATAACCAACAGCGGGATCTGGATACCCATGTTGGCTCCCACATGCTCTACGATGATCTCATCGGATGAACCACGATGTCGAGGATTCAATTAATCCCGTATACGATTCCCTTTGTCAATCGGTATTTTACTTGCCCGAGATTCGATCGTCGGTATCCCAGTACCTCGTTCAATCTCGTTACCGGCAAGTCACTTTTCTCGTACCGTAATGCATGATCCCGTGATCAAACACTTTGATCACACTGAGCTCATTATGATGATGCATTACCGAGAGGGCCCGGTGATACCTCTCCGTCAAGCGGAGTGACAAATCCCAGTCTCGATCCATGTCAACCCAACAGACACTTTCAGAGATACCCGTAGTATACCTTTATAGTCACCCAGTTACGTTGTGACGTTTGGCACACCCAAAGCACTCCTACGGTATCCGGGAGTTACACGATCTCATGGTCTAAGGAAAGGATACTTGACATTGAAAAACTCTAGCAAACGAACTATGCGATCTTATGCTATGCTTAGGATTGGATCTTGTCCATCACATCATTCTCCTAATGATGTGATCCCGTTATCAAATGACATCCAATGTCCATAGTCAGGAAACCATGACTATTTGTTGATCAACGAGCTAGTCAACTAGAGGCTCACTAGGGACATGTTTGTTGTCTGTTATTCACACATGCATTACGATTTCCGGATAACACAATTATAGCACGAATAAAGACAATTATCATGAATAAGGAAATATAATAATAATGCTTTTATTATTGCCTCTAGGGCATATTTCCAACAGCAAAACCACAACGTGATATGTCAATTGCTATTTACCCTTCATAAGGACCCTTTTCATCGAATCCGATCCGACTAAAGTGGGAGAGACTGGCACCCGCTAGCCACCTTATGCAACTAGTGCATGTCAGTCGGTGGAACCTGTCTCACGTAAGTGTACGTGTAAGGTCGGTCCGGGCCGCTTCATCCCACAATGCTGCTGAATCAAGATTGACTAGTAACGGTAAGCATATTGAACAAAATCAACGCCCACAACTACTTTGTGTTCTACTCGTGCAAAGAATCTACGCAATAGACCTAGCTCATGATGCCACTGTTGGGTAACGTAGCAGAAATTCAAAATTTTCCTACGTGTCACCAAGATCTATCTATGGAGAAACCAGCAACGAGGGGAAGGAGAGTGCATCTACATACCCTTGTAGATCGCTAAGCGGAAGCGTTCAAGTGAACGGGTTTGATGGAGTCGTACTCGTCGTGATTCAGATCACCGATGACCAAGTGTCGAACGGACGGCACCTCCGCGTTCAACACACGTACAGCCCGGTGACGTCTCCCATGCCTTGATCCAGCAAGGAGAGAGGGAGAGGTTGAGGAAGACTCCATCCAGCAGCAGCACAACGGCGTGGTGATGATGGAGGAGCGTGGCAATCCAGCAGGGCTTCGCCAAGCACCGCAAGAGAGGAGGAAGAAGAGACGCAGGGCTGCACCAACGAGATAGAGATCGAATCACGTCTATTATGGGCAGCCCTAGGCCTCACTATATATCGGGGAGAGGGAGGAGGGTGAGCCCCCTCTAGGGTTCCCACCCCTAGTGGGGGGGCAGCCCTAGATGGGGAAGGGGGAGGCGGCCAAGAGGGGAGGAGAGGGAGGCGCAGGGAGCATGGGCCTTAGGGCCCATCTGCCCTAGGGTTTGCCCCCTTCTCCTCTCCCTTGCGCCTTGGGCACTTGTGGGGGGCGCACCAGCCCACCTGGGGCTGGTCCCCTCCCACACTTGGCCCAAGTAACCCTCCGGGGATGGTGGCCCCACTTGGTGGACCCCCGGACACCTCCGGTGGTCCCGGTACACTACCGGTGATGCCCAGAACACTTCCGGTGGCCAAAACCATACTTCCTATATATAAATCTTTACCTCCGGACTATTCCGGAACTCCTCGTGACGTCCGGGATCTCATCCGGGACTCCGAACAACATTCGGTAACCACATACAAGCTTCCTTTATAACCCTAGCGTCATCGAACCTTAAGTGTGTAGACCCTACGGGTTCGGGAGACATGCAGACATGACCGAGACGTTCTCCGGTCAATAACCAACAGCGGGATCTGGATACCCATGTTGGCTCCCACATGTTCCACGATGATCTCATCGGATGAACCACGATGTCAAGGACTTAATCAATCCCGTATACAATTCCCTTTGTCTATCGGTACGATACTTGCCCGAGATTCGATCGTCGGTATCCCGATACCTTGTTCAATCTCGTTACCGGCAAGTCTCTTTTACTCGTTCCGCAACACATCATCCCGTGCTCAACTCCTTGATCACATTGTGCACATTATGATGATGTCCTACCGAGTGGGCCCAGAGATACCTCTCCGTTTACACGGAGTGACAAATCCCAGTCTCGATTCGTGCCACCCAACAGACACTTTCGGAGATACCCGTAGTGCACCTTTATAGCCACCTAGTTACGTTGTGACGTTTGGCACACCCAAAGCATTCCTACAGTATCCGGGAGTTGCACAATCTCATGGTCTAAGGAAATGATACTTGACATTATAAAAGCTTTAGCATATGAACTACATGATCTTGTGCTAGGCTTAGGATTGGGTCTTGTCCATCACATCATTCTCCTAATGATGTGATACCGTTATCAATGACATCCAATGTCCATGGTCAGGAAACCGTAACCATCAATTGATCAACGAGCTAGTCAACTAGAGGCTTACTATGGACATGGTGTTGTCTATGTATCCACACATGTATCTGAGTTTCCTATCAATACAATTCTAGCATGGATAATAAACGATTATCATGAACAAGGAAATATAATAATAATCAATTTATTATTGCCTCTAGGGCATATTTCCAACACCTACTCCCCCCATTACTGAAGAAGCTGTTCCTGAAGTGAATGTGTCTGTGCCCGACCCTCCAGCTCCTTGAGTGGAGGTTGAGAATCCTGAGGCTGCCACCACTAACACCACTGAAGCCAATGACGTGGTCATGGCTGAAGACAATGTGGAGCCTGCACCAAACACTGTGCCAGAAGCCAATGAAGCCAATGATGCAGCTGCAACAGTTGTGTAGCCTGACGCCTCTGTTGATGCCACTGCTCCTATTCCGCCACCAAGGCCACATACTATCGAGCATGCATACAACTATGGCCAGCTTATCACTGTCAAATGGCCTTTTCTGACTCCTCCGCCTGCTGCTGGTCCTCAGTATGACTACCACGTTGAGCACAGGCCTCAGGTTCAGAAGCCAATGCCAAGGTTGCCCAGGTTTCCAGGTATTGCATCTTCACCCGGATCTTTCAACGTCAATGGCTTCAAGGCACACAACACCTTCTTTGATAGCGCTAAGAACCCCTACTCCAAGGCAAGAATATCTTCTGATCGGTTCTGGAGCTATCAACAACGGAGTTATTACTCATGCATCTTATACAATCAAGGTCGCATTTTTCCGCATATGCGTCTTGACACTGAAGCCATCACTGGTCTGCCCTGCTTGGAAGAAGCGCTGGATTGCTTCAGAGAGTCTGGTTTGCTACAATTCGTCACTGACAAGGAGCACTGGAACGAAGAATTCCTGCTCCAACTCTATGCCACTCTCCATATTCGTGGCTACAACAGGGATCCGAAGACTTGGATCCTTGAGTGGATGACAGGCAATGTTCATCATGAAGCCAAAGCCTTTGATGTCATTGAGCTCACAGGCCTGCCCACTCCAGGTGATCTTTATGAACCTGGTTGTCAACTCCACAGTGCTGCTATGGAAAGCATCTTTCACAAGCCTGAACCCAACATGAGTCAGATGCTTAGCATGATGAAGCCTTTGCCTCCCAATGCTGAATATCCTAAGGAGTTCCTTGTTGAAGACCTTGAGTATCTGCCACGTACTATCTATCACATTATAAGGCGTACTCTCTGGCCCATCAAAGGACATTCTCCACATGCAAAGCTTGAAGGTGCAATGAAGACTTTGGTCTTCCATATTCTTCACGGCAAAAGCTTCAATGCACAAGACTTCTTTATTCACCAACTTGCTGCATCAGGATCTGACATTTTTGGTCTGAAGTTCTATGCTCCCTGGATCATGCGTCTGATCAAGCTCCACTCTGCCTTCAACTATCAACCCTCTACACGCAATCATATCATCTTTTTTCCAGAGGTTGATCTGTCTGTTGAAGCCATATATCCAAAGCCTACCAAGGAGCCTCTTAGTCTTCAGAATGCTGACCACCAAAGCTTCTCGCAGAACATTGAAGGAGTTCAAGCTGTCTCTCGAGTCTATCCATTGGCTGGAAATGCTCGCTTGCCTCACCGTGCGCAGACTGAAGCTACTGAAAGCACCATTGCCCAAAGGCCTCGCAAGCGCTCTCGTGTTTTGAATGACCGAGAACTTCTTGTGGCACTGCATCAGAAACAAGATAAGCATCATGACTGGCTCAAGCGACAGATGCAAAGTCTATTGCTGGACATCAATCGCATTCGCAATCTTGCCACCAAGAATGCGTTTGTCACTCATGAGACTTGTCGGCGATCCTGGAAGAGTTTGACACTGCTCAGTGCTGAAGCAGATCTTCAAGGCGATGGCTTCACTGAAAAATTCAAGTTTGACTCCACTCCTCCACGGAATGTTGTCCTACATCGAACTCCATCCCTTGAAGACTCTGACTATTCTTCCTCCGTGACAACTGTGAATGCCAGAGTGATCGATGATGAAGATGATGCTACTTCACCGCCCCCTACTTCTGCACGAATCGACACTGCACCAAGTTCGTCTGCACCGCCAAACAACACCGATGACCCTTCTGCTTCACCTACTCCTTCTAGGAACGAGTAGATGCTCTATGTCTTCAAACCTTTTTGGTCTTTACTGACAAAAGGGGGAGAAGCATATGAGTTTTATAGTCTTCAAGCGGGTCCATATGGGCGGTTGTTTTATATTTTGCCTAGTGTTTACAAGTCTCGTGATTTGGTACATTTGGTTCTTTGAGTTGTAACACTTAAACTCGATGGTCGTCTGCCACTTATTTGCTATTCTGTGATGCGATGATAAATTCCACATGTGTGATGATAACTTCCGCACTTAGGTCATCTTGCAGACGTCCATTTTTCATTATGCATGTCATTATCTTCGTTATATCAAATCATGCATGATGAATTGTCTTCATATGTTGAAGAGGATCTCCACAAGTACAACCTGCCATGTGCATTTGCATTCCAAAAGCAAATTACTTATATGCACATCTTCAGGGGGAGCCTTTGCCACTTATGAAGACAATACCTAAATCCTTTACATTTCACATACTTTTATCCCCGTTGAAAACTTCAACCAGTTTGTCATCAATCACCAAAAAGGGGGAGATTGTAAGTACATCTAGTGCCACCCCTAGTTGGTTTTGGAGTATTGACGACAAACCCGATTAAGGGACTAATGTGTTTGTGAGAATTGCAGGATAACACAGGTAGTAGTCCCTCATTGATTCGGTTTACCTACCGGAGATGACCCCTAAAAATGTATGAAGACATTGACGACAATGGTGGTATGTGAAGATATTCATACTGAAGACTATGACATGAGAAGACATTGAGTGATGACTATGTAGCGCGAAGACTTAGTCGTTTTGTTGTTTCCTTTTCTTCTTTGTTGAGTCATAGGAACCACCGTACTATTAAGCGGGGTCCAAATGAACAAAGTCAGAGTGACTGAAGTGATGCTCAACCAAAATCTTATGTCTTCGAGCGAAGACAATGAGAGCAAATCTTATCCAGAGTTGGATGAGTCAGCTTTGCTTGTAGCCCAAGTAAAGTTGCCGCGTGTGTTTGAAATCTGACCGTTGGAACACGTATCAGTTCCTTAGTGACCCAGGGTCATTTCGGATATATCAGGTTGGGTTGCCTAGTGGCTATAAATAGCCCACCCCCTACACCATAAATTGGTGGCTGCTCAGAGTTAGTGCACGACTTTTGTCGTATTGAGAGCAACCCACCTCGAAGCCTTTGAGAGAGAGAGAAATCCTTGCGAGGACAAAGCCCAAACACCCAGAGCCAAAGAGTGTTAGGCATCACTGAAGTCTTTCTGTCTGCGTGACCTGAAGACTTATTACACTTGAGGACTGTGAATCCTCCAGCCGGTTAGGCGTCGCGTTCTGAGCATCCAAGAGTCATTGTGGATCGCCGGTGAACGAAGTCTGTGAAGGTTTGGAAGTCTACCTTGAAGACTTACCAGAGTAATTGGGCGAGGACTGGGTGTCCTTAGCTCAAGGGGAATAAGGTGAAGACGCGGTCTTCTGAGTTGAATCTCAGCCTCCCTAACCAGACGTACAGTTGTCACAGCAACTGGAACTGGCCCAACAAATTCTGTGTCCTCAACAAGTGACTGGTTCTATCCTCTCCCTCTCTTTACTTAGAGTTTGTCTTCGTGAAGTCATCGCTTGTTTGCTTTACCTATTTGTCTTCACTGTCTGACTAGTATCTTAGTTTGGCTTCATACCATCTTCCATCCTGATCCTCACTACCTAGCTGCTATTTATCTTCGTACTCTCACGCTATTGCATACTTGACTATGGCTTGCCTAGTGTAGTTTATCTTCCGCTGCATATCAATGGGGTCATTTTTATTGTTTGTCTTCAAAACTTCCATGATCTGAAGACTTTCATAAAAATCGCCTATTCACCTAGTCGATAACTAGCAGTTTCAGATGGATACAACAGACTAAGAGTGCTTTAATTTTCATCGAGTTGAGTTGCATGGTTATTGATTTATATTTGTTCTGTTCGCCCATGATTGTTGCGATCCTTACATGAGGTGTTGCCGGCTCTCGTGTCTATGGCAAAGAGTAGCAAATGGTAAAACTCAATCAATCAAAACTAAAACCCTAAAACGACCTAGTGGGTATCTAATGAGAGACATCAGGCGTGGGTCGGCCAGCCCAAGGAGGGGGTGTCAAATCTAACTTGAAGTCCATCTCCTCTCTAGAAACAGTCAAAATCACACGTGGGCTTTTATTCCGAGAATTCATGGACCTGACCAAAATCTAAGGTAGCGCAACATAACCATGGATGGAAGTATAAAGTGTTCATTTGTATACTTCGTCCATGTCACTCATGTGTCATCACGATGGATTCAAAATTCTATAATCCACACTTAGAGCTCCGTCTTTCGCTCCTTGTATATCTGTTGTCATCTTCCTGTTTGATCAGTGTGTATTTTTTGGTATATGCTAGGTCATTCATTCATGGGAATATAAATACATTTGATTAAGGTCGTATCATATTCTCATGGCAACGGCTTGACAATGGCTTGCCACACCAACAATGACATTAATATTGCTAGAGGTGACTGTAACATGGTCCATGTTAACAATCTATATCTATACCTACTAATAAAGCAAGGTGATATTCTTGGTTTCGTCCCGCATCTGATCCTATGTTAGTGTATTATACACGAGGTGGTACTAATTACCTGTAGTGCAGATAAAAACGGTTGGCGTCTAAAATTCGTCCACAGACAGCCCACTCAGGCCTCATCCGTCAATGAAGCAGGCCGAGTAGAAAATCACACCCGCCAATGAAGCTGGCCCATGTGACGTCCCCGCTGGGCCAGCAAAAATAGATTAAAATATTACCCTATTATATCTCGAACTCTCTACCTCCCGTGCAGTTAAAATACATGAGCGATCAGGGAAAGGATGTACACAAATTGGCCTAAGGACTCCGCATCGATTCATGACACATGCATGTTGCATATACGTGCTATGTGATGGGCTGATTAAAAATTGTGACATGCATGATGCAATACGTGCCATGGGGTATGGTTTAATTAAAGACTGTATTCATATACACACACGAGGACAAAGTCGATCTGGCCGGTGCGGCTAGGTCATCCCCGACCATGATGGCAGATTGGAGGCATCGGTGCTGTACGGGCCGTCGACGACAACGGCTAGGCCACTCCTCACCACGACGACAGATTGGTTGATTCTCGAACGCCCAAGTTCTAAACCTACGTTCACGCATGCCCAACAAACAGGAAGACATTTGAGTATCTATGATGTTGCACAAATTTAGAGTCTGACGTGTTTAAGCCAGTTGATCCACCAATGATAGTGGCAAATTTAGTTTGGGTTTGGGGGGAGGGGGTTGATGAAGAACATGAGTGAACTAAACATCACCTTGGGTTTGCACGCTAATTGGTGTTTTCTTCCGTTGCAACGCACGGGCCCTTTTGCCAGTGGATGACAAAAGGCTCACATCAAGACATAGGTGACCGCAACATGGTTCGTGTTGCCACGTTTAGACGATTGATGCGTCGCAAAACAAAGGTAAAAAAAAAACGGTTCGACGAGCAATGCAGCATGGCTCGTGGTGCAAAGTGCGGAGCCCAATATGAGCCTTGTTGCAAAGGCTGATGACGCGTCACCCAGTGAAGCATGATACTGGAGGTTACGGTGTCAACTGAACTCAAATGAACCCGATCGTGAAATAATATTTGTTTAACAGAACTGATCTGAGCTTCCTGAGCACAGTCATTAGTTCAAGCCTAAGTTAAGCTCCAATTTCATAAACAAATGCATTGATTACAATGTCGCCTTGGGCCTTGCTCTTCCTGCTCGCCGCCCGCCTCGCCGCCGGCGAGCCCACCACCTCCGCCACGACCCTCACAGCCACCCCGGCGAGGCTGACCAGACCAGACCACCACGCAGTCACCCTGCAATGGTCCAACCTCCCCGACCCGGGCCCGCTCGACTACGTGGCCGTCTACTCCCCGCCGACCTCCGGCGACCTCGACTACCTCGGCTTCCTCCTCCTCAACTCCTCCGCCTCCTGGGCCACGGGCGCCGGCAGCCTCGCGCTCCCGCGCCTGCCCGACCTGCGCGCCCCCTACCAGTTCCGCCTCTTCCGGGGGCCGCCGGGCGTTGACCAGGACGGCGACCCGCTCCCGGACGCCAGCCGCCGCGCCGCCGTGTCGGGCGACGTGGCCCGCGAGGGATCCGGCGCCCGGCCCGCCCAGCTGCACCTGGCGTTCACCGACGAGGCGGACGAGATGCGGGTGCTGTTCGTGTGCGGCGACGGCGGGAGGAGGTCCGTCAGGTACGGGCCCGCCGGCCGGCGCGAGGAGGAGTGGGAGGAGGCGCCGGCGGCGGCGAGCACGTACGAGCGGCGCCACATGTGCGGCCACCCGGCGAACCACAGCGTCGGGTGGCGCCACCCCGGGTTCGTCTTCGACGGCGTCATGAAGGCGCTGCAGCCTGGGACAAGGTACTCCTACAAGGTAGTGACATGGTGAACTGTGGCTGCTAGCACTAATTCTGTGCTGGCATTTTGATCTGAGTTTGATTTCCTGATAGGCAGAGCTCATTGTCTGCAATCCTAGTTTACGATGTGCAAAATTACACTTAATTTCAGATGGGATCATCTGAAAGTTGTGCAAAATTCCATTCTAGAACACTAGCTTCAGTTTGATATACAGTGTAGTTTGTGACACAATACATAATTTCCGTAGCCCATAGTTTCAAAAGTTCCAACCATAAGGAGCATCAAACATCATCGGCATTTGGTATAAACGCTCGCCTAATCTTTTGAAGTTTGGACTGTTATTCATAGGTTGGCAACGATTCAGGAGGCTGGAGCGATACACACAGCTTCATCTCACGCGACGCCGAGGCCAACGAGACCATCGCATTCCTCTTCGGCGACCTGGGCACCTACGTCCCTTACAACACCTACTTCCGAACACCTCAAGAAAGTCTGTCAACCATGAAATGGATCCTCCGCGATCTCCAGGCCCTCGACGGCAAACCGGCAATCATTTCGCACATCGGCGACATCAGCTACGCCAAAGGTTACGCATGGTTATGGGATCATTTCTTCGAGCAGATCGAGCCCATCGCTGCCAGCACACCGTACCACGTCTGCATCGGGAACCATGAGTACGACTGGCCTTCCCAGCCCTGGAGACCCTCCTGGGCAGCAAACGTGTACAACGGGAAGGACGGCGGCGGCGAATGCGGGGTGCCATACAGCATCAAGTTCAGAATGCCGGGGAACTCTTCCCTCCCCACCGGCACCATCGCCCCCGACACCCGGAACCTCTACTACTCCATTGATGCAGGCGTTGTCCATTTCGTCTACATGTCCACCGAAACCGACTTCACCCATGGCAGTGCTCAGTACAAGTACATAAAGGCCGACCTCGAGCGCGTCAACCGGAGCCGAACGCCGTTCGTCGTGTTCCAGGGCCACCGGCCGATGTACACCTCGAGCAACGAGGCCAAGGACACGGCTCACAGGGAGCAGATGATCCAGCACCTGGAGCCCCTCTTTGTGGAGCACGGCGTGACGCTCGCTCTGTGGGGGCATATCCACAGGTACGAGAGGTTCTGCCCCATGAAGGACTACCGGTGCCTCAACACGTCGTCGAGCTTCGTGTACCCCGGTGCCCCTGTGCATGTCGTGATCGGCATGGCCGGGCAGGACTTCCAGCCGAGCTGGGAGCCGAGGCCCGACCACCCTGATGTGCCCATATTCCCTCAGCCGCAGCGGTCCATGTACCGTGGCAGCGAGTTCGGGTACGCGAAGCTTGTGGCCACGAGGGAGAAGTTGACACTGATGTACGTTGGGAACCATGATGGGCAAGTCCATGACATGGTCGAAATACTGTCGCCGCAAGTCGGTGCCGGCGGCGGTGCGCCTGGTAAGCTGGTCGGTGCGATGCCGGAGAAGATGAGATACCTGGGAATTGCCGGCAGTGTGATGCTTGCCATGCTGCTTGGTTTCATGGCTGGCTTTGCTGTTAGAAAGAAGAAGACGGGCTCTGCAGGATGGAGTCCTGTACAAGATGAGGAGTCCTGATTGGTTCGCCCTTTTACTCGTTTGTGTTGGTATAATTGCTCTTTCTTTTCCACTGTAACATATCTACGGAGTAGACAACAATTGAATGTCTAGACACGACAGCGATTAAATACTTAGTCTTCAGATTCACTGTCATCAGTGTGTCTGAACGAAGTAATACGATCTTGACACGCGGTTGATGTATTACTGATGAATGGTTCCCAGCGCTTACTGATGTACTACGATGGTTGATGTATTGCTGATGAATGTATCCATGGAAAATTTGTCCATCTTGTTCATTGTGGTGTGTTGATTGTCAGTGTGATTCTTCTAGTCCAGTGCTCATGTGTCTTGAGCTGAATAAAAACCAGTAGGTTTCTGTACCTTTCTTGTCGAAGTACTCCCTCTGTAAACAAATATAAGATCTTTTAGATCACTAATTTAGTACAGAGGGAGTACGTTGGTGGTGCATACCATGCTTGTAAAAGAATATATTTGGTGTCAGACAGTCATTTGAACATTTGATTACCATGTCGATATATTACTGCTGCCCGAAGGTGCAAAGGTTGTAGAATTTCTTCGCATTCAGAGAAATTTATGGTAATTGGATCAATCTCATGATAAATCGGTAGTACTGTACTTTGTAGTCTCCGAAAAATAATAATAGCAACAAACTCACACCAAGAGCAGGAGTCGACAAAGTGGCTACAACTGCTATACTCCACACAACACGGCGAACAATTTAACCAGATGCTTGTTCAGCTGTAGCAAGTATTCTGTGGCAATGTGTGCATCGGGTTGGGATTCGCACCAACCTGCCCACTTGTGCTGTCGGCAGTCGCTTGTTTCCGGTATCTCTGCCGTGGTCGCACAGCGGGCACAAGAGCGGCATATCATGCTACGACGGTCAGCTGCTCTGGTACTCAGACGCGCTCAGGTACTCGCCGTTCTCCTCAAAGTACTCCACCAAGCGTTTCAGGAATCTGTCGCTGCTTACGGTCTCGGCATCGCAAACTACGCAGCACTGCCGCCTTGCTCGTGTTACGGCGACGTTCATCCGCCTATGGTCGCTCAAGAACCCGACCTGCAGAAGCAAATGAATATAGGTTTTAGTTTTACAACTAGACAAGAGCTCGCTCGAGCATCCAAGCTGCCCGCATAGTGGACATGAATCTCCACCTTTTATGTCCAAACATAATTAAGAACAAAACAGATCTTCTATTCATCGCACATACTTAGGGCCGCAGACACCCGATATTTGCAGATCACTCATGCCATATCTAAAATGCTCACTCTTTTTTTTATTAGATAAACATTTAATCTTATGGAACTTCCCGTCTCCTTTTTTCTATCAACTATGCAATGCAAAATCAACATCAATGTCTCATGTCCGTGTACATCAGACACTGAAAAAGAGGATAATTTTCAACCTAGGAAGATCACGCAAGGAAGCTTACCTCTTTCTTTGGGTTGGATCTGACCATTGTAATGATTATGGCCTCTTTCTCCCTACCCTGAAATCCATCAACCGTTGATATTTCCAAGTCCTTCAATTTAGCATCTTTATTTCTCAGCATTTTCAGGCAGGTTACCTGTTGCACCATCAAAGGAACCAAAAATCAATTTCTAACAGATAAATGAATTCCAAGCCAAGAGCTATAACGATGAAATGTAACAGAAAGAGAAGAACAGAGTCTTTCAAACAACGCACAATCAACCAATATGTGCAGACTCGAGCAGAACAGCAAAAAGAACATGCAGCAACATAATACTCCCTCCATTCCTAAATATAAGTCTTTTTAGATATTTTAATATGGACTATATACTGATGTATATAGACATATTTTTTAGTGTAGATTCACTCACTTTGCTCCGTATGTAGTCCATATTGAAATCTCTAAAAAGACTTGTACTCCCTCCGTCCCATAATATAAGAGCGTTTTTGACACTAGTGAGTATTTAGGAACAGAGGGAGTACTAAACATGATACTACTGAATACTCCCTCCGTTCCTAAATATAAGTCTTTTTAGACATTTCAAATGGACTACAACATACGGATGTATGTAGACATATTTTAGAGTGTAGATTCACTCATTTTGCTCCGTATGTAATCACTTGTTGGAATCTCTAAAAAGACTTGTATTTGGGAACGGAGGGAGTACATACGTATGAAGACAACTAGCGAGTGTAAACAACTAAACATGATACTACTGAATACATAGGCATGAAGAACGCATGGCTAATAATTATCTACTCCCTTCGTTCCAAAATATTTGTCTTTCTAGCCATCTCAAATGAACTACAACATACGGATGTATGTAGACATGTTTTAGAGTGTAGATTCATTCATTTTGCTCCGTATGTAGTCATCTGTTGAAATCTCTAGAAAGACAATTATTTAGGAACGGAGGGAGTACTACCTATAAATTTTGATGAATACAGAGAGCATATAATAAAAAAAAAACCTGTGCAGAATATGGAGTAATAATGCCAATATCAATTGCACGGACACCACTCTCAACAAGCAACTTGGCATGAGCAATGGATACTGCAGCCTCGCCCTCATTCATGGTGCTCTCCTCTTCATCTTTCACTTCTTCCATGTCACACCTAAAAAGTACTTCAGACATGTTAGAAGTACTTTACATATCATTTTAAGAACATTATTATAAAAGACTCATTTCAAAAACATTCATATTGTTCATCATTCAGAAAATATAAATGTTTTTAGTATCAGTCAAAGGATGGTACACTTGAAATAATAATCGAACCTGTCAAATTATTGTATTAGCATATGGAATATCTCTCTTCAGTCAAGCCACCAGCTAGTCCTACTTTTGTACAAGAGTATCTTAACTACAACTCGAGGCAGAGAGTGGGAAAACATAAAAATAGCCAAGGTTTCACTGCATGCACATAGTTCGCTACTCCCTGCGACCCAAATTCTTGTCTTAGATTTGTCTAGATACAGATGTATCTAGTCAAGTTTTAGGGTTTAATACATCCGTATCTTGTCTTAGATTTTTAGTGTTAAATACATCCGTATCTAGACAAATCTAAGACAAGAATTTTGGGACGGAAATATGTGTGAGTACTCCAACAAGCCACTGAGGGGGAAGCACCAGAGAATACAGACCCTGTAGTGTCAACAAGTATAATAGTTGGTTCTGTTGAAGAAGATTTATTCACTCCTTCAAGATCATAGAGCATATGCCCAGCAACACTAGAGTGCGCTTTGATCTGAGAATACAAAAGGAAAAACAACATGAGAAAATAGCAGCGTAAGGAGAAAGAGAGACTGAAATACAAGTAGCACAATAATGTAAGAGAAAGCACACCTTATTATTGTAAAGTTCTTTTGATGACCAGTTCATAATTAGCTCGTGCATCCTGTACTGGATAGTGAGCATGCATGTGATTTCCTCTCCATAACCTTCTGTAAGGCGTTCAAAGAGTGTCTTTCCCATACCCTTCTTCTCAGCCTCAACACTTTGGATCGTTGGAGGAAGTTGAAGATGGTCTCCAGCAAGCACGCACCTTTGGCCCTGAATACCACAAGAATATAGAACTGATAAATACATAAATGAGAAGCTCCATGACACAAATGCTACCTTAACAAGAACATAAGAGTAACCATTTTATCCAAATCATTATGCATGCCAATCATGCCAAACAGAGAAACAACTGCATTGCTAATGGCATAGTCAGCTAACACCATTTGAAAATCCCGAAACTAAAACCACCAGAAGCAGAGTGCCTTGACTGTAAAGCCAAAAACTATATTCCCTACGGTCTGTCAACTGGTGACACTTATGGAAATTACAGCAGATTAACATTACATCTTTACAGAGTTTTATCAGATATTCATACCGATGTGCTACAATTTACACCAATACAAAAACCAGCCTCAAACATACACAGACCTATTTAACTGTTAACGATTTATCCTCTTTTGGAAGACAAGTTGCTATCTCAACTTTTATCCTAACTGTAAGTTACAACTTACCTTCAGTAAGGCTATCCAACAGGCCACCTCAAGTGCCTGAGCAGCCTCATCAATAATTACCAGATCAAAAGTAATGCCAGCTATCTTTTTGGAAGATGCACCTGTCAAAGTTGACAGCACAACATCTGCATTTTTTATGACATCAGCGACTGCAAGCTGCTGCCGTTTTCGCTCCTCTTTGGCAAGGGTTTTAAGCTCTTTCCTGATGTCCCTTTTCGTGTTTCTATCTTTAGCTTTCAGCAATTTGCTATTAAGCACCTGACAGAAGAACAGAACATATCAACAAATATCAAACTACATCAGCCAAAGAGGACTGAGAAGGGATGCCATACTAATAGACTGGGCAAGCAAAGCAAGGCACACGAATGAAAATGCAACCATTGGTACTACCTAAATAGGACATCTTCCACACTAGACCGCTCCTTAACAGTTGTGGATAGACATGCTGTCCTAGAATTACAGAAAAGTTAGGAATTTGGAAATGAATGGTTACCTTCATTTCCTTGCGAATGTCTCCGGCCAAGCTGCTATTATCTGCTCGCAGTACCTGGTCCCAGAAGGTTAATCAGGCCAGCTATCATAAGGTTAACAGGGACACATTAAGGCATCATAGATAATACATCTGCCAAATATAGCCCACCCATTTTAAATTGAATGGGACATACAAACTAATCAATTAAGTTGCTTAAGTCAATAAGTAATAACAAAAACATAGTAGAATTTCTTATGTTAGAAAAAAAAAGGCATAAGCAAATAGGAAAAACGATCCAACCAAAATCTTTATTTGAATCATAAGTTGCATGCATGGTAAAGTGAAATAAAACATAACATGAATTCCCATAAAATCTCATATAAAGGCAAAGGTGGGTACACTTAACCATGCAGTGGATGAGTATTGAAGTAAAATGTGATCGAAAGCATAACTTATGAGCTAATCAAAAAAGGAATGTATCTTCATGGTTCCCCAGTACAAAAGCAAATTGAACAACTTAAACAGGGGTTTCACCTGTGCATCAAGAGCACTGTCCAACACTTGCGGTAGTAAACGGGCAGGATGCCCTAACCTCACCAATTTTGTTCTACAGAAAGAAATAATAAGGATATTTAAGTAACTTAGGGTTCAGATGATTAGGTTACTAGAATCCACTTTTTGTAAGGGCTACATATATGATTATAACGTTTTTCCCACAGAAACTATGGGAAAAATGATGGAAGCAAAAAACATATGTTACACTTTTCTTTTAGCAACCTGTACTGTGAGAGTCGCTCAACAATGTTATCGACAGCAATGTTGGAAGCAGCACAAGCAAGAATTTTCGCTCCACGCTTGACCTCCTGCAATATAATCTCAATGATGGTTGTTGTCTTCCCAGTTCCAGGAGGCCCATGAAGCAAAAAAGCATCCCTTGATCTGAGGGCCTTCGAGATAGCATCTTTCTACACAAGAAATATGTTACATTTCTCTATACAATCCGTGCTCATTGAAAACCATTTCATAGAACAATTGACTTTACATGCCTAAAGTTGTAAATTTATAACAGATGTTTAATTTTATAATGCTTGCTGACACTGGTACATGAAGACAAGTGTAAAAGAAATCAAAGGCATGTCATAAAAAGCAAAAAACATCCATTGCAATATTTCTGATTTAGTGTTAAACAAACGTGCCTACCCCAACTTGTTTGGGACTAAAGGCTCCAAACAAGGATGTTGAAAAAATTATATACTAGAACTAGATTGACCTGTGCGCTGCTTCAAGAGCACATATAAACTATGTAAGAGAACCTATCAAGATGAGTTATCCAGTTTGCCCATCAGGAGGCATCAGCTACTTTAGTTCTCAACTATAGCATATGATGTACTATAGTATTTCAATACTCCAACAATCAATTCACTAAAAGCTTTATCTCTGGCACTCCTACAAGGCAGGTACCAAAGCCTAACAGCATTCTTTGTGGTGTTATGATGTGGAACATTACGAAATGCATCCCAGAGTTGCAAGTTGAGTCCCGTTTGTTAGGTGTGGGTCAGTTTGCAGCTTTCACCGCAAGATTGATTATACAAAAAAACAGATTCCCTTCTTTATAATGATAAGGAACCAAATCAGTGCCTCATATATGATTTACTTCATGTAATGTAATTAAGCATATGATAGCAACATTAGCAAATTAGATGGTAAACCTAACTGTTCTAGACTTCTCATGAACACCAGTAGGTCCTAATAGCATATTCTTTTTTATCTACTCAAATTGGGTGGATCAGAACTGAAATGGAACATAGGCAGCAACACAGAAGAACTTTTTTTTAAGTCTAACCTGCGAGTCGTCCAAATTCTTATTAAATGGACTGAACTTCACAGCATCCTTGGAACGCATAGGCGAGTTCTCTCCAAATAACACAGGAACAAGGTTTGCGGAAGGTCCTGCTTGGATGCCCTTACTAAGTTGAATTAATGCATCCTTCATCCTGCGGTAAGTAACCTACAAGAGGGATTAATAAACAGTATGATAATGCTGGTGCGCAAGTAAAAAATAATGGATTAAAAAACAAAGAGGTGCTAGGTGAAAAATATGCTGTAAGTTTGTGCAATTCTACAATGAAACCATGCGGTTTTTTTGGAGTACCTCATTCGCAAGCTTCTCAAGACGGAGAGGGCTATTTAATCCATCTTCAGGAATATCATCAAAAACGACGGTAATGGAAGAATCCTGTTTGCTCAAACACAACAACGCAATCATTATATGCCTGCTCCAATGCAAAGACTTAAATAGCTAACAACCCTCGGTTGAGAGCAGGATACCTTCAAGCGATAAACTACACCTTGCCCAAGTGCAGGGGATCCAGCATCTGCTTTGTTTGGCTTGAGGGCAACCACGTCGTGCGTCCCGAACTAGAGCAGCGGATGGGGGGAACATAGACAAGCAAGATCAGTGCTGCTAGCAAAAGAAGCGAAGTGCTATTCCGAAATAAATCCTGAAGATGTGATTCATAATGAACTTCACAGATGCAAGTATTTGATTAGTACACCATCCCTTTTCATTGCATGACCACGCATAGATCCCACTAGCACTCAAGTGGCGGCATATAAGAGACGATTTCCATAGCATACCAATCCAGACCACATTTGCAAAGATAATAATTCCTAACCAGAGTGGCAACCTATCCCTAGCAAGCACGTCGATTTCCATACTGTTTCCTATTCCTAAAATAAACTGAGAAGAGGGAAGGAAGCAGCAGAGCTCACCTTGTGGGGCGGAAGCACGTCGCTCTTGTTGGGCTGGAACTCGAGGAGCGTCTTCCCCATCAGCCCCGTCTACTCTACCCACCAAAGGCAACACACAGCAAGCAGTAGATTAGCGCCAACCAAACCCGCGCATCACTCGAGCCAGCAATGGAGCCAGCCAAATTAACCTCCGACCTACCTGGGCGTCGGTGCACTTGAGGTTGGGCATGACGGACCCCCGCCTCTCCTTCCTCTTGGAGCTCGCCTCCGACTCCGCCGATATCTCCGCCGCCTGCGCACCAAGCCGCAGCAGCAGCTCATCATCGCAGCCCATTCCAACATCAAACCCGAGGGGATGGGAGGGGAAGGGAGCAAACCTTCTCCAGGTCGATGAGGGGCGCCATGGAGGAGACGAACTCGTTGAGCGACATCATCTTCCCCGCCGCCGGCCCCTTGCCGGAGCCCCGGGGCCCGCCGCCGCCTCCTCTCCGCTCCTCCATGGCCGCCGCTCCTCGGATGACTCCGCCCAGGCCTAGCCTCCTCCGGTCCCACTCCCACAGCAAGAGGAAAAGAGAGAGAAGCGAACGCGCGTGGGCTCGGCCCATTCTCACCGGCTCGGCCCGTTAGAAAAACTTACGCGCACCAGGCCCATGCGGGCCCACCGGAGCGGCGCAGGAGCCAAGCAACAACCCTAGCTAAAACCCCCTCGCCCCCCTCCGCCGCGCCTCCGCTCTGCTTTGCTCTCCGTAATCCCATCCATCCCTCCTCCCCCTCGGCGAAACCCTAGCACCCGGCGCGGCATGGCGGACGGCGAGGGCGGCGCGGACGGCCTGGCGGAGAGGCTCGCGGGGGCGGAGATCGCCGCGGACGGCGGCGGCGCCGGCGGCGAGGAGGAGCCGAAGCTCTCGAAGAAGTGCGCCTCCTTCCTCGCTTCTTATTATTATCATCTTCCGTTTCGCGCGCGTCGTCGTCTGCTCTTGCTAGCTTGTTATATGCTCCGGCTCTTGATTGTTGGCTGTGGTTGTTGGCTTGCAGCGCCCAGAAGAAAGAGGAGAAGAGGAGGAAGCAGGAGGAGCAGCGCCGGCTCAAGGAGGAAGAGAAGAAGAGCAAGGTGTGATGCTGACCCTTTTTTTATTCTGTCGTGCTACTTTTCTGGTGCAGATAATGTTGACGCAGTTCTGCGGCTGCGGTCTGAGAGAGAGCTCCCTTCTCTCTATCTTGTTTGCTGAAACACTAACATCTCCGTGTGTGTCTTTTAATTGTTGTATGTAGGCGGCGGCGGCTGCGGCTTCGGCCGGTGGAGCGCCCCAGCAGGCGGCTGCGGCGGCCGATGATGAGGACATGGATCCTACTGTATGTCATATCGGCACTGCCGCTTTATCGCTGATATGCTATTTGCTGAATTGCGTTCTTTTGCTTTGGTGAAAGTTGTAATTGATGTGTTTATTGCTGCAGCAATATTATGAGAACAGGCTCAGGACCCTTGACGCACTCAAGGCCGGGGGTGCCAACCCCTATCCGCACAAGTTTCTAGCTAGCATCTCTGTGCCTGGATACATTGAGAAATACAAGGGCCTTAATGAGGGGGAGAAGCTTGCTGATGTTACAGAGTGTCTAGCAGGTATATTGTTTCCATTGCCCAGGAGAGTATTATGAGATTCAAGATGCATAGGGGTTTTGATTTGTGGCTTTGTTTTTGAAGGGAGGATCATGAACAAGAGAACATCATCTTCTAAGCTCTTATTTTATGATCTTTATGGTGATGGCGTGAAGGTTCAAGTAATGGCTGATGCCAGGTAAACTTTAAGGTGTCTGTTTGGATGGCTTGTCACTTTTCAGCCTGTCTATTTTGCTATCAGTACCGATCTCATGAAATGTATAGACTTCCATTCTCACATTTTTACCCATTTATAGGACCTCGGAGTTGGAAGATACTGAATTCTCTAGTTTCCATTCTGGTGTGAAGCGAGGTGATATTGTTGGTATATGTGGAATTCCAGGTATGTTAGCTTTGCTTGCAACTTAATTAATTATCACATGCACAACCAAATTCTATCTTTGAAAGAACCATACCAGTTCTTGGCTTTAGAGTTTCCATGGTTTCTACTTAATCAGCTGCATCACCAGTTCAGTCAATTGTGTTTGCAGTCTGGTTTTATACTGGGTTGGACAAACCTTGATTTAACAGACAGAGTGGTTTTAATTTATTTTTCTTTATAAAATAGTAAATAAGTGTTTTTAATGATTTATTTTGGGCCTGCTATTATAGGTAATCTTTTTTGTAAATTGTATATATAGCTTATATGAATAGCTGGTTGTACTATTGTTTCACTTTTTCTTTAAGAAAAGTACACATGTATTTGTTCCTTTTTGCTGTTGAACTGTGTCTGATCACTTGGAATTCTCACTTGTTAATCATCAGGAAAAAGCAATAGAGGGGAGCTCAGTGTATTCCCACGGAAATTTGTTGTGCTCTCTCCTTGTCTTCATATGATGCCCCGGCAGGTGCGAAGCAGAATCTGTTTGAAAGTTGCTTCTTGAAAGACCTGTTTTTCCGTCCATGCATTACTTACTTTTTCAGTCTGCAGTCTTTCCTCTGGTTTCTTGAGTCTTAGTTGGGTTTTTAGCTTAATTGAACTATTAACATAAGTAGTATATGTTTTACAGAAGAGTGAAGGAAGTGCGGTGCCTACGCAATGGGCCCCAGGAATGTGTAGGAATATCGAGAAGTATGTTTTGAGGGACCAGGTTTGTTCTCATTCTTTTCTTGCACTAAATTCTTTCTGCGATGTGGAGTAGCGGTCAAGCAAGTAGTAACTGTTAGGGATATTGCATAGGGTGTTATATGCATATGTTCCTTCTTATTTACATGTAGGGAACTTGGCCTTTTGGCCCATGGAATAGATTAGGTCCATTTCTAACTTGGTGTAATAAGCTTAGGCCTTCGTCTCCCAACTCGAGAGACCCGGGGAAACCCAACATCGACCAACCATCACAATAGATTAAGGCCCATTCCCAATAGTAACATTGTTTTTTGTAGCATAGAATTTTGTATATTTAATCTTCCTTGTTGGTTTATCTCCTTCTGTGCGTGGTCTGTAATCAGTTTTAGCACATTTTTGCACTTTACTTTCACATGTAACATAATCTTAGGCAGTAAAATGCTTGCCATTGAGGCCATAAATATATTACAAATCACTAGGCAGGTCTTTGAAGGCTTTACGAGCACCCTTAGGCATGTGATATGATAAGGAATAGATTTTATGTCCACTTCCTCTTTGCTAAATCTCACCCATTTGTTCGCATTGTTGTGGGTGTGGATGGATAGTACAATGCCAGTTTCTTTTACCAACTTAATTTGCTGAGTCGCTCCTGCTATTTCTAATTTGCATGACCAAGTTGTAGTGTTGATGGATGTGACTTTCAGTTATCTCTTTGTCTCAACGGGCTGGCAGTTCTGAAAAATCCAGCATGCCACCTTTGGCCACATGTCCAAATGTTAATCATTTCCATTGGTGGTGCTTTGATTCTTGAACTGCTTGTTTTGTGATACCAGGAAACTCGTTATCGTCAACGATACCTTGATCTTATGGTAAACCATGAAGTGAGACATATATTCAAGACTCGATCCAAGATTGTCTCGTTTATTCGAAGGTTTCTTGATGGACTTGATTTTTTGGAGGTAGGATTCTTCAAATATATTTTCTTGTACTTCTGATGATGCTTGGATGTTTGAACTATCTACATGTCTCTAGGTGGAGACTCCAATGATGAACATGATTGCCGGTGGAGCCGCTGCAAGGCCTTTTGTCACACACCATAATGATCTAAACATGAAGCTTTATATGCGTATTGCACCTGAGCTTTATCTGAAGGAACTGGTTGTTGGTGGATTGGACCGTGTCTATGAAATTGGGAAGCAGTTCAGGAATGAAGGGATTGATTTAACACACAATCCTGAATTCACGACAGTCGAGTTTTATATGGCGTATGCAGATTACAATGACTTGATGGAGCTTACTGAAGCCATGATATCTGGTGAGAATCTATTTCATCCATATTTTCCTTCTTCCTTTGTAACTTTCTTCTTTTTCTGTCAATAATTTTTATTTTGATGTTGACAGGTATGGTTAAGGAGCTGACAGGTGGGTATAAGATAAAATATCATGCCAATGGAGTTGATAATCCACCGATAGAGATTGATTTCACGCCTCCCTTTAGGTAATAGTAGGCATAATTAAGATGTAGTCCCTCTGTCCCAAAAAGCTTGTCTTAGACTTGTCTAGATATAGATGTATCTAGACACGTTTTAGTGTTAGATACATCCCTATCTAGATAAATCTAAGACAAGCCTTTTGGGACGGAGGTAATATTTGGTTAGTAGCATTTAAATTGCTTTTTGTACTTTTTAACTGATCACCCAATTTATTGCCTTATTGCAGAAGGATAGACATGATTGAAGGATTGGAGGCTATGGCCAAACTGGAGATACCAAAAGATATATCCAGTGATGAAACAAACAAGTATCTGATAGATGCATGTGCCAAGTATGATGTTAAATGTCCACCTCCCCAGACAACAACACGGCTGCTTGACAAGGTTTTACTTTTGACTTGTGGGGATTCCATCTGATGCTGTGTCTTCATTTTTTTTGTTCGGTAGTTTTGGCCATACTTTTTAGCTTATATGACAAGTATTTGGTGAAGAATCCTGTAGAACCCCTTATTTGGCATCATATTTTGCAACTTGCATTGTATTATGAAAACTAAACTCACAATCTCAGTGGTATTATTTGTTGTCATGATCTAAATTACCGTTGGATTTGTGCCTTTGTGCTTAAGTTTCTTGATGATTTGTTAGCTAATTTTACAAACCATGTTCTTTTAACAGCTAGTGGGCCATTTCTTGGAGGAAACATGTGTGAACCCAACATTTATTATCAACCACCCAGAGATAATGAGTCCATTGGCAAAGTGGCATAGGTCCCGACCTGGGTTGACAGAAAGGTTTGAGCTCTTTGTTAACAAACACGAGGTATGTCCTATTCTTCATATAGGTCCTTTGATACCTGATCTCATTTATGCTGGCTTACACTCTGATCTGCAAATGCCTTCTAGGTGTGCAACGCCTACACTGAGTTGAACGATCCTGTTGTGCAAAGGCAACGGTTTGAGGAACAACTAAAGGTACGTGTTTGAATCTGCCTGAGAGCTAAATATAACCTTGTGAAATGTAATTCTTGCTGTAACCACCCCACTCTGTATGCTTTGAGTAACCTTATTATATTTTTTCATGTTGATAATTAGACTATGTATGCTCGGAAACTTGAATGTTGTGCATATATTTTGTGTGAACTTATAAGAAAAGTGAAGCAATGGAAGGGGGTACACTTGTGGGATTCTAATGGAGCCCGCATTGCTCTACTTCCATGAGTTGCTTGTTGAGAAGTTAAATATTTTTATGGTCTTACAATATTCCAGGATCGTCAATCTGGTGATGATGAAGCTATGGCTTTGGACGAAACATTCTGCACTGCCCTTGAGTATGGACTGCCTCCAACAGGTGGTTGGGGTTTGGGAATTGATCGCCTTACAATGATGCTGACAGATTCCCAGAACATCAAGGTTAGGCTATTTCCATCATTTTTGTTCTTTCATGCAGTGCAACACTTTTTGACTTGCATTGCGGAACTCATCTTTCTGATGCATTTTCAGGAAGTTCTCCTGTTCCCGGCCATGAAGCCCCAAGAGTAGCTGTTTGCAAACCCATCAACAGGTATGTGAACACACTACTTTATCTAGTAACTCTTTGTGTGCAACATAAAAATGCAAAACCCGCTGGGTTTATATTAGATGTGAAGTTAGCTTTATCTCCATCTTAATTGTCTAATCTTGAACAACCGAGTCTTGCAGATCATGAAATGTGATAACAAAACTAAATAGAAATAGTGCTCAGATTTCTTGTTGCACCTGAAAAATGCAGTAGCAGTATTTTGACCTGTTATACAATGGTTCAGTTTGTCAATCTGACTTGGTACGTCTATGCTGTTTCTGCAGAAGTAATCTTGTTTTGCTGCGCTGAGGTTGGAGGATTATGACATGTGACAATACAAGGAGTTTTAACTGTGCTGGACAAAATATGTGCAGCAGTACTGGAGGTATAAGCTACTTTTGCGTCGAAGGGTTGTTGAAAATTTGAACTCCTGTTAGGGAGGAACAGTGAGGCATATGAAGCAAGAAACGGAAGGAGCCAAAGTGTGCTACATGTTTGCTTGTTTTCTTTTTGAAAATTCAAAATTTAGTGCTTGGTATTGCTATACACTTTGTTGGATCTCCGTGTAACACTTGCCTTGCGTCTTATTTGTATGGACCACTAGAGCTAGAGGTGCCCCTTGCTCTTATGCTTGTAGCCAGCGTATTTGTTTTAAAAGATGTGTAGGGTGAAAGGTTCCAGGACTAAAATAAAAAATGTATACAATACTAACTGGAGGAACTTGAAGAAAACTAAAATCAACTAAACACAAGCTGCCGTGGCCGCAATCTTCATACTACCCTGAGCAACTTCAGATTGCTGCTCTGGGTGGCAGTGGAGATATTTGAAGTTCTAATTCGTTCTAATACAGACTTCTGTAAGTTTGGCCAAGTTCATATAAATACCTTAACATGTATACAACACTAAATTAGCCTTGTTAGAGCAACTCTAGCAGACCCTGCATCCTGCCCCGGCCTGCAAAATAACTGCCAAAGTGCGGGTTGGGGCGGGAAAATCTGCCCGATCGAGCTCAGTCCCTATCCGTAGCGTGATTTGGCGGGAGGGACATTTCCGTGCGCCCTTTCCTGCTCCCCCACCCTCCGCCACCATTGCCCTGCCTCCGCACGCTCCGGTGCTTCCTCCCCTGCCGTCCCTTGCCGCCATGGACAGCCCCCTGCTGTCCCCCGTCATCGTCAAGGTCGCCCACGCTCCTTCTCCTCAGGTGGATCTCGTCGTCGGCCATGTTGGCCCCGCCGCCGTCACCCAAGCAAACGCCGCGCCTACCCGCAAGCGACATGGCAACGTGGTCGTGCAGGGCGGGAATCCGGCTGCCCCCGCTCCGGGCGCCAACGCTGCAACATGATCCCGGTCGGCGACGGAGAAGGTCGGCAAGGTCGCGGGTGGAAAGCGGAGGAAGATTCCGGCTACAAAGAAGCCATCTTCTTCATCCTCTCACTCCATCCCGGAAAGAGGTGCTCCGGCGATGCCGTTCAACAGTGCCGCTCCCCTCGCAAGCGAGGTGTTCGACGAAATGGCCGGAAGGTATGCGTCTTTGGTCATGGTGATTTCCTTTCATTTTCGCCATTATTCTCGATAGCTCATGACTTGTTGTCCTTTACTATAGCGGTGGTTCGAACAATGCAACCATCGAGTTCGTGAACTTGTTGGACACGAACGCGGTTGACATTGATCAAGCCCCGATCGCCTCATTCGACTACAATGAAACGGAGGGCGGCGTGGACGATCATGGTTGTGAGGACGAATTGGAGGAGATCGAAGCAGAAGCGTATGAGCAATCGCAAACAAGAACTGGGAAAAGCCAAAGATCGAATAACTACACGATCTTGGAAGATCAAGCTTTGATCAAATCATGGAGTGCGGTGTCTCTTGATGTATGCACGGGTACTTCTCAAACCGCCAAGAGATATTGGTAAAGGATCGAAGATCAATATTTTCGCATTATGGCAAAGCATCCCAATACACATTTCGGTCGCTTCAAGGGCGTTGGGAGAATATCAAACCTATGTGCAGCCGTTGGGCAGCTTGCTTGGAGCAAGTACGCAATGCACCTCCAAGTGGAACCGTGAAATCCGACTATGTGAGTTTGTTTTGCCTTTATTCAAGTTGTGCATCATCATATTTGCATCATGTGAAATGATTGCATCACTTTGTTCACATTGTGTAGGACACGATTGCCCAGCATAGATACAAATACATGGAAGCTTCGGAAGGCAAATTCTTCAAACTAGAGCATTGTTGGGAGTTGCTCCAAAAGTGCGAGAAGTGGGCATTGATCGACAAAGAATCCCCACCAAAGAGAGGCTCACTTACAAACATGGATGAAGATGAGGATGATGATGGCCCAAGAAATTTGCACAAGCCCGATGGCGATAAGAAGACTAAGGAGAAGATGAAGAGAGAGCAAGAAGCATCGAGCTTGAGGGAGAAGATTGATGTCATGGTGCAATCACACGAGTTGATGTTGAAGTAGTCGTTGGAGATCAAGAAAGAGTTGGCCGAAAAGAAGGCAAAGGAGAAGCAACAAAAGTGGCAATTGCTCAAGGAAGAGGGGCTGCGCAAAGCTGCCATTGAGGAGAGAAGAGCACGCGCTGTAGAAAACAAAGCCATGTCCAAGCTGCTCGCCGAAGAGAACTGTTGGAAATATGCCCTAGAGGCAATAATAAAAGCATTATTATTATATTTCCTTATTCATGATAATTGTCTTTATTCGTGCTATAATTGTGTTAACCGGAAATCGTAATACATGTGTGAATAACAGACAACAACATGTCCCTAGTGAGCCTCTAGTTGACTAGCTCGTTGATCGACAGATAGTCATGGTTTCCTGACTATGGACATTGGATGTCATCGATAACGGGATCACATCATTAGGAGAATGATGTGATGGACAAGACCCAATCCTAAACATAGCATAAAGATCGCATAGTTCGTTTGCTAGAATTTTCCAATGTCAAGTATCCTTTCCTTAGACCATGAGATCGTGTAACTCCCGGATACCGTAGGAGTGCTTTGGGTGTGCCAAACGTCACAACGTAACTGGGTGACTATAAAGGTACACTACGGGTATCTCTGAAAGTGTCTGTTGGGTTGACATGGATCGAGACTGGGATTTGTCACTCCGCTTGACGGAGAGGTATCACCGGGCCCTCTTGGTAATGCATCATCACAATGAGCTCAATGTGATCAAAGTGTTTGATCACGGGATCATGCATTACGGTACGAGAAAAGTGACTTGCCGATAACGAGATTGAACGAGGTACTGGGATACCGACGATCGAATCTCGGGCAAGTAAAATACCGATTGACAAAGGGAATCGTATACGGGATTAATTGAATCCTCGACATCGTGGTTCATCCGATGAGATCATCGTGGAGCATGTGGGAGCCAACATGGGTATCCAGATCCCGCTGTTGGTTATTGCCCGAGAGCCGTCTCGGTCATGTCTGCATGTCTCCCGAACCCGTAGGGTCTACACACTTAAGGTTCGGTGACGCTAGGGTTGTGAAGATATGTATGTGCAGTAACCCGAATGTTGTTCGGAGTCCCGGATGAGATCCCGGACGTCACGAGGAGTTCCGGAATGGTCCGGAGGTAAAGAATTATATATAGGAAGTGCTGTTTCGGCCATCGGGACAAGTTTCGGTGTTATCGGTATTGTACCGGGACCACCGGAGGGGTCCCGGGGGTCCACCAGGTGGGGCCACCTGCCTTGGTGGGCCACATGGGCCTTAGGGGGTGCGCCTTGGCCTGCTTGGGCCAAGGGGAACCATCCCCAAGGGCCCATGCGCCAAGGAAACTTGGAGGAGGGAGAGTCCAAAGGGGGGAAGGCACCTCCGAGGTGCCTTGGGGAGGATGGACTCCTCCCCCCCCTCTTGGCCGCACCCCTTCCTTGGAGGAAGGGGCAAGGCTGCGCCCCCCCAATGCACCTATATAAAGGGGGGCAGGGGAGGGGGGCTGCGCACCAGATGCCCTGGCACTCCCTCCTCCCTGCAACACCTCCTCCTCCTCCCGTAGTTGCTTAGCGAAGCCCTGCCGGAGTTCTGCTGCATCCACCACCACACCGTCGTGCTGGATCTTCCTCAACCTCTCCTTCCCCCTTGCTGGATCAAGAAGGAGGAGACGTCTCCCGTCCTGTACGTGTGTTGAACGTGGAGGTGCCGTCCGTTCGGCACTAGATCATCGGTGAATTGGATCACGGCAAGTACGACTACCTCATCCACGTTCACTCGAACGCTTCCGTTGCGATCTACAAAGTGGTATGTAGATGCTATCTAATCTGAATACTCGTTGCTAGATGAACTCATAGATGGATCTTGGTGAAACCGTAGGAAAAATTTTAATTTTCTGCAACGTTCCCCAACAGTGGCATCATGAGCTAGGTCTATGCGTAGTTCTTCTTGCGCGAGTAGAACACAATTTGTTGTGGGCGTAGATGTTGTCAACTTTTCTTGCCGTCACTAGTCAATCTTGATTCAGCGGTATTGTGGGATGAAGCGGCCCGGACCAACCTTACACGTACGCTTACGTGAGACCGGTTCCACCGACTAACATGCACTAGTTGCATAAGGTGGCTGGCGGGTGTCTGTCTCTCCCACTTTAGTTGGATCGGATTCGATGAACAGGGTCCTTATGAAGGGTAAATAGAAGTTGACAAATCACGTTGTGGTTTTACGTAGGTTAGAAAACGTTCTTGCTAGAACCCTAATTCAGCCACGTAAAACTTGCAACAACAATTAGAGGACGTCTAACTTGTTTTTGCAGCAAGTGCTTTGTGATATGATATGGCCAAAGTTGTGATGAATGATGAATGATATATATGTGATGTATGAGATGTTCATGCTATTGTAATAGGAATCACGACTTGCATGTCGATGAGTATGACAACCGGCAGGAGCCATAGGAGTTGTCTTTATTTTTTTGTATGACCTGCGTGTCATTGAGAATCGCCATGTAAGTTACTTTACTTTATTGCTAAACGCGTTAGCCATAGTAGTAGAAGTAATAGTTGGCGAGCAACTTCATGGAGACACGATGATGAAGATCATGATGATGAAGATCATGGTGTCAAGCCGGTGACGAGATGATCATGGAGCCCCAAGATGAAGATCGAAGGAGCTATGTGATATTGGCCATATCATGTCACGTTTATTATTTGATTGCATGTGATGTTTATCATGTTTCTGCATCTTGTTTACTTAGAACGACGGTAGTAAATAAGATGATCCCTCATAATAATTTCAAGAAGGTGTTCACCCTAACTGTGCACCGTTGCTAAGGTTCGTCGTTCCGAAGCACCACGTGATGATCGGGTGTGATAGGTCCTTACGTTCGCATACAACGGGTGTAAGACAGATTTACACACGCAAAACACTTAGGTTGACTTGACGAGCCTAGCATGTACAGACATGGCCTCGGAACACAGAAGACCGAAAGGTCGAGCATGAGTCGTATAGAAGATACGATCAACATGAAGATGTTCACCGTCGTTGACTAGTCCGTCTCACGTGATGATCGGACACGGCCTAGTTGACTCGGATCATGTAATACTTAGATGACTAGAAGAGGGATGTCTATCTAAGTGGGAGTTCATTAAATAATTTGATTAAATGAACTTTATTATCATGAACTTAGTCTAAATATTTACAATATGTCTTGTAGATCAAATGGCCAACGTAGTCCTCAACTTCAACGCGTTCCTAGAGAAAACCAAGCTGAAAGACAATGGTAGCAACTATACGGACTGGGTCCGGAACCTGAGGATTATCCTCATAGCTGCCAAGAAAGATTATGTCCTAAGAGCACCGCTGGGTGACGCACCTATTCTCCCTGCAGAACAAGACGTTATGAACGCTTGGCAGTCACGCCGCGATGATTACTCCCTCGTTCAGTGCGGCATGCTTTACAGCTTAGAGCCGGGGCTCCAAAAGCGTTTTGAGAGACATGGAGCATATGAGATGTTCGAAGAGCTGAAAATGGTTTTCCAAGCTCATGCCCGGGTCGAGAGATATGAAGTCTCCGATAAATTCTTTAGCTGTAAGATGGAGGAAAATGGCTCTGTCAGTGAGCACATACTCAAAATGTCTGGGTTGCACAACCGCTTGACTCAACTGGAAGTTAATCTCCCGGATGAAGCGGTCATTGACAGAATCCTCCAGTCGCTTCCACCTAGCTACAAGAGCTTTGTGATGAACTACAATATGCAGGGGATGGTAAAGACCATTCCTGAGGTATATGCTATGCTGAGATCAGCAGAGGTAGAAATCAAGAAGGAGCATCAAGTGTTGATGGTGAATAAAACCACTAAGTTCAAGAAGGGCAAGGGTAAAAAGAACTTCAAGAAGGACGGCAAGGAAGTTGCCGCGCCCGGTTAACAAGTTGCCGGAAAGAAGCCAAAGAATGGACCCAAGCCCGAGACTGAGTGTTTTTATTGCAAGGGAAGTGGTCACTGGAAGCGGAACTGCCCCAAATACTTAGCGGACAAGAAGGCCGGCAAAACCAAAGGTATATGTGATATACATGTAATTGATGTGTACCTTACCAGTACTCGTAGTAGCTCTTGGGTATTTGATACCGGTGCAGTTGCTCACATTTGTAACTCAAAACAGGAGCTGCGGAATAAACGGAGACTGGCGAAGGACGAGGTGACGATGCGCGTCGGGAATGGTTCCAAGGTCGATGTGATCGCCGTCGGCACGCTGCCTCTACATTTACCTACGGGATTAGTTTTAAACCTCAATAATTGTTATTTAGTGCCAAGTTTGAGCATGAACATTGTGTCTGGATCTCGTTTAATTCGAGATGGCTACTCATTTAAATCCGAGAATAATGGTTGTTCTATTTATATGAGAGATATGTTTTATGGTCATGCTCCGATGGTTAATGGTTTATTCTTAATGAATCTCGTACGTGATGATACACATATTCATAGTGTGAATACCAAAAGAGTTAAAGTTGATAACAATAGTCCCACATATTTGTGGCACTGCCGCCTTGGTCACATAGGTGTCAAACGCATGAAGAAGCTCCATGCAGATGGACTTTTAGAGTCTCTTGATTATGAATCATTTGACACGTGCGAACCATGCCTCATGGGTAAAATGACCAAGACTCCGTTCTCAGGAACAATGGAGCGAGCAACCAACTTATTGGAAATCATACATACCGATGTGTGTGGTCCAATGAGTGTTGAGGCTCGCGGTGGCTATCGTTATGTTCTCACCCTCACTGATGACTTGAGTAGATATGGGTATATCTACTTAATGAAACACAAGTCTGAGACCTTTGAAAAGTTCAAGGAATTTCAGAGTGAGGTTGAAAATCAACGTGATAGAAAGATCAAGTTTCTACGATCAGATCGTGGAGGAGAATACTTGAGTCACGAATTTGGCACACACTTAAGAAAATGTGGAATAGTTTCACAACTCACGCCGCCTGGAACACCTCAACGTAATGGTGTGTCCGAACGTCGTAATCGCACTCTATTAGATATGGTGCGATCTATGATGTATCTTACCGATTTACCGCTATCTTTTTGGGGCTATGCTTTAGAGACTGCCGCATTCACTTTAAATAGGGCTCCGTTGAAATCCGTTGAGACGACACCGTATGAATTATGGTTTGGGAAGAAACCTAAGCTGTCGTTTCTGAAAGTTTGGGGATGCGATGCTTATGTCAAGAAACTTCAACCTGAGAAGCTCGAACCCAAGTCGGAAAAATGCGTCTTCATAGGATACCCAAAAGAAACTGTTGGGTATACCTTCTACCTCAGATCCGAAGGCAAGATCTTTGTTGCCAAGAATGGATCCTTTCTAGAGAAAGAGTTTCTCTTGAAAGAAGTAAGTGGGAGGAAAGTAGAACTTGATGAAGTGTTACCTCTTGAACCGGAAAATGGCGAAACTCAAGAAATCGTTCCTGAGGTGCCTGCACCGACTAGAGAGGAAATTAATGATTATGATCAAGATACTTCTGATCAAGCTCCTACTGAAATTCGAAGGTCCACAAGAACACGTTCCGCACCAGAGTGGTACGGCAACCCTGTCTTGGAAATCATGTTGTTAGACAACGGTGAACCTTCGAACTATGAGGAAGCAATGGCGGGGGCGGATTCCGACAAATGGCTAGAAGCCATGAAATCCGAGATAGGATCCATGTATGAAAACGAAGTATGGACTTTGACTGACTTGCCCGTTGAACGGCGAGCCATAGAAAATAAATGGATCTTTAAGAAGAAGACAGACGCGGATGGTAATGTGACCATCTATAAAGCTCGGCTTGTCGCTAAGGGTTATCGACAAGTTCAGGGAATTGACTACGATGAGACTTTCTCACCGGTAGCGAAGCTTAAGTCCGTCCGAATCATGTTAGCAATTGCCGCATACGATGATTATGAGATATGGCAAATGGACGTCAAAACGGCATTCCTTAATGGTTTCCTTAAGGAAGAATTGTATATGATGCAGCCGGAAGGTTTTGTCGATCCTAAGAATGCTGACAAGGTGTGCAAGCTCCAACGCTCGATTTATGGGCTGGTGCAAGCATCTCGGAGTTGGAACATTCGCTTTGATGAGATGATCAAAGCGTTTGGGTTTACACAGACTTATGGAGAAGCCTGTGTTTACAAGAAAGTGAGTGGGAGCTCTGTAGCATTTCTCATATTATATGTAGACGACATACTTTTGATGAGAAATGATATAGAACTCTTGGACAGCATTAAGGCCTACTTGAATAAGAGTTTTTCAATGAAGGACCTTGGAGAAGCTGCTTATATATTAGGCATCAAGATCTATAGAGATAGATCGAGACGCCTCATAGGTCTTTCACAGAGCACATACCTTGATAAAATATTGAAGAAGTTCAATATGGATCAATCTAAGAAAGGGTTCTTACCTGTGTTACAAGGTGTGAAATTGAGCTCAGCTCAATGTCCGACCACGGCAGAAGATATAGAAGAGATGAGCGTCATCCCCTATGCCTCAGCCATAGGTTCTATTATGTATGCCATGCTGTGTACCAGACCTAATGTAAACCTTGCCGTAAGTTTGGTAGGAAGATACCAAAGTAATCCTGGCAAGGAACACTGGACAGTGGTCAAGAATATCCTGAAATACCTGAAAAGGACCAAGGAAATGTTTCTCGTTTATGGAGGTGACGAAGAGCTCGTCGTAAGAGGTTACGTCGACGCTAGCTTCGACACAGATCTGGATGACTCTAAGTCACAAACCGGATACGTGTATATTTTGAATGGTGGGGCAGTAAGCTGGTGCAGTTGCAAGCAAAGCGTCGTGGCGGGATCTACATGTGAAGCGGAGTACATGGCAGCCTCGGAGGCAGCACATGAAGCAATTTGGGTGAAGGAGTTCATCACCGACCTCGGAGTCATACCCAATGCGTCGGGGCCAATCAAGCTCTTCTGTGACAACACTGAAGCTATTGCACTTGCAAAGGAGCCCAGGTTTCACAAGAAGACTAGGCACATCAAGCGTCGCTTCAACTCCATTCGTGAAAATGTTCAAGATGGAGACATAGAAATTTGTAAAGTGCACACGGATCTGAATGTCGCAGATCCGTTGACTAAACCTCTCCCTAAGGCAAAACATGATCAGCACCAGAACTCTATGGGTGTTCGATTCATCACAATGTAACTAGATTATTGACTCTAGTGCAAGTGGGAGACTGTTGGAAATATGCCCTAGAGGCAATAATAAAAGCATTATTATTATATTTCCTTATTCATGATAATTGTCTTTATTCGTGCTATAATTGTGTTAACCGGAAATCGTAATACATGTGTGAATAACAGACAACAACATGTCCCTAGTGAGCCTCTAGTTGACTAGCTCGTTGATCGACAGATAGTCATGGTTTCCTGACTATGGACATTGGATGTCATCGATAACGGGATCACATCATTAGGAGAATGATGTGATGGACAAGACCCAATCCTAAACATAGCATAAAGATCGCATAGTTCGTTTGCTAGAGTTTTCCAATGTCAAGTATCCTTTCCTTAGACCATGAGATCGTGTAACTCCCGGATACCGTAGGAGTGCTTTGGGTGTGCCAAACGTCACAACGTAACTGGGTGACTATAAAGGTACACTACGGGTATCTCTGAAAGTGTCTGTTGGGTTGACATGGATCGAGACTGGGATTTGTCACTCCGCTTGACGGAGAGGTATCACCGGGCCCTCTCGGTAATGCATCATCACAATGAGCTCAATGTGATCAAAGTGTTTGGTCACGGGATCATGCATTACGGTACGAGAAAAGTGACTTGCCGATAACGAGATTGAACGAGGTACTGGGATACCGACGATCAAATCTCGGGCAAGTAAAATACCGATTGACAAAGGGAATCGTATACGGGATTAATTGAATCCTCGACATCGTGGTTCATCCGATGAGATCATCGTGGAGCATGTGGGAGCCAACATGGGTATCCAGATCCCGCTGTTGGTTATTGCCCGAGAGCCGTCTCGGTCATGTCTGCATGTCTCCCGAACCCGTAGGGTCTACACACTTAAGGTTCGGTGACGCTAGGGTTGTGAAGATATGTATGTGCAGTAACCCGAATGTTGTTCGGAGTCCCGGATGAGATCCCGGACGTCACGAGGAGTTCCGGAATGGTCCGGAGGTAAAGAATTATATATAGAAAGTGCTGTTTCGGCCATCGGGACAAGTTTCGGTGTTATCGGTATTGTACTGGGACCACCGGAGGGGTCCCGGGGGTCCACCAGGTGGGGCCACCTGCCTTGGTGGGCCACATGGGCCTTAGGGGGTGCGCCTTGGCCTGCTTGGGCCAAGGGGAACCAGCCCCAAGGGCCCATGCGCCAAGGAAACTTGGAGGAGGGAGAGTCCAAGGGGGGAAGGCACCTCCGAGGTGCCTTGGGGAGGATGGACTCCTCCCCCCCTCTTGGCCGCACCCCTTCCTTGGAGGAAGGGGCAAGGCTGCGCCCCCCCTCTAATGCACCTATATAAAGGGGGGCAGGGGAGGGGGGCTGCGCACTAGATGCCCTGGCACTCCCTCCTCCCTGCAACACCTCCTCCTCCTCCCGTAGTTGCTTAGCGAAGCCCTGCCGGAGTTCTGCTGCATCCACCACCACACCGTCGTGCTGGATCTTCCTCAACCTCTCCTTCCCCCTTGCTGGATCAAGAAGGAGGAGACGTCTCCCGTCCCGTACGTGTGTTGAACGCGGAGGTGCCGTCCGTTCGGCACTAGGTCATCGGTGAATTGGATCACGGCAAGTACGACTACCTCATCCACGTTCACTCGAACGCTTCCGTTGCGATCTACAAAGTGGTATGTAGATGCTATCTAATCTGAATACTCGTTGCTAGATGAACTCATAGATGGATCTTGGTGAAACCGTAGGAAAAATTTTAATTTTCTGCAACGTTCCCCAACAAGAACAAGATCATGTCAATGAACCGCAATGACATGGACGATCTCACCAAAACATGGCATGATATGGCAAGGAGAGAAATCTTGAAAAGGAGAATGGTTGCGTCGGCTGGTGCGTGCTACAGTTTGGGAGATGTTTTCTCTGCTCCATATGGTGGCAATGTCGATGATTTCGGTGCGGGAGTTGGAACAAGCGCCGGAGGTGGAGTCGGTGGTGGCGATGAACTTCAAGACGGACTCGATGACGCGGAGTGAAGATCGACCGAGATGGTGCCGGACATGGGCGCAAACTTTTGCAGGGCCCTCTTTTGCGTTTGTCGTACTAAACTTGGCTTTTATTTGCGCGTAAAACTGTGTAACGTCGTTTGAATTTAAACTTATTTATGAAAACCTATGTCAAATACAAGAATTGTCGTTTTATATTTGCGGGTCGTCGCGGCAGTGTCCGAGCAAAACCAGCAGAAGCCGACCCGTAAAAAAGTATATTCCGCGGGTCCGTTTGCGAGGTCATCTGTCGCCGTCCGAGCCAGCCCGCAAAAGCGGTTTACCACGACCTGCAAACGCGTTTTGCGGGCAGGCCGGATGCGGGGTCTGCTAGAGTTGCTCTTAGATTATATTTTCATACAGCATATATTATTTTTGATGTTATAGATATTAGCAATATTTTTTTCTATAAATTTAAAAGGTTTGACTAAGGAGAAATCTGGAACTTAACATATTTTAGGACGTAGAGAGTATATGTAAGATGTCGAGTATTAGTATTAGTTTTGCTAGAACTCATCTAGCTGAAATATAATTTGATCTCATTCAATTTTTATAGCCATTGAATGTGATGCTATAAGATGCGTGTGTGCTGACGTGAGTTATATTCGTTCTTGTTTTCCAGGTGAATAAGATCAAATTATATCTCATTTAAATGAGTTTTAGGTACTCCTCGCCACGGCGGCGCTTGACGGAATTCGACCGACGCTTTTGAAATTTTGAAGCACCCGAGAATTAGCAAAAGCGAAACTGTACAAGCGTTCGCTCCGCTCCCACTCCCGATCCATCGAGGATGCGCTCCCCAGTCCCCGCCTACGTGGGACCCAACATTACGCGCCGGAAACGGACGCCTTCTCCACCGTCGCCAGAGGATTCCGCTAGCGACCGCTCCGCCACCAGGAGCCTCGCCTTCCCGGCGCCGCCTGCGAGATGGATGCCCTCTACCCGCGGCTGCCTTTGGCGTCGACCCTCTGGATGCTGGCAGCCTCCTTCGCCATCCGCGTCGCCGTGTCGAAGAAGGCGGCCAGGGCCAGATCTGGGTTTTCATCTTCCTCCCTCTCTCTCTCTTATTCTTCCTCCTTTTTTGCGCCCTTCTTGGTATGCCACCAAAGTTGAAATTTGGTAATTCTGGAGTCGGAAGTAGACCAGTTAAAACTAAAGAAAAATAGCAGATCAGTTCTAGGTTTCTTAGATCAATCAAATAGTTCAGCTGGAAGCTGCGTTCTTGGTCGATTTTTCATCTGAATCTGGTTAATACTACTAGTTAAGAAGCATTCATGTCCTTGGAGTAGCAACATCCTGCTTTAAAAGTGATGTGACACACCATGCGTCCGACGCAGGTCGCCGATATTGACCACCTTGTGTGTCCACTGCCGTGTGCAGACCGCAGAGTCGACATCACCAGGGACTTGTGGCTCTGCGAATGCATCTCCAGATTCCAATAACTTGAATCACATAGCTCTATCTACCACTCCAACCAAAACGGCTGCTCCGTTTACAGTAGAGAGAGAGGATGAAGATGAAATGGCCTGTCAAGAAGACTGATAATAATACCCAGTTTCATCATATCCACAAAGTCGCCGCAACCGCGATGATCTTGCTCCTGGTCGCCTCCGGAACACCATCGGCCACCTCCGCCGATGCAAAGGGCCGATCAACCTCCGGTTGTGTTGCCGGAGAAAGGGAGGCGCTCCTTCCCTTCAAGGAAAGCCTTCTGGACCCCGCCGGCCGTCTCTCCTCGTGGCGAGGCCGAGACTGCTGCTGCTGGAATGGTGTCCGGTGCGACAACAGCACTGGACACGTCGTCGGAATCAACCTCCGCAACACCGCCGAAGATCCCTGGAGCGCTGACTTGATGCTATCGAGTGGTGAGCTGAGCTCCTCCATCACCGGGTTGCGATATTTGAGGTACCTTGATCTGAGCTACAATGACTTCAACCGGACAAGCATACCGATGTTCTTCGGTGCCCTCAACAACTTACGGTACCTCAACCTCTCATGTGCAAATTTTGAAGGCAGGATACCTCCACACATCGGTAATCTCTCCAAGTTGCGGTATCTGGATGTTAGTGATGATACTGGTAGTCTTTCAGTATCCGATTTTTCATGGTTGCGTAGGCTCCCCGTTTTGATTCATCTCGATGTGAGCCGAGTGTTTGTCAGATCATCTAGGAATTGGATCAGCCAAGTGAATATGCTGCCTAATCTTAAGGTCCTTCGATTGTCCGGTTGCGGGCTTAACAGTACAGTTTCTACTCTGTCCCCTTCAAACCTCACACATCTGGAGGTGCTTGATCTGTCAGGCAATTCATTTGGCACTTCACTCCAACACAACTGGTTCTGGGATCTCACTAGCCTAAGGGAGCTTCGGCTCGCAGGATGTGACTGGCCAGCAGGGCCTATTCCCGATGCTCTAGGCAGCATGTCCTCCCTTGAGGTCATTGATTTAAGTGGCAACCATCAACTATTCGGCTACATCCCGGCAAACCTGGAAAAGCTATGCAATCTGCAGGTGCTGAATTTGGACTGGGTGAATATCAACGGGGACCTGACAAAACTCATGGAGAGACTACCAAGGTGTTCATGGAGTGTGTTGCGTGAGGTGCACTTGTTACGAGCGAATTTGTCTGGTGAACTGCCATATTGGATAGGAAATCTGACCAGTCTGAGCCAGCTTGACCTCTACCAGAACATGCTTGTTGGCCCGGTACCTGCCGGGATTGGAGCACTTGGCAATCTGTCTTACCTGGACTTCGGCTTGAGCAAGCTCAGTGGCGTGCTGTCGACGGAACATTTTGCAAGTCTAGTGAGCTTAGAATATCTTGACCTTTCACACAACTCTCTGACATTGGATCTAAACGGCAACTGGGTTCCACCGTTTAGACTGGATACAGGATACTTCAGATCATGTAACTTGGGCCCTGAATTCCCGACGTGGCTGAGATGGCAAGCTGGCATAACTCAGCTTGATATTTCCAACGCAAGCATAAGTGATGTCTTGCCTGAATGGTTCTGGACTGTTGCTTCTCATGCTTCAGGATTGTACTTGTCAAGGAATCAACTGAGTGGGGCTTTTCCAGCACAGCTGGATCTACCGTCGGTTGAAGTCATGGATCTCTCAAAAAATTCCCTGTCAGGGAAGCTCCCAGCAAATCTCACAGCTCCGCTACTCAGTCAGTTGCATCTTTCGAGCAATGATATCGAAGGTACCATCCCACCATATGTGTGTCAATTGAATGATTTGTCGGAGTTGGATCTGTCCAACAATCAACTGACTGGAGATCTTCCAAGATGCCGAGAAAATATTACATCGAGATCTGTTGGTCCCGATGACGCATATTGTCTTCAAATCGGTTGTTTCTTGTCGATTCTAGACTTGAAGAATAACAGCTTGACAGGTAAATTCCCAGATTTCCTCCAAAATGCCGCAGGGTTAAGTTTTCTCGACCTTTCGCGCAACGTATTCTCTGGTAGTTTGCCAACATGGATAGATGAGAAGATGCCAAGCCTAGAAGTGCTGGTTCTACGATCAAACATGTTCTATGGTCACCTTCCTAGGCAGTTTGCAAATCTGCCCAGTCTTCATTACTTGGATGTGGCGCATAACAACATATCAGGGAAGATACCTTCCTCTCTTGGGAGACTGAAAGCTATGACAGGTGAATCCGAAGGAAGCAAAAATAATTACAGCGACGACAGCATAATGACTGTCACAAAAGACCAGGAGCGTCAATACACCCTTGATTTCGCAAACCCCATTGTGCTGATTGACCTGTCATGTAACAGTTTAACTGGACATATTCCGGAGGATCTATCTTTTCTCAAGGGACTTCAGACGCTGAATCTCTCCGGCAACCAACTCGATGGAAGAATCGTGGATGGTATCGGCGCCTTAAGGAAATTGGAATCTCTGGACCTATCTTACAATCGTTTGGCCGGCGGAATCCCCCCAGGTTTATCTGACCTCACATTTCTGAGCTGGCTAAACTTGTCCTACAATGGTCTATCAGGAAGAATCCCCTCGGGGAGGCAGCTACAGACACTCAATGATCCATATATATACGTCGGCAACCATGGGCTTTGTGGGCTTCCTCTCCCCAACAATTGTTCAAATGGAGCAAACCCAAGTGCCCATGAAGAACATGAAGGTGCACCTAATGATACAACATATTTGTTCCTTGGCATAAGCATGGGGTATGTAGTGGGCCTGTGGACAGTGTTTTGCATCCTTCTGTTCAGCAGAACTTGGAGGGCTGCGTGGTTCCGGCTTTTCGATCAGTTGTGTGACAAGAGCTAAGTGCAAGTGGCCGTTGCTAAGGCCGCCATGGCAAGGTGCTTCAGAGACGAGGCGTCGTGAAGGTTTTCTTGCACTGCACAACCCTTGGATATATGGTCTTACAACCGGGTTGGTTGGCGGTCCAATAATAGGATAGGTGTCTAGTCATCGTACCCTATTTTCGCCGGTTGTGGCAAATTTTTTCTTTAAGCATTTCGTCGGATTGTTTGAGACCTTGTTTTGAACCCGAAATTTTATGCAATAAAATGGCTGTGTGCATCATGCGATGCAGAGAGAGAAGTGTTATGTTGTGTGTAGTAATAATATGTTAGAGAGAGAACATGTTTAATGCGTCTGTATCTTCAGTGTGGCTTATTTGATGGTCAATTACTGATGCATTCCACGTCTGCACTCACTAGCTATGCTCCCTTGCAGAGCAGAGCAGAGCAGAGCACTGCTTTGCTGTTTAGTATAATTGTTAAAGCTCAAGTTCTGTAGCTGGAGGGAGAGTTTTATGTAAGAAAAAACTCTAAACTTATGTCAATAGGAACTATGTCTGGTTTCGTGTGTGGTGTTTTTCTGGTACCAAGGAACTGCCACAACACTCTGGTGGTTTTCAACAGTGGTTGAGTGTATGAAGAAGTAAGCGAATTTTAAGTAGTGTGTGGTTTCTGTTAGTTTTGCCTGTCTGGATCTGTTTCCGCGTGTCCGATTTCTGGGCAAAAGAAATGAAGGAGTGATCATTCACCAGCTTTTTGCACATCTAGATGCAGCGCCGGCAGACGATCGACCGAGCGATAACTGCGCCCGAGCGTGTACTGTTACTGATAATGTAATTATGCGCTCGCCACGGAGCTCTGTCCGGGGGGTTCGTTGGTCGGCACGGGAGCACACGCACATGCGCTCCGAGCCAGGAGCTAGACGACCGGGCGATAATTGCGGGGGGCCGGACGGCGGCGGCGCTGGAGCTGGTGGCGCGACGACGACGGAGGCGGAGCCCATCGGCCATGCGCGCGCTCCACGCCAGGAGCTAGGGCGGGCGAGGCCGGGCACGCGGCGCTGGCACAGGCCGGGAGATCATTCGGGGGGTCCGGACGGCGGCGGCGCCCGTGCCCGTGGCCGCGAGGCACGCACGCGCGCGCGGACGTGGTCGTCGTACGTGCGCCTGCGAGGTTGATCGATGGCGCGCGATGGGTGGCGGAACGTCGCGGCCGCGCATTGACGCGCGCGCGTGGGCGTGTTTGGAGGTAATATCACAGGTGGTGCTTAAACTTGTCACCGATGTTCACTTTAGTGCCTGAAGTTGAAAAATACACCGAACTGGTTTCAAAACTTGGCACGAGTGTGCTAATACAGTGCTAATCCTATTAGTAGACGTTTTTACGCTGACGTGGCACCGTAGTTCGCTTAGCATGCACAGACAACCTCGCCCTAGCAAACTGGAACTACTGGCGAGTACGCCATACGTTTTCTCGTGCATGTTAATGAAAACAGATCTTTTTTTAGAATAATGAAAGCATTTCCTATTTTGTTAGCACACTCGTGCCAAGTTTTGAAACCAGTTCGGTGTATTTTTCAACTTCAGGCACTAAAATGAACATCGATGGCAAGTTTAAGCACCACCTGTGATATTACCTCACGTGTTTGATTCGGCGAGCGACCGCGGGCCGGCAGGGCAGTAAAGATGTCCGTGGGCATGCACACGTACACGCCCCAACTAGCCAGAGCTGTACGTGCGATCGACGTGAATGGCTGGCGGCTGGCCACCTGCGTAGTACGTACGTATGTAACTATATATGCACGTATGTATGTACGCGCGGGACTCGTACATATACAACTGTAGAAGTTGAATGTGGTCCCATGCAAAAAAAAAAGTTGAATGTGGTCTGAAAAGTACTCCCTCCGCTTCTTTTTAGCACGCATATAAGATTTGGTCAAAGTCAAACTTTGTAAAGTTTGACTAACTTCATAGAAAAATATATTAACATCTACAATACTTAAGTTATATATTATGAAAATTAATTTCATCATGCATCTAATATTATTGATTTCATGGTGTGAATGTTGATATCTTTTCCTACAGAGCTAGCTAAATTTTACAAAGTTTGACTTTGACAAAATCTTATATGCAAACTAAAAAGAAACGGAGGGAGTACATGGCCCTTATCAGGGGCATAATCCCAGATGAGGTCACGCCGGAAAATCGTCACATTAGACAAATTGGTCTTTGCAGAATCTGTCGAGCTATGGATGAAGATTTGGAGCACGCGCTATTACTATGCTCCCATGCTAAGAGGTTCTGGGAACTCTTTGATTTCCGCATGCCCAAAGTTCATCTAGTGACATGGGCCAAGGACATTTTATGTGATGACATGTTTACTCACAGAGAGCGATCTATTATCATCTCTGTCATGTTGTCCGTTTGGCATTCTCGAAATCAAATCACGCATGATGAGGAGTGTGTGGATCTGGCATGCACAATCGGTCCGTCTAACCCGGGAAGCACTTACCCTCCTGGATATTCCTCTTCATCAGGCCAAGGTGTTGCCAAGTTATGGGTGGCGCCCCTGAGACCTTGGATTTATTACTATCAACACAGATGCAGCAACACGATGTGATGAAGGTAGAGGGGGAGCCAGTGGTGTAATCATATCCGCATCTTCTTTCTTGGGGGCTTGGAGCAATCCCTTGGAGTGACGGACCCTCTGATAGCAGAAGCTATGTCGGTTAGGGAGGGAGTTATTGTTGCGCATCTTCGTGGCTTCAAGAAGATAGTCTTCGAAACGGATTGTCTGAAGGTGGTGAACCTCTGGAACACTCGTCATGATTCTCGTTCAGTTATGACACCCATTTTATTGCAAATTGGAGAGCTCTGTAATAATTTAGATTTTTTTGTAATTCGACATGTAACGAGAACAGCTAACGATCCTGCATATTTGTGTGCTCAACATGTCTGTATGCTAGATGTGACTGAAAGCCGGTTTGATGGACCTCCTAGTTTTTTGATCAGCAGCCTCTCGACTGACTGGCCGGCGACCTCTTTTGCTGAATAAAGCTCTCATGATTCTCCGGCAAAAAAAAGGACCACTCAGTACGTACGTGTACGTGGGCTTTATGCCTATGGAATTAGTCGCGGCGGATGCACGACACGCACACTGCGGCCACGTACATCACCATCGTAGTGGTACATGGAGAATATTTGTGGTATACCGTCCGTACGAGGCAGGAATTGACATGTTTGTGCCTCGGCACAAGTGTGTGTGAGGATGTTGTTTAGACAATGGAGTTTGATGTTTCACTAACATCTTAGTGAGCAATGACTACAACCAGATAATCCTGTTGCTGCATTCGTCGAGACCTTATCTCCTCCTTCATCGCCCTTGGTCAACCTATATTGCCTCCCTGATCTCTGCTCGGCTGTCGTCCGTCACCTGTCCGAGCCTTCAGCTCGCCGGGATCGGATAGGAAGTCAATGAAGCTCCCCGACAGCGGTTTGACGCATACAGGTACAAATCGAGGTAGGGAAGGGCCGGATCAGAGTTACGGTTGTGGCTCGTGGTGTTGTGCTCACGGGAGGGGTGCCGAGAGCTGAAACTTCTTGGCTCAAAGAAAATAAAATGATAGAGGGGTCTCTATATTTCGCCCTTCCTCTTCCCTAAAAAAAAGGCAAGTGGGTGTTTTTAGACTGACCTTTACAAATTTTAGGATAGAGGGCCAATTAGGAAATTTGCTAGAGTGGGTAAAAACTTTAAGCCGGGATGAAGGGGTTTTAAGGAATCTGTTAAAATTGGTCTTACTTGTTCTATTACCATGAGTCTTGTTTAGATCCATGATAAAGACATATGGACGTTAAGGGCGTAGGTGGTTGCGTATTTCAGAAGTTCAGTTGATTCGCCCTACACATGCTCCACCAATAAATTGTGGTTAATAAGTGAGTCTCGCACACTTGGTCAAGGGAGTGGATTTACAAACTAGCCTCCCAAATTCAAAAAAGTGGTTGAAACTTCAAAATGTGTTTGAAATCACGTATAGTAATCGAAACACAATTAAATGAAGAAAAACAAACTGAACCTTCAAAAAATAGGTGTGTGTGTTTTAGTAATTCAGATATACAAACACATGCCTGACTACGTGGGGGGATCCTTCCGCTCTCGCAAGGCGACTAGGGCAAAACTTTCCTTCCTCGATCTCCTCTGAAGAGACAGTAGATTTGCCTCACCTCTGCCAGCCGCTCCGCTGAAAGGTTGTGCCTCGATTCCGACTAGTAGATATGTTAGGATTTTATTCCTCACATGGGCGGCATTCTGATAGATGGCGGCGCTTCATCTTCAAGTTAGACCTCCGGGCTCCGAGTAGATTCCTAACAACTCCTCGAGGCGACTAAGGTTAGGGTTTTCTGATCGTGTATACACGATGACGAATTTTGGTGTCATTTTCTTTAGATCGACTCAAGTGTTCATTGGCGACGACTGCGGCTCCGGGACGCTGGTCCTTGGGACCCCTGCATGAAGACTTCTTGGTTTTCATCGATAAGGTCAGCCTGGCTCCGGTATGGGAGCGACGATAGTAGCATATGGGCGAGTCGTTCCGGCGCGTCAGTGGTCGTTCTATGGTACATGGACTTCGATGTAACTTTTATTACGTTTGGAATGCTTTTTGTACTTCCGATGAACCTTTTATAATAGTTCTGAGCCTTATTAAAAAGAATATGCAAATGCGTGATTACAAAAGCTGGATTAAAACTTGCCACATTGCTTCGGTCCGCGCATCGCACATAACCGCCGGCTCCTACCTCAAAATGAGATTAGGGTTCCTCTGCCTCCCGTCGGCACCGTCGTCGGTCCGTCTCGTCTCCGGTGATCTTAGGACCATGGGGGCGCGGTGGATCCCGACCCTTGCTGGCGGGATGTTTTTTTTGAGATTTTTTCAAGTTTTATTGGGGTTTATGTCTTGATCAGGAAGACGAGACGACGATGGCTCTCTGAAGATGGAATAAGGTTCTCTTCGTCTAGCCCCTGTCCTATTGGTGCGTCTAGTTTTGTCAGTGGGCATGCGTATGTGTATCTCCGGTGGATCTGTCTTTGGTGGATCTGCTCGGATCTGTCGTCGTTCGTTGATGTTCGCATTTCTTAAGATTGGATCCTTCCGATCTACGCTATTCTTCGTCAACGACGGTTGCTACTATGGTGCGCTCGTCCTATGGGGCCTTAACATGATGACTTCTCGTCTGTCTAGTAAAACAAGTTTCGCCCGGCTCCAGTGAGGTAGGGCGATGATGGCGGCACGCCTTCGACTCACTTTAGTGCTTGTAGTCGTCGCTGGACAGTCTACAAATCTAGATGTAATGTTTATTATTTATGATGTTTGTTGTACTATCATGATTGTCATGATTGAAGATGAATAGATTGAAAAATAAAACTTGGCAAAAAAAAAACTTCAAAAGAAAAGAGTTAAACTTGCGACTATCACACTGGCCCTCACTCCCAAGTGCGCACTCGTAGTTATGGCTTGCGCCAAGTGGACTTGCGGCCTGGCCTACACGCGCGCGTCGCGACACAGGAGCACACACACATGTCTTCGCGCCGCGTGCGCGCTCCACGCCAGGAGCCAGAGCGCGCGCTGCCATGCCAGCGTGGCCAGCTACGCGGCGCTGGCGCGGACGAGAAGACCGAGCAATAACTGCGAGGCAGCGAGGGCCCCGACGGCGGCGCCGCTGGTGGCGCGCGACGACGACGACGGAATCGCGGCGCCGCTGGTGGCGCGCGCCTGTCTTTCCTCGGTGGACTTGAGACGCTGAATCTCTCCGGCAACCAGCTAGCTAGATGGAACACCTACAACAGTTTGTTCCTACAAATAGTCTGTCAGGAAGAATCCCCTCGGGGAGGCAGCTACGGACACTCAACGACCCGTCTATGTACGTCGCCAACCCTGGACTCTGTGGGCCTCCTCGGTGTTCGAACGGAACAAAGCCAAGTGCCCATGAACAACATGAAGATGCATCATTCTGCGACTGCATTCACTATCTATTCTAGCTTGCAGGGCGGAGCACCGCTAGCTTTATACTTGAAGCGCAAGTTCTGTATCTGGAAGGAGTAGAATTTCATGTAACTAAGTATAAACATTTTCTACTCCCTCCGTCCCTAATATAAGATGTTATTACATCCGATGTACTCACATATTAGATGCAATAACATATTGTATTATGAGACAGAGGGAGTATGTCTTTGGAACTATGTCTAGTTTTGTGTGTGGTGTTTTGCTGCTTTGCTGGTACCAATGAACCGCCACAACACTCTGGTGCTTTTCGTCAGCGGTCCCGTGTATGAAGAAGTAAGCCAATTTGAAGTACTTTATGTGTGATTTCTGTTAGTTTTGCCTGTCTGAATCTGTTTTTTCATGTCCCTTCTTTGCTTAAAACAAATGAAGGGACAATCATTCACCAACTTTTCCCACATCTACAGACTACAGTGAACCTGTTGTTCTTTTTGAGGGGAACAAGGGATTCTTTTTCATGCCCATGTTTTGAATGGTTTATTGGAATTGGACCTGTCCAACAATCAGCTGACAGGAGATTTTCCAAGATGCCCAGAGGATAGTACATGGCTATCCATATCACATAGGTCCCCATCACATATTGTGTTCAATTTGGTTGTTTCTTGTCGATTCTAGTATCGAAGAATAACAAGTCATCATGAAAATTCACAGATGTCCTCCAAAATGTCGCATCATCAAGTTTTCTAGACCTTTGTCATAACATACTCTACTTGGATGGATGAGAAAATGCCAAGCCTAGACGTCGGTTCTGCGATCAGACATGTTTTGATCACCTTCCCAAGCAGTCCACAAGTCTGTCCAGACCCCATTACTTGGATGTGGCACATAACAGCACATCAGGAAGCCTATCTTCCTCTCTGGCGAGACTGAAAGCTATGACAGGCGAATCTGCAGGAAGCAAGAATTAATTTCAGCGACGACAGCATAATACCCTTCATGAAAGACCAGGAGCATCAATATGCCATTGATTTCACAAATCCAATTCTGTCGATTGACATAGTCCGGAGGAAGTATTTTCGCTCGACGGACTTCAGACAGCTGTTCAAACGGATCAAATCCAAGTGCCCATGAGGAAGATGAAGATGCACCTCCCAATGATACAATGTCTTTGTTCCCTTTGTTCAGCAGGACTTAGAGGCCCGCAGTCGGCGTGATTTCGGCTTTTTGATCAGTTGTTTGACGAAGAGTTGTGTGCAAATGGCTGTTATTAAGGCCGCCAGGGTGAGAAACTTGAGAAGCCCCGCATTGTGAAGAGTTTCTTGCACCGCACAGCACAGCCTTATGTGGTTATGAAGTGTTTTGTCAATTACTTGTGCATTTACTAGCTATAATCTCTTAGAGAGAAGAGAAGAGCACTGTTAAAAGAGAACTCAAGTTCTGTTGTCGCGGCCTGCTGTGTTCCGGTTCAGCAGTCAGCATAAACCGGACGATTTGCCTGGATGTATAGCCATGGTGCTTAATTATAATTCTATAACAAGAAAAGTTGAAAGTCTGCAAACCATGGAGAAACTGAGGATAAACCCACCACCATGGCTCCATCTCCATCACGCGCTCGCTCACTCACTCACACCCAGCCACGTACGTGCAGGCTCTTACCGCCTTGTCGCCAAACTTTGGCAAGAGGGTTTATGGCCTGGCCTAGACGAGCACTGCACGCGCGCGCTCCACGCCAGGCGCTAGAGCGCAGCCGATCGAGCACGGACACATGCAGCGCCGGCAGACGATCGACCGAGCGATAACTGTGCCCGGGCGTGGACTGCTACTAATGTAAGTAATCATGTGCTCGCTCGCCGCCGAGCTGCGCCAAGGGCAAGGGGGTTCGTGGCCGACACGGGAGCACACGCACATGTGGCGCGCGCGCTCCACGCCAGGAGCTAGGGCACACGGCGCTGGCGCGGACGACCGGCAGATAATTCCGGGGGGCCGGACGGCGGCGGCGCTGGTGGCGCGACGACGACGGAGGCGGAGCCCATCGGCCATGTGCGCTCCACGACGGGAGCTAGGGCGAGCGAGGCCAGGCACGCGGCGCTGGCACAGACCGGGAGATAATTCGGGGGTCGGGACGGCGGCGGGCGCTGGCTGGCGGGCGACGTCGACGTGCGCCCGTGCCCGTGCCCGCCCGCGAGGCACGGGCGCGCGGACGTGGCGCCGTACGTGCGTCTGCTAGGTCGATGGCGCGGTGGGCGTGTGGGCTCCGCGCAGGACGCCGGCAGCGTCGCGGCCGCGCATTGACGCGCCCGTGTGGGCGTGCTGATCGGGTGAGCGACCGCGGGCCGGCAGGGCAGTAAAGGCGCCCAATATAGCCAGAGCTGTACGTGCGCCCGTGCGATCGACGTGAATGTCTGCCCACCTGCGTAGCACGTACATATGACACTGTAAGCACGTATTAGGCCAACTCCACCGCGCGACCCTATCCTGTCCGGCCCCGTCCGTTTGGGGTAAAAGGAACAAAGGAGGCGGCCCATGCGCGACGGCCCGGACCCATCTTGTCCGTTTTGTGTCCGGGCCGACCCATTTCGAGCACAAACTTGCGCCGGGTTTGGGTCGCGGCGGACACCAAACGGACGCGCGCTCGTCCGCGTCGGGGCCGCGTGGCAGGCGGCCACTCACCTCCCACCCACCCACATCAATGCGCACGAGTGGGCGGCCCCACCTGTCATCCGCACGTCGAGCGATCGCCGTCCTTCTTTAAGTGGGAAGCGTGGACGGGTCGTCGTCCACACTGCCCCACGGCACCCAGCGGCCTCCTCGAACCCCGACAGCGCAGAAACCCTAGCCCGACTCCTCCTTGAGCTTGCCGGCCGCCCACCTCGCCATGGGCTTCTGGAACGGCAAGGCCAAGCACGACCGCGAGGCCGGCTCCTCCTCGGGGCGCCGCCGCGGCTCCATGAAGAAGGAGGAGCCATCGTCTCCGCCGCGCTCCTCCCATCGGGCCCCCGCGCCACCGCCGCACTCCTCCCGTCGAGCCCCCGCGCCGGGCCCCTTCACCATTGCCCCTAGGCCCTCCGGCGAGCGCGACCGGCAGTACATCTGCGCGGACGTGTGCCGGAGGTACTGGGAGACGAGGACGCCGGTCCCGTGGAGCGACGCCCACCTCCCCAACGGGTGGCACCTCTCCGCGGACCGGGTCCCCATCCCGCCAATGCCGGCGACCGGCCGTGCACGGCGCGATGAGATCAACCGCCGCCGCCGCCTCCTCCCCGACGACCTATACTACGACGACAGGTATGCCCCCGACTCGCCGCTCTCGGACACATGGCTCCAGGACGAGCACGACGTGCGGCGCGCGTCCTACTTCGTCGGCACCGTGTCGGGGCCGCGGAGGCCACGTGCAGAGCCGCGCGGGCGTACGCGGGTGCGTGGCCTGACGCCCACGCCGTCGCCTTCCCCGTCTCCGTCGCCCCCTCCCCCTCCTCGCATGACAGCGGAGGAGGAGGCCCGTCTCCTGCAGCGTGTCATGGACGACTCCATGAACACGCACGACGAGCGACAGTGGGACGGTCTGGAGGAGGCCATGGCCCTCTCTGCCGTCGGGGGCGTCGCCTTCCCGGAGCTGCAGCTGGCGGCCGCCAAGGAGGAGCCGATGGAGAAGGATTCACCCGCGTTCGAGAAGCTCCTGGGCCAGGGATGGGGCTGGTCGTGCACTGCGCCGGAGATGGCCGCCGACCTGGGCGTGAACTGGTGCCCCACTCCGGAGCGGGAGGCATCGCCGCGGGAGGAGGTGGTGCAGGCACCTCCGGCCGTCCAGCCCGCCCCCGTCCACCACGCACCGCCGGCCCACCTCTGGACGCCGCCGGAGTACGTCGACCTCGTCAGCGACGACGACGACACCGGCGGCCAGTGAAGACGGCGACGGCCACGACACCGACGGGCGCGGCAGGAGCGCGCGGGAGGAGTTTTTTTTATTTTCTTATTATCCGGGCCTTTTAAGTGGCCGTTAAAACTGTGCCGTTTTATGGCCAACCCATATATATGTTTTATGTTTTTTTTAAATGCGTTTATTCGCTTTTTTAGTTATTTAATTATTATTTTTAATCCCGTCCATCCCGGACACGATTTGGGGTGCGGCCGCGTGGTGGGCGCACGCACGACCGAATGAACACAGCCGGACACGGGCGTATCCATCGGCGCCCCAAAAGGACAGATTCAGGCCAATCCGGACGTCTGTTTGGGGTCGCGCGGTGGAGTTGGCTTTATGTACGTGCGTGCCTGGCGGGAGGACCACTCAACGTACGTACGTGTACCGGTGTACGTGGGCTTTCATGCCCATGCCCGTGGAATTCGTCGCCATCGACGCGCAACACGGCGCGCGCTGCGGCTGGCTCTACACATCACCATCGTGGTGCACGGAGAATAGTTCTGGTGTGTCGTCCGGCCGTACGACATGTTTGTGCCTCGGCCACAAGCGTCGGCGGATGCTGTTTGCTTTGCTGCCACACTTTCTTATTGTCTGTTTGGTTTATAACTAACTTTGCCAAAAATTGACACACCTAAGGTTAGGCAAGTTTAACCAATTTAGGTGAGTGTTTGGTTCAAGCCACACCTTAGGCAAGCCACACTTAGACCCCACATGGCATAGACATACAAAGTGTGGCAAGATTCCCTTAGGCTTTGCCAACTTGTGGTTCTCATTTTGATGAATTAACTTTAGGCAAGTTTGGCAAAAATATGTGGCAAAGTGTGGCAGTGCTAGTCCGAGAACCAAACAACCCCTTAGACCACTGCTGGTCTCCACCTGCGACCGATTTCTTCGCCACGTTTTTTTAGCTTGTCACCACTCGCTACAACTCAAGATAGTGACCATCAACTAACCACCGTCTGCTAACTTACTTCTCGATAACACGTTTCGCAAAAAAAAAAAAATCCTTATGTATAACACGGGCGCACAATTCAATTTTGAGTGCCTCCTTGCTCACAACTTTGCAATAATGATTACCGGTCTAGTGATAGATTGCCTAGGATGGCGTCGACGGCAGGCCAGACAAGGTCGATGCGCCAGTTCCTGCTCTGGAGATGGACCGGTGAAATATGGAGGCGGCAGACTCTGAAAGTGCGCCAGACCGGTATGGGACCAGTCCCGGTGTGTGACTGGGCTGGGGCATCCGGCTATAGATGTTAGGGTTTGGTGCGATCTCCGTTTGATACTTGGCCCGGATATTCGACACACCTTCATCAAGGGGATAGGACTAGCAACAGATGTTGTCTAGATGGTGGCTTCAGGCTGACTGTTGTATTACTTTCTATGGTCTTTGTGAATAATTAATAAAATAGATGCATGCATCGTCCAGATGCAGAGACCGGCGGTTTATCCTCCTTTTCCAAAAAAAATTTGATTGCCTAGGAACAAATAACTTTCTTGTGTGATAAAAACTTTTCTACCAAACAACTAACTTTTATTATCTTACAAATTACTTGTAGTTTTATTTTCACTAAGTACCTCTAATTTCATTCTCGCAAACCTATCCCTACGCCTACAAAATAGTTTCATACTTGATCTAGGTGAAGCATACGTTAAGTGTGTGTAGAGTTGTATCGGTGGTCGATAAAACTTGAAGGGGATATTAATTATACCTTTAGCTCCTTGTTGGGTTCGACACTCTTACTTATCGAAAAAGGCTACAATTGATCCCTTATACTTGTGGGTTATCATGATCGGGCAACAAAAAAAACATCCGCTGCATCTATCAACATCAAACTTCATATCTTAAATCCACACTAGTCATGCAAACTAAAAAATCAAAATACGATGTACATATCTATACTACTCATCGTCGGATATGTCGACAATCTCCGTACGAGACGCGGGTAGATGGGCAACTGCAAGCTCTGCCTCATGTGAAGGCTCCGTCTCGCCATTGTCTAAACCAGAGGCGAAGAGCTCGTTGATCTCCGCCCTCTGGTGCCAGATGAAGCGCCAACTAGCCTCCACATATGCTTCGTCCTGGATGGACTCAAGGATGATAGACTGCTCCACCATCTCCTCTGCCTGCATGACCTCGTACTCCACCGCACGTCCTCCATGGCGAAGCCCGCAGCCGGCTTCGCTACCTGCGCCTCCATGGGCTTCGGCTCCTCCTCCTGCTCCTCCGCTCCGGCGAATCCGGAGGAAGATCGAGAATGAAACTAGTAGCACGCCTCAACGGGATCTCCTCTGGCAGCTGTAACCTCCCCTCCTGAGTGAGCATGGCGTAGGTGGTGATCCGATGCCTCAGCATGGCAAACGGCGGATGGAAGTGGAAGTGTCGGCGATGGAGATGAGAAAGGGGAAGAAGAAGGGTAGGCTAGGATTGGGTGTTGGAAATATTCCCTAGAGGCAATAATAAAAGCATTATTATTATATTTCCTTGTTCATGATAATTGTCTTTATTCGTGCTATAATTGTGTTATCCAGAAATCGTAATACATGTGTGAATAACAGACAACAATATGTCCCTAGTGAGCCTCTAGTTGACTAGCTCGTTGATCGACAGATAGTCATGGTTTCCTGACTATGGACATTGGATGTCATCGATAACGGGATCACATCATTAGGAGAATGATGTGATGGACAAGACCCAATCCTAAACATAGCATAAGATCGCATAGTTCGTTTGCTAGAGTTTTCCAATGTCAAGTATCCTTTCCTTAGACCATGAGATCATGTAACTCCCGGATACCGTAGGAGTGCTTTGGGTGTGCCAAACGTCACAACGTAACTGGGTGACTATAAAGGTATACTACGGGTATCTCTGAAAGTGTCTGTTGGGTTGACATGGATCGAGACTGGGATTTGTCACTCCGCTTGACGGAGAGGTATCACCGGGCCCTCTCGGTAATGCATCATCACAATGAGCTCAATGTGATCAAAGTGTTTGATCACGGGATCATGCATTACGGTACGAGAAAAGTGACTTGCCGGTAACGAGATTGAACGAGGTACTGGGATACCGACGATCGAATCTCGGGCAAGTAAAATACCGATTGACAAAGGGAATCGTATACGGGATTAATTGAATCCTCGACATCGTGGTTCATCCGATGAGATCATCGTGGAGCATGTGGGAGCCAACATGGGTATCCAGATCCCGCTGTTGGTTATTGCCCGAGAGCCGTCTCGGTCATGTCTGCATGTCTCCCGAACCCGTAGGGTCTACACACTTAAGGTTCGGTAACGCTAGGGTTGTGAAGATATGTATATGCAGTAACCCGAATGTTGTTCAGAGTCCCGGATGAGATCCCGGACGTCACGAGGAGTTTCGGAATGGTCCGGAGGTAAAGATTTATATATGGAAAGTCGTCATACGGACATCGGGACAAGTTTCGGGGTTATCGGTATTGTACTGGGACCACCAGAGGGTCCCGGGGGTCCACCGGGTGGGGCCACCTATCCCGGAGGGCCCCATGGGCTATATGAGGGAGGGAACCAGCCCAAAGTGGGCTGGTGCGCCTCCCCCCCAAGGGCCCATGCACCTAGGGTTGGGGGGGGACCCTAAAGGGGGCGCCCCCCTTGCTTGGGGTGCAAGTCCCCCTCCCTGGCCGCCGCCCCCCCTAGGAGATTCCATCTCCTAGGGCCGCCCCCCCAAGGGGCTATATAAAGGGGGGAGGGGAGGGGGGGGGGGGCTGCGCACCCTTTGCCCTGGCGCCTCCCTCTCCCTCTCCAACACATCCTCCTCCTCCGTAGAGCTCGGCGAAGCCCTGTCGGAGTACTGCAGCTCCACCATCACCACGCCGTCGTGCTGCTGCTGGAGTCTTCTTCCCCAACCTCTCCTTTGCCTTGCTGGATCAAGAAGAAGGAGACGTTACGCTGACCATACGTGTGTTGAACGCGGAGGTGCCGTGCTTTCGGTGCTAGGATCTCCGGTGATTTGGATCACGGTGTGTACGACTACTTCATCCCCGTTCGTTGAACGCTTCCGCTCGCGATCTACAAAGTGGTATGTAGATGCAATCTCTCTCTCCCATGACTCGTTGCTAGATGAACTCATAGATGGATCTTGGTGAAACCGTAGGAAAAATTTTAATTTTCTGCAACGTTCCCCAACAGTGGCATCATGAGCTAGGTCTATGCGTAGTTCTCTATTGCACGAGTAGAACACAATTTGTTGTGGGCGTAGATGTTGTCAACTCTTCTTGCCGCTACTAGTCTTATCTTGCTTCAGCGGTATTGTGGGATGAAGCGGCCCGGACCAACCTTACACGTACGCTTACGTGAGACCGGTTCCACCGACTAACATGCACTAGTTGCATAAGGTGGCTGGCGGGTGTCTGTCTCTCCCACTTTAGTTGGAGCGGATTCGATGAAAAGGGTCCTTATGAAGGGTAAATAGAAGTTGACAAATCACGTTGTGGTTTTCACGTAGGTAAGAAAACGTTCTTGCTAGAACCCTAATTCAGCCACGTAAAACTTGCAACAACAATTAGAGGACGTCTAACTTGTTTTTGCAGCAAGTGCTTTGTGATATGATATGGCCAAAGTTGTGATGAATGATGAATGATCTATATGTGATGTATGAGATGTTCATGCTATTGTAATAGGAATCACGACTTGCATGTCGATGAGTATGACAACCGGCAGGAGCCATAGGAGTTGTCTTTATTTTTTGTATGACCTGCGTGTCATTGAGAATCGCCATGTAAATTACTTTACTTTATTGCTAAACGCGTTAGCCATAGTAGTAGAAGTAATAGTTGGCGAGCAACTTCATGGAGACACGATGATGGAGATCATGATGATGGAGATCATGGTGTCAAGCCGGTGACAAGATGATCATGGAGCCCCAAGATGGAGATCAAAGGAGCTATGTGATATTGGCCATATCATGTCACGTTTGTTATTTGATTGCATGTGATGTTTATCATGTTTTGCATCTTGTTTACTTAGAACGACGGTAGTAAATAAGATGATCCCTCATAATAATTCCAAGAAAGTGTTCCCCCTAACTGTGCACCGTTGCGACAGTTCGTTGTTTCGAAGCACCACGTGATGATCGGGTGTGATAGATTCTAACGTTCACATACAACGGGTGTAAGACAGATTTACACACGCAAAACACTTAGGTTGACTTGACGAGCCTAGCATGTACAGACATGGCCTCGGAACACAGAAGACCGAAAGGTCGAGCATGAGTCGTATAGAAGATACGATCAACATGAAGATGTTCACCGATGTTGAATAGTCCGTCTCACGTGATGATCGGACACGGCCTAGTTGACTCGGATCATGTAATACTTAGATGACTAGAAGAGGGATGTCTATCTAAGTGGGAGTTCATTAAATAATTTGATTAAATGAACTTTATTATCATGAACTTAGTCTAAATATTTACAATATGTCTTGTAGACCAAATGGCCAACGTAGTCCTCAACTTCAACGCGTTCCTAGAGAAAACCAAGTTGAAAGACGATGGTAGCAACTATACGGACTGGGTCCGGAACCTGAGGATCATCCTCATAGCTGCCAAGAAAGATTATGTCCTACGAGCACCGCTGGGTGACGCACCTATTCTCCCTGCAGAACAAGACGTTATGAACGCTTGGCAGTCACGCTGCGATGATTACTCCCTCGTTCAGTGCGGCATGCTTTACAGCTTAGAGCCGGGGCTCCAAAAGCGTTTTGAGAGACATGGAGCATATGAGATGTTCGAAGAGCTGAAAATGGTTTTCCAAGCTCATGCCCGGGTCGAGAGATATGAAGTCTCCGACAAATTCTTTAGCTGTAAGATGGAGGAAAATGGCTCTGTCAGTGAACACATACTCAAAATGTCTGGGTTGCACAACCGCTTGACTCAACTGGAAGTTAATCTCCCGGATGAAGCGGTCATTGACAGAATCCTCCAGTCGCTTCCACCTAGCTACAAGAGCTTTGTGATGAACTACAATATGCAGGGGATGGTAAAGACCATTCCTGAGGTATATGCTATGCTGAAATCAGCAGAGGTAGAAATCAAGAAGGAGCATCAAGTGTTGATGGTGAATAAAACCACTAAGTTCAAGAAGGGCAAGGGTAAAAAGAACTTCAAGAAGGACGGCAAGGAAGTTGCCGCACCCGGTAAGCAAGTTGCCGGGAAGAAGCCAAAGAATGGACCCAAGCCCGAGACTGAGTGTTTTTATTGCAAGGGAAGTGGTCACTGGAAGCGGAACTGCCCCAAATACTTAGCGGACAAGAAGGCCGGCAAAACCAAAGGTATATGTGATATACATGTAATTGATGTGTACCTTACCAGTACTCGTAGTAGCTCTTGGGTATTTGATACCGGTGCAGTTGCTCACATTTGTAACTCAAAGCAGGAGCTGCGGAATAAACGGAGACTGGCGAAGGACGAGGTGACGATGCGCGTCGGGAATGGTTCCAAGGTCGATGTGATCGCCGTCGGCACGCTACCTCTACATTTACCTACGGGATTAGTTTTAAACCTCAATAATTGTTATTTAGTGCCAAGTTTGAGCATGAACATTGTATCTGGATCTCGTTTAATTCGAGATGGCTACTCAGTTAAATCCGAGAATAATGGTTGTTCTATTTATATGAGAGATATGTTTTATGGTCATGCTCCGATGGTTAATGGTTTATTCTTAATGAATCTCGTACGTGATGATACACATATTCATAGTGTGAATACCAAAAGAGTTAAAGTTGATAACAATAGTCCTACATATTTGTGGCACTGCCGCCTTGGTCACATAGGTGTCAAACGCATGAAGAAGCTCCATGCAGATGGACTTTTAGAGTCTCTTGATTATGAATCATTTGACACGTGCGAACCATGCCTCACGGGTAAAATGACCAAGACTCCGTTCTCAGGAACAATGGAGCGAGCAACCAACCTATTGGAAATCATACATACCGATGTGTGCGGTCCAATGAGTGTTGAGGCTCGCGGTGGCTATCGTTATGTTCTCACCCTCACTGATGACTTGAGTAGATATGGGTATGTCTACTTAATGAAACACAAATCTGAGACCTTTGAAAAGTTCAAGGAATTTCAGAGTGAGGTTGAAAATCAATGTGATAGAAAGATCAAGTTTCTACGATCAGATCGTGGAGGAGAATACTTGAGTCATGAATTTGGCACACACTTGAGAAAATGTGGAATAGTTTCACAACTCACGCCGCCTGGAACACCTCAGCGTAATGGTGTCTCCGAACGTCGTAATCGCACTCTGTTAGATATGGTGCGATCTATGATGTCTCTTACCGACTTACCGCTATCTTTTTGGGGCTATGCTTTAGAGACTGCCGCATTCACTTTAAATAGGGCTCCGTCGAAATCCGTTGAGACGACACCGTATGAATTATGGTTTGGGAAGAAACCTAAGCTGTCGTTTCTAAAAGTTTGGGGATGCGATGCTTATGTCAAGAAACTTCAACCTGAAAAGCTCGAACCCAAGTCGGAAAAATGCGTCTTCATAGGATACCCTAAAGAAACTGTTGGGTATACCTTCTACCTCAGATCTGAAGGCAAGATCTTTGTTGCCAAGAATGGATCCTTTCTGGAGAAAGAGTTTCTCTCGAAAGAAGTAAGTGGGAGGAAAGTAGAACTTGATGAAGTGTTACCTCTTGAACCGGAGAATGGCGAAACTCAAGAAAACGTTTCTGAGGTGCCTGCACCGACTAGAGAGGAAATTAATGATGATGATCAAGATACTTCTAATCAAGCTCCTACTGAAATTCGAAGGTCCACAAGGACACGTTCCGCACCAGAGTGGTACGGCAACCCTGTCTTGGAAATCATGTTGTTAGACAACGGTGAACCTTCGAACTATGAGGAAGCAATGGCGGGCCCGGATTCCGACAAATGGCTAGAAGCCATGAAATCCGAGATAGGATCCATGTATGAAAACGAAGTATGGACTTTGACTGACTTGCCCGTTGAGCGGCGAGCCATAGAAAATAAATGGATCTTTAATAAGAAGACAGACGCGGATGGTAATGTGACCATCTATAAAGCTCGGCTTGTCGCTAAGGGTTATCGACAAGTTCAAGGGGTTGACTACGATGAGACTTTCTCACCGGTAGCGAAGCTGAAATCCGTCCGAATCATGTTAGCAATTGCCGCATTCTACGATTATGAAATATGGCAAATGGACGTCAAAACGGCATTCCTTAATGGTTTCCTTAAGGAAGAATTGTATATGATGCAGCCAGAAGGTTTTGTCGATCGTAAGAATGCTGACAAGGTGTGCAAGCTCCAACGCTCGATTTATGGGCTGGTGCAAGCATCTCGGAGTTGGAACATTCGCTTTGATGAGATGATCAAAGCGTTTGGGTTTACACAGACTTATGGAGAAGCCTGTGTTTACAAGAAAGTGAGTGGGAGCTCTGTAGCATTTCTCATATTATATGTAGACGACATACTTTTGATGGGAAATGATATAGAACTTTTGGACAGCATTAAGGCCTACTTGAATAAGAGTTTTTCAATGAAGGACCTTGGAGAAGTTGCTTATATATTAGGCATCAAGATCTATAGAGATAGATCGAGACGCCTCATAGGTCTTTCACAAAGCACATACCTTGATAAAATATTGAAGAAGTTCAATATGGATCAATCTAAGAAAGGGTTCTTACCTGTATTACAAGGTGTGAAATTGAGCTCAGCTCAATGTCCGACCATGGCAGAAGATATAGAAGAGATGAGCGTCATCCCCTATGCCTCAGCCATAGGTCCTATTATGTATGCCATGCTGTGTACCAGACCTGATGTAAACCTTGCCGTAAGTTTGGTAGGTAGGTACCAAAGTAATCTCGGCAAGGAACAATGGACAGCGGTCAAGAATATCCTGAAGTACCTGAAAAGGACTAAGGAAATGTTTCTCGTTTATGGAGGTGACGAAGAGCTCGTCGTAAAAGGTTACGTCGACGCTAGCTTCGACACAGATCTGGATGACTCTAAGTCACAAACCGGATACGTGTATATTTTGAATGGTGGGGCAGTAAGCTGGTGTAGTTGCAAGCAAAGCGTCGTGGCGGGATCTACATGTGAAGCGGAGTACATGGCAGCCTCGGAGGCAGCACATGAAGCAATTTGGGTGAAGGAGTTCATCACCGACCTCGGAGTCATACCCAATGCATCGGGGCCAATCAAGCTCTTCTGTGACAACACTGGAGCTATTGCACTTGCCAAGGAGCCCAAGTTTCACAAGAAGACCAGGCACATCAAGCGTCGCTTCAACTCCATTCGTGAAAATGTTCAAGATGGAGACATAGAGATTTGTAAAGTGCACACGGACCTAAATGTCGCAGATCCATTGACTAAACCTCTCCCTAAGGCAAAACATGATCAACACCAGAACTCTATGGGTGTTCGATTCATCACAATGTAACTAGATTATTGACTCTAGTGCAAGTGGGAGACTGTTGGAAATATGCCCTAGAGGCAATAATAAAAGCATTATTATTATATTTCCTTGTTCATGATAATTGTCTTTATTCGTGCTATAATTGTGTTATCCGGAAATCGTAATACATGTGTGAATAACAGACAACAATATGTCCCTAGTGAGCCTCTAGTTGACTAGCTCGTTGATCGACAGATAGTCATGGTTTCCTGACTATGGACATTGGATGTCATCGATAACGGGATCACATCATTAGGAGAATGATGTGATGGACAAGACCCAATCCTAAACATAGCATAAGATCGCATAGTTCGTTTGCTAGAGTTTTCCAATGTCAAGTATCCTTTCCTTAGACCATGAGATCGTGTAACTCCCGGATAACGTAGGAGTGCTTTGGGTGTGCCAAACGTCACAACATAACTGGGTGACTATAAAGGTATACTACGGGTATCTCTGAAAGTGTCTGTTGGGTTGACATGGATCGAGACTGGGATTTGTCACTCCGCTTGACGGAGAGGTATCACCGGGCCCTCTCAGTAATGCATCATCACAATGAGCTCAATGTGATCAAAGTGTTTGATCACGGGATCATGCATTACGGTACGAGAAAAGTGACTTGCCGGTAACGAGATTGAACGAGGTACTGGGATACCGACGATCGAATCTCGGGCAAGTAAAATACCGATTGACAAAGGGAATCGTATACGGGATTAATTGAATCCTCGACATCGTGGTTCATCCGATAAGATCATCGTGGAGCATGTGGGAGCCAACATGGGTATCCAGATCCCGCTGTTGGTTATTGCCCGAGAGCCGTCTCGGTCATGTCTGCATGTCTCCGGAACCCGTAGGGTCTACACACTTAAGGTTCGATAACGCTAGGGTTGTGAAGATATGTATATGCAGTAACCCGAATGTTGTTCGGAGTCCCGGATGAGATCCCGAACGTCACGAGGAGTTTCGGAATGGTCCGGAGGTAAAGATTTATATATGGAAAGTCGCCATACGGACATCGGGACAAGTTTCGGGGTTATCGGTATTGTACCGGGACCACCGGAGGGTCCCGGGGGTCCACCGGGTGGGGCCACCTATCCCGGAGGGCCCCATGGGCTGTATGAGGGAGGGAACCTGCCCAAAGTGGGCTGGTGCGCCTCCCCCCCAAGGGCCCATGCGCCTAGGTTGGGGGGGGAACCCTAAAGGGGGCGCCCCCCTTGCTTGGGGGGCAAGTCCCCCTCCCTGGCCGCCGCCCCCCCAAGGGGCTATATAAAGGGGGAGGGGAGGGGGGGCTGCGCACCCTTTGCCCTGGCGCCTCCCTCTCCCTCTCCAACACATCCTCCTCCTCCGTAGAGCTCGGCGAAGCCCTGTCGGAGTACTGCAGCTCCACCATCACCACGCCGTCGTGCTGCTGCTGGAGTCTTCTTCCCCAACCTCTCCTTTGCCTTGCTGGATCAAGAAGAAGGAGACGTTACGCTGACCGTACGTGTGTTGAACGCGGAGGTGCCGTGCTTTCGGTGCTAGGATCTCCGGTGATTTGGATCACGGTGTGTACGACTACTTCATCCCCGTTCGTTGAACGCTTCCGCTCGCGATCTACAAAGTGGTATGTAGATGCAATCTCTCTCTCCCATGACTCGTTGCTAGATGAACTCATAGATGGATCTTGGTGAAACCGTAGGAAAAATTTTAATTTTCTGCAAAGTTCCCCAACATTGGGCTGCCGCCATCCGGCTTAAATAGCTGGCTTCCTCCCTCGAGCAAAACGCTAGAGCGGCACCACACGGCGAGGAGCGGAGGAGGTGCCAATCGGACCGGCGGTGTCTCTGTGTCCCCGTGTGGGCTCTAATCGTCAGTCTGATGTGATGGGCATGTCCGGGCGCGTCCTACCCATGATGCATGCACACAACATAGCTGAGCTAACACAACCACATCAGTGACAGTCTGCAAAAGTAGTCGCCAACTCGAGAAGAGCAAAGGAGATACTACAGAATACAAGTTTAGTTGTAGAATTTGCATTGTTGGAAAACTGAACCTGGACTCAGTTTGGAACAATATTAAACACTTTTTAACTTTTATTTATTTCACCTCTTAATTAGCCAAGAATATAATTTCTGAAAGAGTGGATTTACATTTAGTGACATCATGACGTTCTTTGAATTGAATACCGTGTAAACTGTCAGTTCAACTTGTTCATTAAGAATTTTTTGAATAAAAATGAGAAGCAACATATGTGTAGAGTCATAGAGAATGTAAATAAGGCTAATTTTAAGTTCTTACTTCTTGAACTGCATCACTTTTCATATGGCACTAACTTGGCACTCATCTACTTTTTCCAGGCCATGCCATCACAGCCATCAAAATAGCGGCGCATGTCGTGGCTGCACTGAATCTCTTTATTACCACAGTCACAGTCAGAGTTACTGAGCTTACCACTGTGACGGTGGAATATACTGCACCCAGCAAGTACTAGCAAAACCTCGAAGAGCTGTCCGCCACGCTGCCTGAGGCAGCCATCTCCTCTCCCTCTTTGTTCTGCTGGCAGATAGTTGGTTCCAGCCAGGATAGAACATATGCTCTCGCAAGATGTCATGGTGACACAGAGGCCTATGACTGCAAGATATGTCTCACTCGGGCCTTTCAGGATGCCCGGGTTGTTTGCACATTTAGGAAGAGTGTTTCTATCTACTATGCCACGTGCAGTCCTGGGTTTGCTGAGAGGAACATCATATTTCATTATGGAGATTTGCAAACAACCTTTAGGATGGATCATCCCTAGGTCCCTGCCCATTCGACAAGGCTGCTAGTGAACTACCCGTTGATGTGGCATATCCTTCAAGAATTTGTGTTGGGCTGGGGGGGGGGGTGCAATAGCCCCCTCCGCTTCCTACTGTTCTATCCATAAGTAAAGCCCAGTTCTGCCTAGCCCTTGCCTTAGTCAACTATTCCCCATGCTCCATCCTTTTGCCAACGATGATACTATCTTTGTGACACAGGCAACCGAGCACAACGAGCTTATGGATATGTTTCACCTTCCTCTTTCAGAACACACTTTAGATTCAGGATGCTCCTTTAGAATCTTCATCTTATTCAAGAAATTCATGACCACTGGAGCTACTCCTGGGGAAATGTTTGCTTCTCTTCCAAGAAAATTTACGCCTTATCTTTTGATCTTCAACTCTTAGATGGATATGGTCATCAAAATGTTCTTCAGAGCTGAAGGATTTTGCCTGGCTACATTTGAAAGACAGACCTAATACCGAGACATTCTTCTCAGAAAGAACTTTCATGCTGATAAGATGCACATCGGTATCCTATGTGCTAATGGGCCTATAGATCACCTCTTCCTGTCTTGACCTTTTCACAGTTCCTGTTGGCATAGGATATGCATCGGTTCTTCTACTAACTCCGATGTCACCCCAGCCATCATTGCTGCCAAAGCTGCTTTTGCCAAGCCATTCTTCATGGAGATATTCATCTTGGTTGCATGGTGCACTTAGAAGCAGGAGGAATAGAAAGATTTTTGAGAATACCAACCCTGGTTTCTCCTCTTTAAAAAGGAATGTACATCTTTATCTTTTAGGCTCTCCTCTGAGCTTGCTGCTCCTCTTGGTTGTCGCCTCAACTCTCTCGCCTTGTACAACCCCCTGTCTTTTCTTTCTCTTTGTATGTACTTTTTTGTGAGAAACTTCCGATATACAAATCTTCAATCATGGCAGTACAAAGAACAACAGAGGTAATAAAAATTACAACCATGTCCCTGGACCACCTAGCGACGACTACAACCACTGGAGCGAGCCGAAGGCGCGTTGCCGTCATCGAAGAGCTGTCCGCCCATTCGACAAGGCTGCTACTGAACTACCCATTGATGTGACATATCCTTCAAGAATATGTGTTGGGCTGGGGGGGGGGGCAATAGCCCCCTCCGCTTCCTACTGTTCTATCCATAAGTAAAACTCAGTTCTGCCTAGCCCTTGCCTTAGTCAACTATTCCCCAGTGCGGCGCATGTCGTGGCTGCACTGAATCTCTTTATTACCACAGTCACAGTCAGAGTTACTGAGCTTACCACTGTGACGATGGAATATACTGCGCCCAGCAAGTATTGGCAAAACCTTGAAGAGATGTCCGCCATGCTGCCTGAGGCAGTCGTCTCCTCTCCCTCTTTGTTCTGCTGGCAGATAGTTGGTTCCAGCCAGGATAGAACATATGCTTTGGCAAGATGTCATGGTGACACAGAGGCCTATGACTGCAAGAAATGTCTCACTCGGGCCTTTCAGGATGCCCGGGTTGTTTGCACATTTAGGAAGAGTGTTTCTATCTACTATGCCACGTGCAGTCCTGGGTTTGCTGAGAGGAACATCATATTTCATTATGGAGATTTGCAAACAACCTTTAGGATGGATCATCCCTAGGTCCCTGCCCATTCGACAAGGCTGCTGGTGAACTGTCCGTTGATGTGACATATCCTTCAAGAATTTGTGTTGGGCTGGGGGGGGGGCAATAGCCCCCACCGCTTCCTACTGTTCTATCCATAAGTAAAACTCAGTTCTGCCTAGCCCTTGCCTTAGTGAACTATTCCCCATGCTCCATTCTTTTGCCAACGATGGTACTATCTCTCTGACACAGGCAACTGAGCACAACGAGCTTACGGATATGTTTCACCTTCCTCTTTCAGAACATACTTTAGATTCAGGATGCTCCTTTAGAATCTTCATCTTATTCAAGAAATTCATGACCACTGGAGCTACTCCTGGGGAAATGATTGCTTCTCTTCCAAGAAAATTTATGCCTTATCTTTTGATCTTCAACTCTCAGATGGATATGGTCATCAAAATGTTCTTCAGAGCTGAAGGATTTTGCCTGGCTACTTTCGAAAGACAGACCTAATACTGAGACATTCTTCTCAGAAAGAACTTTCATGTTGAGAAGATGCACATTGGTATCCTATGTGCTAATGGGCCTATAGATCACCTCTTCCTGTCTTGACCTTTTCACAGTTCCTGTTGGCATAGGATATGCATCGGTTCTTATACTAACTCCGATGTCACCCCAGCCATCATTGCTGCCAAAGCTGCTTTTGCCAAGCCATTCTTCATGGAGATATTCATCTTGGTTGCATGGTGCACTTAGAAGCAGGAGGAATAGAAAGATTTTTGAGAATACTAACCCTGGTTTCTCCTCTTTAAAAAGGAATGTACATCTTTATCTTTTAGGCTCTCCTCTGAGCTTGCTGCTCCTCTTGGTTGTCGCCTCAACTCTCTGGCCTTGTACAACCCCCTATCTTTTTTTCTCTTTGTATGTACTTTTTTTGCGAGAAACTTCCAATCTACAAATCTTCAATCATGGAAGTACAAAGAACAACAGAGGTAATAAAAATTACAACCATGTCCCTGGACCACCTAGCGACGACTACAAGCACTCGAGCGAGCCGAAGGCGCGTTGCCGTCATCGCCCCCCCTCACCGAAATTGGACAAACCTTGTTGTAGTAGACAGTCGAGAAGTCGTCCTGCTAAGGCCCCATAGGACCAGCACACTAGAGTAGCAACCATCGCCGATGAAGAAAGTCGTAGATTAGAAGGATCAAACATGTAAACACCCAGACAAAGACGAATGAAGACATGATCCAAAAAGATCCATCGAAGACCAGCACCGACCGCATCCTGCGAGATCCGACGAAGACAAACCTCATGCCTCCGACGATGCTAAATGCACCATCAGGACGGGCATAGAACATGGGAGACATTATTTCTACTAAGGGACATCGCCGCCGCCACACAGCCACAACGAAGACGTTGAATCTAACAAGAACGAGAATGGGGCCCCTCTTGCCAGCGGGGGGCTGAGATTTTCCGTACCTCCATGGCCTAGAGGTCATCGGAGGTGGGGCGGACCGGCGCTGGCGCTGATAGGAGGAGAAGAGCTTTTCTTGTGGAGAAGGAACGAGTTTTTTCTTTGTATATACTTGTACGAAGTGGGCCAAGATCTTCACTTCAAATGTTTTCCCCAATCTCTCCTTGAGGTATTTAATTTCTTCAACATCAATTATCATTATATCATCAACATACACCACTAGGATAGCTGGGGCTATCAGGTGCAAACAGACTATCTTCTGAAAATCTGCTAATTTTCGTTGTGGTCAATTTCATGTCATCTCAGCTCCCTCCCAGTCATTTTGCAGGAAGCTACCTACAAACCACATGTTGCAGTTTGCAAAGAAACCCTTCTTAAATGTCTGTCCTCAAAATTCAGCCCGCTAGTACACTTTGTGGACGCATGGTCCTGGACCTTCTCGGCCCGGTGCCATTTAGGCCTGTTGAGATTTCCATCAAAAGTAGCACTAGTGTTGTTGGCTGATAGTCAACAAGTTTTCTATTAGAGGACAAATGAAATATTTAACTATCCAGTTCTTTTTGAGCAATGCATTTGGGTATCTGTATTTTACAACTACGACCCATTCATTTTTAAAACTGCAACACCGATTATGCTGGCACATATATCTATATCTATAAAAATAAACCTAAATTTGGAGCATGGATATCTTTTTAAGTCAAGATGAATTTGTGTTTCACATAATTACAAAAAAATACAGTTACACAGGTTCTCGAAGACATCAGCTGGAAGGAAATGTTGCGTGAGAAGCGACGTATTCCAAGAGCCATCAACATTCAGGAGATCTGCCACCCATTCTTACTGCATTAATGTTTTTTGTGTGATCGACCTAAAGGAGGGCTCCCTTGGGATCCAAGGATCCCGCCATATGCGTATGTTTTCTCCACTACCAACACGCCAGATGTACCCCTGCTTAACTAGCTCTAACCCATATTCAATGGCCGCCCATGTCGACTATGTCAATAATCGACATGTCAATAATAGATCCAGACAGATAGTACTTGGCTCATACGATCTGTGCACACAGGCTCTTCGGAAAACTGAATTAGACGCCACGCTTGACATGCAAGCAAGGCGTGATTGAATAACCTCAAATTTTGGCACAAGCTCCTACAAATTTTGCATCCAACTCATGTATGTACTCATTCAAGTCCTTTTTACTCTTTTTTTGCATGGTAATACGTGTCTCATTTATATCATAAGTATCATAGTACAAGTCACGTAACCGACCTGGCAAAACTGAAAAGATAGCAGAAAGCTAGCCTTTGCACAAAGGAACAACAACCCAGAAGTAAAATTACAATCAAGATTGAAGAAACCTCTAAACTTGACACCAACGTCCGTCACCTGCCTCGGGAACCACCACAGCAGACACCAAAGGAAAAAATGACGGATCACCCTCACACCCGAGCTCGTAGCGGCTCCATCGCTGATATGCAGCTTTGCGGACCTCCAAGGTGGCTCACCAAAGGCAAAACCATTACCGTTGAACGAATCAGACCGGGGCAACACCCCGGACACGCCATCGAACTCCAGATCTGGCACCCTCACACGACTAGAACGCCGGAGGAGAAAACCACATCTGCCATCCACGAACCGCGAACCCAGCACACGATCCACCATCTTCCAGATGCCGCCGATGCAGACCACAATCTGCATCCGCTCCTGGACTACCTCCCAAGCTCCGCGCCGGCGCTGGAGCAAACGCCGTCGCAACAGCGGAGCTCGAGGACACATGTCCACCACAAGGATGTTGCCGCCGCCACGTCATCTTTGCTTGAACAGACTGATTTCCAAATCCATCCCCAACCATAGGACCGATCGCCTCGTTGGAGTAGGATCCGAAGAAACTTTATTCAACTCCGCCATCGCCGCCGCCGAAGCCAAGACGATGAACGACCTAAAATCCTAATCTACGAGAGAAAAAACGACCCACACGCGTGGATCCGGCGACCCCCCTCACCACCGATGACCGAGGCCGCCAGCGGAGGGGAGCCGTCGGACGGCGGCGGCGGGGAAGACTCCTGGCGGCGAGGTCGCCTTTTCTTTCCTCTGGCGGAAGAAAGAAAAGCGAACGATAGGCCCAAGTCCTTTTTACTCATCGTATAGGATTTGTCTTAAGTCAAACTCCGTAAAGTTTGACCATATTTGTATGAAAAAATATTGACATCTATAATACTAAAGTTATACATTATGAAAATTAAATTCATGACGCATCTAATTATATTGGTTTCGTATTATGAATGTTGTTATTTTTTCAATAAAAAGTTGGTCAAACTACTAAATTTGACTTTACACAAAAATTATATGCGGAGTAAAATGGACCGGAGGGAGTATATATACTCCAATAAATTTCCCTTAATTAACCAAAATTAATTACTAATTTGGTGGATTTAACCTATTACAACTCGCAGATGCTAGCACTAAATAACAAGGATTTGAGGAAAGCATTAAAATTACATCCAAGACATGAATTTTTGAGGCAATGTTAATGCAATGCAATAAACTAAATTTATTATAGATTAAATGTGTGCCTTATTTGCGTAAACAATAAATGGAAATTTTATTGCATTACTAATTTGTCATGTATGTGTACATATTCCCATAATCTATAGTATATCCTAGCCATTCACCGCACAAAACATACAAACTTTAATTGAGCTTAGAAGGTTTGGTGGAGGAGCACTCCTGTGCAGACAATTTTCAAAACGATAAGTACGTATATTAGTTAATATATTTTAGGGGGAAAAGCAATTCATTACTTAAGTAATAATGTTCCTAAAATCACTCATGATGATAGTGCTAATCTCCTCAGGACTATTTACTAACCAACATGTCGTTTTTTGTTGTTGACGTCCAATGGCTGCCATGGCATGCTCAACCTGGTTCTCTGTTCTCTCGATTTCCCTGATTTCACCTTGTCTCTTCTTCAACAGTTCAGCTATTACAGCCACATGATACATGTTCCTCGAACGATCAAGTGACCCTGCATTCAAGTATATTACCGCGGGATGCTCTATGGAAGCTTTAACTAAAAATAAAATGCTATTTGTATCACAAAAATCAATATATTTAGCTCCCAAAGAGACAACTTTGATGAATTTAGGTATAAGGTTGCTTGAGATTAGACCCCTGACTCTTCCACAACCAAGGTTAATGGTAATAGTGGAGGTCAATATTGGTCAACCGATTATCCCAGTCAGGCATTCAGTCAACCATCATTGTGTTTTGGCACCGTGAAACTACCAGTTGAGCATGGCGGGAGCATGTATTACATATGCTAGAAGGGTTGGGCGCACTTTGCTGAGCCATTGGTATTGTTGGGTTTCTTAAAAACATCACATCACTATGTTTTAAATATAAGGTGTATTACATTTAAAAAAAAGTCAAACCTTTTTAAGTTTGATCAACTTTGTAGAGAAATATATCAAAATACATAATACCGGATCGGTATACTTAGATTCATCATGAAATGAATTTTCATATTTTTTGTTTCATATTGTGGATGTTGACATTTTGGCTCTGAACTTGCTCAAAGTTAAAGGAATTTGACTTTTCAAAAAACTAATACCCCTTATATTTTGGAATTAATGGAATACTTAGTTTGGCGGGGCAGGGAGATGAAGGAATGTTTTTTTATATTTTGATGATTTGGTAGGCTTTTCTCCATCTGATTCTGTGTTATCCATTGAGAAACCCATATTTATGTGGGGAAATTTCTACATCGGTAGCTGCATGTACTATATTGGTGCTAGAGTATAACACAATGGCGTTTCTTTTTTCTAGGTGATAGTAGGGTGCACATGATTTATATGTTTTCATAGGTGGCTGGTACCGATTGATTTGAAAGATGATTGGCCCGTTCAAAATCGTAAACCAAATCCATAATTCAATACCTCAATCGAATTGAAGAGCTTCAAAATTAGGGAACAATAGTGAATTACAATAATTGAATGAGAGATCTCCTTGAGAAATTGTTGACACAGTGAAAATTGAGCGACCCATTTTAAATTGAAGACCTCAATTAATTGTGAGACCTTAAAAATTAGAAAGCATAGAGCATAGTATAAAAGAATTGAACGATAGAGCTTTGAGAATTTGTTGACCCGGTCAAAATTAGGTAACCCAATTTCAATTGGAGACCTCAATTGATTGTAAGCCCTTTAAAATTAGGAAGCTTAGAGTTATAGAGGATAAGGCTTTGATGACATTTTAAGCAACACGGTAGCTTGAATTGATGAACCTTGATGTCTGTGCTTTTGTTACAAGCTCTCTCTCTCTCTCTCTCTCTCTCTCTCTCTCTCTCTCTCTCTCTCTCTCTCTCTCTCCGAAAAAACTATCGATCTATTCGTCTTCAATCTTGACAGTACAACGAACACTAGAAATAAAAAAATATATATCCAGATCTATAGACCATCTAGTGACGACTACAAGCACTGAAGCGAGCCCAAAATGCGCTGCCGTCATCGCCCCTCCCTCACCGGAGCCGGTCAAAACTTGTTATAGTAGATAGTCGGGAAGTCGTCATGCTAAGACTCCATAGGACTAGCGCACCAGAACAACAAGCGCCGCCATTGAAGAGTAGCAGAGAGCGAAAGGATCCAACCTTAAACACACAAACATTGATGAACTATGACAAGATCTGAGCAAATCCACCAAGGACAGATCCGCCGGGGACGCAGCTCCACACGCCCATCGACAATGCTAGAAGCACCACCAAAACGAGGACTAGGAGGGGAGAAACCTATTCCATCGTCAGGAGCCGCCGCCGTCTTGTCTTCCTGAGTAGAACAAACCCTAACAAAACTCGAAGGAGCATCTACCTCTCTCTCTCTCACACACACACACACACAAGCACCAAAGTGAAAGTGGGTTCCAATGTGTTTTATTCTGGTATGAAATACGGGCCAGCCTTAGAAGACACCCCCTCTGCAAAAATGTCTTACATTAAATTACGGAGGTTGTAGTATATATATGGCCATATGGGTGTCCTTTCTAAAAACAAACTTAGAAAAGTATCACATTAAGGACATGAAGTTTGATCTTGTTTCACTCCCATCTCAGTGAGCAATGACTACGACCAGATAATTCTGTTGTTGCATTCTCCATGACCTTATCTCCTCCTTCACCGCTCTTCGTCGACCTTTGTTGCCTCACTACCCTCTGCCCAGCTATTGTCCTTCATCTGAGCCTTCAACTTGTCGGGATTGGACCGGAAGTCGATGAAGCATCTGTGGTGGACGGGAGCCTCATGGATGGAGCCCCCGATAGCGGTCTAACACATATAGGGGCAAATCAAGACATGGAAGGGCCGGATTGGAATTACGGCAGTGGCTCGTGACGATGTGCTCGCGGGAGGGCAGATGAGAGCTAAAACTCCCAGTCGCAAAGAAAAAATAGGGTAGAGAGGTCTCTATATTTTGCCCTCCCTCTTCCCTAAAATAAAGCCAACTAGATGTTTTCAGACTGGCCTTTACAAATTTTAGGATAGAGGGCCAATTTGGAAATATGTTAGAATGAGTAAAAACTTACGACTGGTAGTTTTCAAAAGGTGAATGGGTTTAAATAATCTGCTAGAACAGGTCTTAGAGCATCTACAGCCGGGCGCCTCCAAACCCCATCATACGCCCAGGCGGACGGCCCGGTCAGTGACCAGTTAGAAAAACCCGACCCATACAGACGTCTCAAACCGACCTCAAACGCCCGGGCTGACCGGCACCCCTCATATCCAGCCCAAATATGGGGTGGATATGGGGAGGCCCAGGCGCGACCGGGTGAGGGAGCCCTGGACTAAGGGGTCCTCGGGCGTCCGACCTGTTATCCATGGGCCGGACTATGGGCTACGAAGACGTGAAGGCCGAAGACTGTACCCGTGTCCGGATTGGACTCTCCTTGGCGTGGAAGGCAAGCTTGGCGACCGACTATGAAGATTCCTTCTTATGTAACTGACTCTATGTAACCCTAGATTCCCCCCGGTGTCTATATAAACCGGAGGGGTTAGTCCAGAAAGGTTATACTCATTACCATAGTCGTACAGGCTAGACTTCTAGGGTTTAGCCATTACGATCTCGTGGTAGATCAACTCTTGTAATACTCATATTCATCAAGATCAATCAAGCAGGAAGTAGGGTATTACCTCCATAGAGAGGGCCCGAACCTGGGTAAACATCGTGCCCCCGGTCTCCTGTTACCATCGATCCTAGACGCATAGTTTGGGACCCCCTACCCGAGATCCGTCGGTTTCGACACCGACATTGGTGCTTTCATTGAGAGTCCCACTGTGCCGTCGACGAAAGGCTCGATGGATCGCCTTGTCCTTAAAGACAACATCACCTCCGGGGGAGCTCTAGCCCCAGGCCAAACCCTCCAGCTGGGCGGCTTTACTATGATCGCCCGTTCGTCCGTTGAGCCGACGATGACCTCTTGGGCCATCGAAAACCCCCTTCGCATGAACTCCGAGCACTCCAAGCAGATGGATCCGACAGAGTTTTCGTCCTTGGACGAACTCCTAGATCGCATCACCTCTTTGGGAATCGCCACAAATTACGATCGGATCGGGCCTAAAACCGATCAAGGAGAAATCAAGACTCCATCGGTCACCCACCAGATTGCGGTAGTCAAGGAGCAGGACGGCGGGTCTTCTTCTATATCGAAGACGGACTATGTCTGGATCGCCGATCAGGAAGAGCTGGATACTCACCCGCGAAAGGATGCGACCAGCCCTCCGAACATAGGATCGGACAGCAGTCCTAAACTATCAGAAGATATTCCGGAACCCGGACTGTTGAGTCCGGAAGGACTTCAGACTCCGAATAATCGTTCAGGTCAGGGTTCGGATTTAAGTCCACCCACCCACCCGGACTTAGACGCTCTCATGAGCATAAAACAACAGTCTCAGGAAACGGTCCACCACTTCTAGGCCAGATTCCTCCTTGTCAAGGACAAGGTAAAAGATTGCCGTGACGAGGACGCAATATCAGCGTTCTGCAACAATTGCGCGGATGCAGGAATCCTCAACGCCATCAATCGCGGCCGCATACAGAAATTCACTGACTTAACAACCATCGTACAAAAGTACAGCGCGATGGAGAGCGTCTGGAAAACTCAGGCAGCTCGCTGGGAACCGTCGGTCCCAACTAAACTCCCCTTACAGGCGAAGAGGGCGCACCCCCGTGGCACGCCCAGTCCAACAGTCAAGAAACATAAAACCACTATGTGGCACGGCACCGTTCTGGAGGGGTGGCTCGATGGCCCATGCAAAATACATACAACACCAGATACCATGGCAACCCACGGCCTTAGAGCATGTTGGATACTACGGCAGGTAGCCAAGAGCGGCGAGGACATCCTTATCAAGGACGCCCCAGAACAGCATCCCCCAGAAGACGACGACACAAGAGTATTGATGGTCTTTGAGACATTCGCCTCAAACAACAAGCGCAAAAGGGCACTTCGCGACCTAGCAGAAGTGTGCCAAATCGTTGCAATAAACCCTTGGAACGACACGGCTATAACATTTAATGCCGGTGACGAACCGAAGTACAGAACAGTCCGAGCGCCAGCTGCGTTAGTCCTCAGTCCCATCGTGGACGGGTTTTGACTTACAAAGGTCCTCATGGACGGCGGCAGCGGACTAAACCTCATTTATGAGGACACACTCCATAAAATGGAAATAGACAGGAGCCGCATCAAGCAAAGTAGCACAACCTTCCGAGGAATTATTCCCAGTCGGGAGGTGCGGTGCGCGGGCAAAATCACACTTGACGTAGTATTCGGCATGCCGAAGAACTATCGGTCCGAAGAAATAACTTTCCAAGTGGCCCCTTTCAGCAGCAGATACCACGCCCTGTTGGGGCGGGATGCTTTTACATGCTTCCAAGCTATACCCCATTATGGGTATATGAAGCTCAAAATGCCCGGACCAAACAGTATAATCACGCTCGTCAGTGATCCGAACATAGCACTCCATGCTGAAAAAAACCCGCATCCCTGGCCCTGGTGGCGTGATAACCCACAAGTATAGGGGATCACAACAGTTTTCGAGGGTAGAGTATTCAACCCAAATTTATTGATTCGACACAAGGGGAGCCAAAGAATTCTCAAGTATTAGTAGTTGAGTTGTCAATTCAACCACACTTGGATAACTTAGTATCTGCAGCAAAGTATTTAGTAGCAAAGTAATATGGAAGTAACGGTAACGGTAACAAAAGTAATATTTTTGGGTTTTGTAGTGATTGTAACAGTAGCAACGGAAAAGTAAATAAGCGAGGAACAGTATGTGAAAAGCTCGTAGGCATTGGATCAGTGATGGAGAATTATGCCGGATGCGGTTCATCATGTAACTGTCATAACATAGGGTGACACAGAACTAGCCCCAATTCATCAATGTAATGCAGGCATGTATTCCGAATATAATCATACGTGCTTATGGAAAAGAACTTGCATGACATCTTTTGTCCTACCCTCCCGTGGCAGCGGGGTCCTAACGGAAACTAAGGGATATTAAGGCCTCCTTTTAATAGAGTACCGGACCAAAGCATTAACACATAGTGAATACATGAACTCCTCAAACTATGGTCATCACCGGGAGTGGTCCCGATTATTGTCACTTCGGGGTTGCCGGATCATAACACATAGTGGTGACTATAGACTTGCAAGATAGGAGCAAGAACTCACATATATTCATGAAAACAGAATAGGTCCAGATCTGAAATCATGGCACTCGAGCCCTAGTGACAAGCATTAAGCATAACAAAGTCATAGCAACATCAATCTCATAGCATAGTGGATACTAGGGATCAAACCCTAACAAAACTAACTCGATTACATGACAAATCTCATCCAACCCATCACCATCCAGCAAGCCTACGATGGAATTACTCATGCACGGCGGTGAGCATCATGAAATTGGTGATGGAGGATGGTTGATGATGACAACGGCGATGGATTCCCCTCTCCGGAGCCCCGAACGGACTCCAGATCAGCCCTCCCGAGAGAGTTCAGGGCTTAGCGGCGGCTCCGTATCGTAAAATGCGATGAATACTTCTCTCTGATTTTTTTCTCCCCGAACACGAATATATGGAGTTGGAGTTGATGTCGGTGGAGCTCCAGGGGGCCCACGAGGTAGGGGGCGTACCCAGGGGGCAGGCGCTCCCCCACCCTCGTGGACAGGGTGTGGGCCCATTGGCCTTGATTCTTTCACCAATATTTTTTTTATTTTCCAAAAATAAGCTCCATGAAGTTTTAGGTCATTCCGAGAACTTTTGTTTCTGCACATAAATAACACCATGACAATTCTGCTGAAAACAGCGTCACTCCGGGTTAGTTTCATTCAAATCATGCAAGTTAGAGTCCAAAACAAGGGCAAAAGTGTTTGAAAAAGTAGATACGACGGAGACGTATCAACTCCCCCAAGCTTAAACATTTGCTTGTCCTCAAGCAATTCAGTTGATAAACTGAAAGTGATAAAGAAAAACTTTTACAAACTCTGTCTGCTCTTGTTGTTGTAAATATGTAAAGCCAACAATCAAGTTTTCAGCAAAGATTATGAACAACCATATTCACAATAACATTTAGGTCTCATGTTTACTCATGTCAATGGCATAATCAACTAGCGAGCAATAATAATAAATCTCGGATGACAACACTTTCTCAAAACAATCATGATATGATATAACAAGATGGTATCTCGCTAGCCCTGTCTGAGACCGCAAAACATAAATGCAGAGTACCTTTAAAGATCAAGGACTGACTAAACATTGTAATTCATGGTAAAAGAGATCCAGTCATAGTCATACCCAATATAAACTAACAATAATGGATGCAAATGATAGCGGTGCTCTCCAGCTGGTGCTTTTTAATGAGAGGGTGATGATGCAACATAAAAGTAAATGGATAGGCCCTTCGCAGAGGGAAGCAGGGATTTGTAGAGGTGTCAGAGCTCGATTTTAAAGCAGAGATAAATAATATTTTGAGCGGCATACTTTCATTGTCAACATAACAACCAAGAGATGGCGATATCTTCCATGCTACACACATTATAGGCGGTTCCCAAACAGAATGGTAAAGTTTATACTCCCCCTCCACCAACAAGCATCAATCCATGGCTTGCTTGAAACAACGAGTGCCTCCAACTAGCAACAGCCTCGGGGGAGTTTCGTTTGCAATTAATTTGATTTGATTTGCATAAAGCATGGGACTGGGCATCCCGGTGACCAGCCATTTTCTCGTGAGTGAGGAGCGGAGTCCACTCCTCTTGAGAATAACCCGCCTAACATGGAAGATAAGGACAACCTAGTGGGTACATGAGCTATTCGAGCATACAAAACAGGATTTCATTTGAAGGTTTAGAGTTTGGCACATACAAATTTAATTGGAACGACAGGTAGATACCGTATATAGGAAGGTATAGTGGACTCATATGGAATAACTTTGGGGTTTAAGGGATTGGATGCACAAGCAGTATTCCCGCTTAGTACAAGTGAATGCCAGCAAAAGACTGGGAAGCGACCAACTAGAGAGCGACAATAGTCATGAACATGCATTAAAATTGATAAACATTGAGTGCAAGCATGAGTAGGATATAATCCACCATGAACATAAATATCATGAAGGCTATGTTGATTTTGTTTCAACTACATGTGTGAACATGTGCCAAGTCAAGTCACTCGAATCATTCAAAGGAGGATACTGTAGGATCGAAAGTATGTCTAGAGGGGGGGTGATTAGACTACTTGACCAAATAAAAATCTAGCCTTTTCCCAATTTTAGTTCTTGGCAGATTTTAGCTATCTTAGCACAAGTCAAGCAATCTCACACAATTCAAGCAAGCATGCAAAAGAGTATATGAGCAGTGGAAAGTAAAGCATGCAACTTGCAATAATGTAAAGGGAAGGGTTTGGAGGATTCAAACACAATTGGAGACACAGATGTTTTTGTCGTGGTTCCGATAGGTGGTGCTATCGTACATCCACGTTGATGGAGACTTCAACCCACGGAGGGTAACGGTTGCGCGAGTCCACGGAGGGCTCCACCCATGAAGGGTCCACGAAGAAGCAACCTTGTCTATTCCATCACGGCCGTCGCCCACGAAGGACTTGCCTCACTAGCGGTAGATCTTCACGAAGTAGGTGATCTCCTTGCCCTTACAAACTCCTTGGTTCAACTCCACAATCTTGTCGGAGGCTCCCAAGTGACACCTAGCCAATCTAGGAGACACCACTCTCCAAGAAGTAACGAATGGTGTGTTGATGATGAACTCCTTGCTCTTGTGCTTCAAATGATAGTCTCCCCAACACTCAACTCTCTCTCACATGATTTGTATTTGGTGGAAAGAAGATTTGAGTGGAAAGCAACTTGGGGAAAGCTAGAGATCAAGATTCATATGGTAGGAATGGAATATCTTGACCTCAACACAAGTGTAGGTGGTTCTCTCTCAGAAAATGTGTATTGGAAGTGTAGGTATGTTCTGATGGCTCTCTCCACGAATGAAGAGTGGGTGGAGGGGTATACATAGCCTCCACACAAAATCTAGCTGTTACACACAATTTGCCAAACTCGGTGGGACCGAATGGTTAAACTCGGTCGGACCGATTCAGCAAACCTAGTGACCGTTAGGATTTTCGGTGGGACTGAGATGCAACTCGGTAGGACCGATATGGTTAGGGTTAGGGCATAACTAATCTCGGTGAGACCGATTACACAAACTCGGTGGGACCGATTTTGGTAATAAGCTAACCAGAGAGTTGGTCAGGTAAACTCGGTGGGACCGATTCGCTCATCTCGGTGAGACCGAAATGTTACAAAAGGGAAATAGAGAGTTTACATTGCAATCTCGGTGGGACCGATCGCTCATCTTGGCAAGACCGAAACGTTACGAAGGGAAACAGAGAGATTACAATCCCATCTCGGTGAGACTGAGATCCCTATTGGTGAAACCAATTTGCCTAGGGTTTGTGGCAGTGGCTATGACATTTGATACTCGGTGGCGCCGGATAGAAAGAATCGGTGGGGCCGAGTTTGACTTTCGGTTTAGGTCATATGTGGATGTGGGAAGGTAGTTGAGGATTTTGGAGCATATCACTAAGCACTTTGAGCAAGTAAGCCAATAAGCAGCACCTCATCCCTCCTTGATAGTATTGGCTTTTCCTATAGACTCAATGTGATCTTGGATCACTAAAATATAAAATGTAGAGTCTTGAGCTTCAAGCTTGAGCCAAACTTTTTGTCCTTAGAATTTTGAGGGATCCACTTTCCTCATCCATGCCATGCCATTCATTGAGCTTTTCCTGAAATATTAATCTTGGAATAACGTTAGCTCAATGAGCTATATGTTGTTAGGAATTACCAAAACCACCCAGGGATAGTTGCACTTTCAGATACCACCCTACTATACCACATCACAACCATTTTAATAGCATGTTGGCACGCAAGGTAAACCATTATAACTCATAGCTAATCAGGCATGGCATGGGCAACTATAATCTCTAATTGTCATTGCAAACATGTTTATTCATAATAAGCTGAATCAGGAACGATGAACTAATCATATTTACAAAAACAAGAGAGGTCGAGTTCATACCAACTTCTCTCATCTCAATCAGTCCATCATATATCGTCATTATTGCCTTTCACTTGCATGACCGAACAATGTGAATAATAATAATAGTGCACGTGCATTGGACTAAGCTGGAATCTGCGAGCATTCAATAAACAGGAGAAGACAAGGCAATATGGGCTCTTGGTTAAATCGACAATAATGCATATAAGAGCCACTTCAACATTTTCATCATGGTCTTCTCCTATCGACCCCCAAAGAAAAGAAAAGAAATAAAACTATTTACATGGGAAAGCTCCCAACAAGCAAAAGAAGAACGGGAAATCTTTTTGGGTTTTCTTTTAATTATTACTACTACAGCAAGAAAATTAATCTAGCTAAAAGCTACTACTTTTTTTTGGTTTTCTTAAGGTTTATCAAACACACAAGAAGAAAGCATAAAAAGAAAATAAACTAGCATGGATATTACAGTGAAAAAGTATGAGCACCGACATCTAGCAATGAGTGTGTAAACATAAATGTAATGTCGGTGAGAAATACGTACTCCCCCAAGCTTAGGCTTTTGGCCTAAGTTGGTCTAGTGCCGCGGATGGCCTGGCGGATATCCAAAGTTATAGTTGGGGTCATACTGAGATGAGGAAGACTTTGATTGCCACTGGTTGGCAATCATCTTCGGATCCCACTGGTAATTAGACTGTCGTGGAGGATCAAATTGTGGTTCCGGCTCTGGCTCTGTAGCTGATGTAGGGTTCCGGTAGGCGTGGATGGCCGCCAACGGAATGAGATACTGGCCTGCAGATAAATGAAGCAAGGAAGGAGCAGGCAAGGTAATAGTCTCAGGGTGATGTTTATCAAACAACAATTTGTATTTAAGCGCCCTTCCCTATTCTTAACAATAAAATCATGCACTACCATACTCTTATAATCTAAGTAAACAGTAGGCAACAATTTTTCTTCTTTCTCATAATGCCTAATAGGTATGTTATAATATGCAGCTAGGCAAGCATAGACACCTCCAAAGATGGGGCCCTTTGTACGGTTCAGACTTAACCGTTTGGCAATAATACCGCCCATACTAACAGAGTCATCACGGAATAAACCATGGAACAAAATAATAATGTCAGGAACACTAATGTTTCCACAGTTTCCGCGACCAACTAAGCAATGACTATCAAATATTGCAAAGTAGCGTAAATCAGGAAAATGTATGCTAGTGAGTCTTGCATCGGAAACCTTCCTAGTTTCCCCTACAGTAATAGTGTCAATAAACCCGTCCACATCTTTACGATGTGGTTCCTCTAAACTACCCTCGAAAGGTATTCTGCAAACCCTTCAAAATTCATATAGTGACATCTTCTTAACCACATCATATAAATGAAACTCTACTGAAGGAGGTGATTCCTTAGGATAATAGTACAAGTTTTGCAAAAAAGTATTGGTGAGTAAGAGATAGTGTTCACGTTGGTCGCGGAGGAAGTCGGTGAGACCTGCATTCTCAGCCAATTCATAAAAATCATCATAAATCCAGGCTGCTCTCAAGAAATCATTGGAAGTCCATTCGCACGGCCGAACCTCCGCGGTGCGAGGCAAATTATATTTAGGCCTCTCCGCTTCTTCTCCTTGCTTTTCCTTCGAGCTTCAGCTCGATGAGCCCCTCAAAAATCTCTTCATTATTTACTGAAAAATTATGAAATTTTTAGTAACTTTAAATAAAAGTGAACCAAACTCAACAAAATTGATAGCAACTACCCCTACAAGTGCCTAGGGCCTATATCATGCATTAGAACTACTTGGAACCATATAAATTTGACATGCAAGCTCAAGAACATGGTCACCTAGGCAACACAAATTTGCAAAGAATAAAGCACTAGAACAAAAACTAATTGGACCAATGGAGGAGTCACATACCAAGGAACAATCCCCCAAAGCAGTTTTGTGAGAGGTGCTTTGAGCAAGGAGATCGGAAATCACAACAAAATGAGCTAGAACACGTGCTTGAGCTGGATGGTGATTTTTTTGGGAGGAAGAAGAAGTGTGTGGTGGCTGGCATAAGTGGAGGGGGGCCATCATGGGCCCATGAGGCAGGGGGCGCGCCCAGGGGGGTGGGCGCGCCCTAGACCCTCGTGGCCAGGTGCCAGCTCCCCCTGCTGTGTTCTCAGTGCCAAATATTCTCAAATATTCTAGAAAAAAAAATCATATTTCATTTTCGAGGCATTTGGAGAACTTTTATTTTTGGGGTATTTTTATATTGCACGGATAGTTCAGAAAACAGACATAAAAATACTATTTTACTTTATTTCAACTAAATAACAGAAAGTAAAAGGATGGTATAGAAGGTTGTGCTTCCTAGTTTCATCCATCTCATGATCATCGAAAGGAATCCACTAACAAGGTTGATCAGGTCTTGTTAACAAACTCATTCCGAATAACATGGAACCAGAGAATTTCAAATAACACCATGCTACCTCAACGAGGATATGCACATCCCCAACAATAAGAATATCATATTTCTTCTTGACAGTAGGTAGAGGAAATTCAAAACCTCCAATAATAATCGATGGAATTTTTCCAATAGAATTGATACTGTGGACTTGAGGTTGTTTCCTCGGAAAATGTACCGTATGCTCATTACCACTAACATGAAAAGTGACATTGCCTTTGTTGCAATCAATAACAGCCCCTGCAGTATCGGGTCTTCCAAGAATAATAGACATACTATCGTCCTCGGGAATATCAAGAATAACAAAGTCCGTTAAAATAGTAACGTTTGCAACCACAACAGGCACATCCTCATAAATACCGACAGGTATAACAGTTGATTTATCAGCCATTTACAAAGATATTTCAGTAGGTGTCAACTTATTCAAATCAAGTCTATGATATAAAGAGAGAGGCATAACACTAACACCATCTCCAAGATCACATAAAGCAGTTTTAACATAGTTTCTTTTAATGGAGCATGGTATAGTGGGTACTCTTGGATCCCCAAGTTTCTTTGGTATTCCACCTTTAAAAGTATAATTAGCAAGCATGGTGGAAATTTTAGCTTCCGGTATCTTTCTTTTATTTGTAACAATATCTTTCATATACTTAGCATAAGGATTCATTTTGAGCATATCAGTTAATCGCATACGCAAAAAGATAGGTCTAATCATTTCAGCAAAGCGCTCAAAATCCTCATCATCCTTTTTCTTGGATGGTTTGGGAGGAAAAGGCATGGGTTTCTGAACCCATGGTTCTCTTTCTTTACCATGATTCCTAGCAACAAAGTCTCTCTTATCATAACGTTGATTCTTTGATTGTGGATTATCAAGATCAACAGCAGGTTCAATTTCTACATCATTGTTATTACTAGGTTGAGCATCATCATGAACATCATTATTAACATTATCATTAGGTTCATGTTCATTACCAGATTGTGTTTCAGCATCAAAAATAGAAATATCATTTGGATTCTCAGGTGGTTCAGCAATAGGTTCACTAGAAGCATGCAAAGTCTTATCATTTTTCTTTTTCTTCTTTTTAGAAGGACTAGGTGCGTCTAAATTATTTCTTTGAGAATCCTGCTCAATTCTTTTAGGATGGCCTTCAGGATACAAAGGTTCCTGAGTCATTTTACCAGTTCTAGTAGCCACTCTAACAGCATAGTCATTTTCTTATTATTCAATTCGTTGAGCAAATCATTCTGAGCTTTAAGTACTTGTTCTACTTGAGTGGTAACCATAGAAGCATGTTTACTAATGAGTTTTAGTTCACCTTTAACTCTAGACATATAATCACTCAAGTGTTCAATCATATAAGCATTTTGTTTCAATTTTGTACCAAAATAAGTATTAAAATATTCTTGCTTAACCTTTAAGTTATCAAACTCATCCAAACATTGGCTAGCAAAATTCGTAGGAGGAATTTCATCTTTATCATATCTATAGAGATAATTTACCTTTACTACCTGTGTCAGGTTATCAAGACCATGAGTTTCTTCAATAGGTAATGGATTAAGATCATATATTTCTTCAACAGGCGGTAAATTAAGACCATGTATTTCTTCAATAGGAGGCAAATTCTTAATGTCTTTAGCTTTAATACATTTTTCTTTCATAGATTTCTTTGCCTCTTGCATATCTTTAGGACTGAGAAATAGAATACCCCTTTTCTTCGGAGTTGGTTTAGGAATAGGCTCAGGAGCTGGCTCAAGAAGTGTCCAATTATTTTCATTTGTCAACATGTTATTCAATAGTATTTTAGCTTCATCCGGTGTTCTTTCCCTGAAAACACAACCAACACAACTATCCAGGTAATCTCTGGAAGCATCGGTTAGTCCATTATAAAAGATGTCAAGTATTTCATTTTTCTTAAGGGGATGATCAGGCAAAGCATTAAGTAATTGGAGAAGCCTCCCCCAAGCTTGTGGGAGACTCTCTTCTTCAATTTGCACAAAATTATATATTTCCCTTAAAGCAGCTTGTTTCTTATGAGCAGGGAAATATTTAGCAGGGAAGTAATAAATCATATCCTGGGCACTACGCACACAACCAGGATCAAGAGAATTAAACCATATCTTAGCATCACCCTTTAATGAGAACGGAAATATTTTATGGATATAAAAGTAGCGAGTTCTCTCATCATGAGTGAACAGGGTGGCTATATCATTTAATTTAGTAAGGTGTGCCACCACAGTTTCAGATCCATAGCCATAAAAAGGATCAGATTCAACCAAAGTAATTATATCAGGATCAATAGAGGATTCATAATCCTTATCAGTAACGAAGATAGGTGAAGTAGCATAAGCAGGATCGTATTTCATTCTAGCATTGAGAGTTTTTTGTGTAAGCTTAGCTAATAATTTCTTAAGATCACTTCTATCATTGCAAGCAAGAAAGTCTCTTTTAGTTTCTTCATCCATAACATAGCCCTCAGGCACAACAGGCAATTCATATTTATTGGGAGAGCCTTCATCATCACTATCTTCAATAATATCAGTTTCAATAATTTCATTCTCTCTAGCCCTAGCAAGTTGTTCATCAAGAAATTCACCAAGTGGCATAGTAGTATCAAGTATAGAAGTAGTTTCATCATAAGTATCATGCATAGCAGAAGTGGCATCATCAATAACACGCGACATATCAGAATGAATAGCAGAAGCAGGTTTAGGTGTCGCAAGCTTACTCAAAACAGAAGGTGAATCAAGTGCAGAGCTAGATGGCAGTTCCTTACCTCCCCTCGTAGTTGAGGGATAAATTTTTGTTTTCACGTCTTTCAAGTTCTTCATAGTGACCAGCAGATATAAATCCCAAGTGAATCAAAGAATAGAGATATGCTCCCCGGCAACGGCGCCAGAAAATAGTCTTGATAACCCACAAGTATAGGGGATTGCAACAATTTTCGAGGGTAGAGTATTCAACCCAAATTTATTGATTCGACACAAGGGGAGCCAAAGAATATTCTCAAGTATTAGCAGTAGAGTTGTCAATTCAACCACACCTGGATAACTTAGTATTTGCAGCAAAGTATTTAGTAGCAAAGTAATATGGAAGCAACGGTAATGATAGTAAAAGTAATATTTTTGGGTTTTGTAGTGATTGTAACAGTAGCAACGGAAAAGTAAATAAGCGAGGAACAGTATGTGAAAAGCTCGTAGGCATTGGATCGGTGATGGAGAATTGTGCCGAATGTGGTTCATCATGTAACAGTCATAACATAGGGTGACACAGAACTAGCTCCAATTCATCAATGTAATGTAGGCATGTATTCCGAATATAGTCATACATGCTTATGGAAAAGAACTTGCATGACATCTTTTGTCCTACCCTCCCGTGGCAGCGGGGTCCTAACGGAAACTAAGGGATATTAAAACCTCCTTTTAATAGAGTACCGGACCAAAGCATTAACACATAGTTAATACATGAACTCCTCAAACTATGGTCATCACCGGGAGTGGTCCCGATTATTGTCACTTCGGGGTTGCCGGATCATAAGTCATAACACATAGTGGGTGACTATAGAATTGCAAGATAGGATCAAGAACTCACATATACTCATGAATACATAATAGGTTCAGATCTGAAATCATGGCACTCGGGCCCTAGTGACGAGCATTATGCATAGCAAAGTCATAGCAACATCAATCTCAGAACATAGTGGATAATAGGGATCAAACCCTAACAAAACTAACTCGATTACATGATAAATCTCGTCCAACCCATCACCGTCCAACAAGCCTACGATGGAATTACTCACGACAACGGTGAGCATCATGAAATTGGTGATGGAGGATGGTTGATGATGACGACGGCGATGGATTCCCCTCTCCAGAGCCCCGAACGGACTCCAGATCAGCCCTCCCGAGAGAGTTTAGGGCTTGGCGGCGGCTCCGTATCGTAAAACGCGATGAATCCTTCTCTCTGATATTTTTCTCCCCGAACACGAATATATGGAGTTGGAGTTGAGGTCGGTGGAGCTCTAGGGGGGCCACGAGGTAGGGGGGCGTGCCCAGGGGGGCATGCGCGCCCCCACCCTCGTGGATAGGGTGTGGGCCCCCTAGCCTTGATTCGTTCGCCAATATTGTTTATATTTTCCAAAAATAAGCTCCGTAAAGTTTCAGGTCATTCCAAGAACTTTTGTTTCTGCACATAAATAACACCATGGCAATTCTGCTGAAACCAGTGTCAGTCCGGGTTAGTTCCATTCAAATCATGCAAGTTAGAGTCCAAAACAAGGGCAAAAGTGTTTGGAAAAGTAAATACGACGAAGACGTATCAAGGCGCTATCCGAAGCCCTCGCGACCGAAGAATTAACCGCACTACGCTCCACGGTGGATAGGGACGACGTGATCCTCGACAAATGCCCCAAATCCACCTCCTTCAAACCAGCAGAAGAAAGAGTCAAATTCCAGGTCCACCCAATGGACCCCAAGAAGACATCATCTATCAGAGCGCAACTGAACTCAACAGTTGGCACAACACTACCAGAATTCCTGCGCGAAAACTGGGACATATTTTCCTAGCACCCTTCAGATATGCCAGGGATCCCACGCAAGTTGGCCGAACATAGCCTCAATATATTAAAGGGATTTAAACCGGTCAAGCAGACACTGCGGCGCTTTTCCGAACCCAAGCAACAAGCTATGGGGGAGGAGCTGGCCAAGCTTATAGAGGCCGGATTCATTAGAGAGATCAAACATCCGCACTGGGCTGGCAAACCTGGTGATGGTACCAAAGAAGGATAAATCATTGACGCCAAGCTTATAGCGTCGATTTCAAGGACCTCGACAAGGCTTGCCCTAAGGATCCCTTCCCCCTTCCCTGCATTGATCAAATCATTGGCGCCACTGCAGGACACGACTCACTATGTTTCCTCGATGCATATTCCGAATACCATCAAATCAAAATGAAGGAGTCCGATCAAGCTGCAACAACATTTATTACCCCATACGGGCCATTCTACTTCAACACCATGCCCTTCGGGCTCAAGAACGCCGGCATGACATACTAACGCATGATTCAAACATGCCTAGAGAAGCAGATCGGCAAGACAGTAGAGGCCTACGTCGATGACATCGTCATCAAAACTAGGCACGTCGAAACACTAATAGACGACTTACGTCTCACATTCAACAACCTCCGCGCATATGACATTAAACTTAACCCGGAAAAGTGTGACAAAGCTGCTGGACTTCATCGTTTCCAACAGAGGAATAGAAGCAAACCCGGCTAAAATCCGAGCTCTGTCACACTTGGCTACACCAACGGACCTCAAACAAGTCCAGACACTAGCTGGTTGCGTGGCAACATTAAGTCGCTTTATCTCCAGATTAGGAGAAAAGGCGCTACCACTCTATCGTCTCTTACGGCGCACCGATAACTTCGAATGGACGGACGCGACAACCGCCGGACTGGAGGAAATAAAGACCCTCCTAGCAAGCAATCCAATCCTGGCCGCACCAAACGCAGGCGAACCCATGTTGCTATACATATCGGCAACACATCAGGTGGTGAGCGCCGTGCTCGTCGTCGAACGAGAACAGGACGGACACAAATTCCCACTTCAAAAACCAGTATACTACGTATCAACTGTCCTCACACCATGCAAATCCCAGTACCCCCACTACCAAAAGATAGCATACGCGATCTTCATGGCATCCCGCAAGCTACGACACTACTTCCAGGAGTGTTCAATCACAGTGGCTTCTGAGGTCCCACTCAATGACATAATGAACAATCGCGATGCCACAGGACGGATTGCCAAATGGGCCATAGAGCTACTTCCATTCGACATAACATACAAGCCACGACGAGCCATCAAATCCCAAGTACTGGCCGACTTCGTCGCCGAATGGACAGAGGCTGAACTCCCTAAAGAGTACCGCGCATATTCCAATTGGGTTATGTATTTTGACGGCTCCAAAATGTTGGTAGGGCTGGGAGCGGGAGTCGTGTTCACATCCTCCACTGGAGACGTCGTCCAGTATGTACTCCAGATATTATACACACACTCTAACAACGCAGCCGAATACGAGGCCCTACTGCATGGTCTTCGGATGGTCGTATCCATGGGCATATACAATGCTTGGAGGTGCGCGGGGACTCGAACCTCGCCATATCTCAAATAAATAGCGAATTTGACGCCAAAGATCCAAAGATGGCAGCTTACCGTAATGCCATATTAAAAATGTCGGCCCGGTTCGAGGGGCTTGAATTTCATCACGTCGCCCAAGAAAGTAACCAAGCGGCGGACGTCCTTGCTTGCATCGGCGCTAAGCGCGACCCCGTCCTACCCAACATCTTCCTGGAAAGGCTTTTTGTCGGTGTCAAAACCGGCGGATCTCGGGTAGGGGGTCCCGAACTGTGCGTCTAGGCGGATGGTAACAGGAGATAAGGGACACGATGTTTTTACCCAGGTTCGGGCCCTCTCGACGGAGGTAAAACCCTACTCCTGCTTGATTAATATTGATGATATGGGTAGTACAAGAGTATATCTACCACGAGATCAGAGAGGCTAAACCCGAGAACCTAGCCTATGGTATGATTGTTGTTCTGTCCTACGGACTAAAACCCTCCGGTTTATATAGACATCGAAGAGGGTTAGGGTTACACAGAGTCGGTTACAACGGAAGGAGATCTACATATCCGTATCGCCAAGCTTGCCCTCCATGCCAAGGAAAGTCCCATCCGGACACGGGATGAAGTCTTCAATCTTGTATCTTCATAGTCCAGGAGTCCGGCCAAAGGTCATAGTCCGGCAACCCGGACACCCCCTAATCCAGGACTCCCTCAGTAGCCCCCGAACCAGGCTTCAATGACGACGAGTCCGGCGCGCAAGTTGTCTTTGGCATTGCAAGGCGGGTTCTTCTCCAAATTCCGTGTACTTGTTGAATAGTGTTCGGCTTCTTGTTAATATTGCGCTTCTTGCCTTCCACGCCCAATAATGGCCTTCTTCCACGTGTCAAATGAATGCGAAAAGCCAGGGTGTTTTTACATTTACCCCCCTAGCTGCGTAAATGAGCCGCCTATTAAAGAGGCGAGGATTTAGATCCAAATCACACCATCTTCCCTCTGCGAGCATTCATCGGAGCGCATTCGACAGAGATCCATTCCATCATGGCTGGTCGTTGCAGCTCCTCCTCTCGCCTTCCCAGCCCTCAGCCTGGAGATTGGGAGAGATGTTCCATCCCGCACGGCGAGCTGGTGACGCTTCAAACCAAAGGGTTCCTTCCCCCAGCCTATATGGTCCCGGTTCGAGCCGGGCTTGCCACCTATAATGGCGGAAAGCAAGCGGAGAGCGTCCCCAATCCCTCCAAAGGAGAGCGGGTATGCCTTGTCTCTTACTTGATAAGAGGGCTCGGATTTCCAATTCATCCGTTTCTTCGGGGGCTGCTGGAGTTCTATGGCCTCCAGCTGCACAACCTTACGCCAGCCTCCATATTGCATATCGCGGACTTCGTAGCCCTTTGCGAGCTGTTTTTGGGTTGTGAAGCTCATTTCGCTTTGTGGAAGAAGTTGTTCTGCCTCGTGCCCCGTTCTCAGGAGGGGTCGATATATCAAGTGGGCGGAGCCGAAGTATGACGCATCGCTGGGACCGGATATCTATACGGAACCCCAAAGAAGGCGTCCGAAGACTGACCTTCAGAATGGTTTTATATGGAAGATGTCCCCCTGTCGGATTCTATTCGGATCGGCCTCCCCGAGTTCGATAATGCTCCCTTAAAGAAGCGCCTAAGTTGGCGTCCACGGAGCCCTCATAAGGAGAATGACAAGGACGTCCTTTACCTGATGGGCCGGATAAGGTTATTGGCTCATTCCGGACTGACCATGATCGAGGTCATGGCCACATGCATTATGTGGGGGGTGCAGCCGATTTAGTATAGAGGCCACCCCATGTGGGATTTAAACTGGGAGGACGATGCCACCCGCTGCGGCCGTAAGGGGCCGGAGTCGGTTGCCGCATTGACGAAGATCTTGTACAAGGTTGCCGCATTGGCGGATTTTCTATGTACAATCCTCCAAACTGGGTAAGCGGATATTTCTTTTTGCCCATCCGTTCCATATTCCCATCGTTAAGTATCTCATCTTGTGATTCCGACGCAGGAACTGCGCCAGGCCGTAAAGGAGATAAACAACCCTCCTCCACAACCCAAGGATCCGAAACGGTACCTCGACCCGGCCTCCCAAGAGGATCCGGACATATCTGTGGAGCTGATCGACGGGGTATTTTACCAACCGAGCATCGACAATGCCTTGGTGGCCATTACAGCCGATTATCCTGGACTGATCCCCGCCTCACAGGTAATTGAGACCGAAGTCCTAATATCTCAAAAATGATCCGTCCATGCTTATTAGTGACCATCGTATACCAATGGTGTTTTGCAGGGGAGGATCCCGAGGCAGAACGTCGAGCCTGCGGCGACTAGCCAACAAGGGACCGCGAGGGCGGGCAGGCTGAAAAGACACGCAGTCCGGATTGAGACACCGGTGCAGCAGTAAGGCGCGCCGTTTTATCCCAAGGTATTGTCCTTATGATGCACGTTAACGCCCGTGTTCTTTTTAGGAAAAAGAGGGCCCGCCGGACTATATCTGGAGAGGTTGCCAATCGCGCCTCCACTAGCCAGGCTCCAAAGCCAGGTCCAGAAGTAGAGGCGAACATGAGGCAGACATCAAATGTTCCTCCGACAGAGGATGCGGACAGGCTGTCTGCCACCAATTTCGAGGTGGAAAGTGCCATGAACCGCAGGCGTCGCCGAACAGTTCTTCGCGACACTTGTCTATACCGTGAGGCATTGGAGGCCTTTAACTCGGGAGACGCGTATCTCCGTGCTGCTCAAGATGGTCTAAGCAGAGCCGCGGAGCAGTATGTAAAGGACATACGGGTAAGAAAGTTTTGGTGATTATATATATATATACCAGTAGCCCCCGAGACTTGAAACAGTTCGAATAACTGATTTAAGGATCATTTGTTATGCAGGTTATTAAATTGAAGAATACCCTATTGTCCCAGGAGCTGGAAGAGTGAACTTCAGGCCGCACTAGCCGCAGCCGGGGAGGCCAAGAAGACCCCCTCTGGTATTATATGCCTCAATTGATAATTATTATGTAGAGTGCGGCATGTATACAAGTCTGACAATAAAATTGCAGATGGCGCCGGATTAGATCTGGATAAGCAGCAACTCCTACGCCAGCTAAAGGCTGGTGAGAGCGTGCTTACGAAGGTGAGGCAGGAGAAGAATGATCTCCAAGATGCCAACACCCAGCTGGGCGTGGAACTAAAGGATGTTCGTGCCCAGCTGTCGGAATCTGTTAAGGAGAATCGGCGGCTTCGACGCGGCATATTTAGTAAGTGCTTGAGCGAACTTTGAAAAAGAGTTCGGTGAGGAAGTCGACTAACAGAATTATGTCTGTATGTATGCTAACAGGTCGTCCTGCCGAGGAAATGCCCGGTTCTATGGGTGACCCTCTTCCCGAGCTCTCGCAATTGCACGAAAGAGTCCGGCAGGTGATGCACGGTGTCGCCCAGGCCTTGTGGCCCTCCGTCTCCATGCCCGAAGGCCTTGTAGAGCTTGCAGAGAAGCTGAAGGGAGCACGGCGGTGCTTCTGATTATGGAAGATATCGGCCTGCCGTCAAGGCGCCAGGGAGGCCTGGGCCATGGTGAAGACGCGGTACACGAAGGCTGACCCAAACCACATGGCCGAGGTCGGACCTATGGGGCCTGATGGGAAGGAGATCCCTGTTAGCTTAGTGTACGACCAGGTAGAGTTGGCCGCCAAATATTCCCAACAGGACTGTAAACTAGACAGCCTGTTGGATGGTATTGAAGAGGAATTTACCCAGTCAAATTGACTATGTAATTTGAGATGACATGTAAAATGCCTTCTAGCCGGATTGTAGATCATTTGTCATGGCGGACCTTTTTGCTTCAACCTCGGGACCCGACAGTCCGGAGTGTGTCCGAATACCCTCTCGGTTATGTAAGAACCGGGGCATGCATGGAGACCATGCGTATGGGTCATTAGTGCTTGAACAGACAAGTGCCCAACTAGTTATGTTATATTACATGGTTAGTAAGAAACATCTTCCAAGGAGAATAGTTCCGTTAGGGGTTCCTTTCCCTGGGAGGCATGCCCTAAAGTGCATGGCCGGACTGCGAAAAAAGCAGAAAAGCATCTGGGGGCAGATAAATAAACAAGTGGAAAATCGTCTTTTAGTTCACCGACTGAATATTCCCTTAAGAACGCTAGCTTTCGGCCTCACCCAGTCTGAGGTACACATCCGGCTAACCCGGCAGTAACAATCGCAGAGGTGCTCCCTTTACCTCCTAGCCGAACAATCGGGGACGTAGGGGTAAGCACAGGAGCCAGGCAACCCAACTTGGCCAAAACTTAAGTCATATCGATGCATATAATTGTGAATAAAAAGTACATGTGGAAGTGTGACACATGTGTTGGGAATGAAGCCCGTATAAATAAGCTTCTGTTAAAGAAGCCCCCAGGTATAATGAGCGTGGATAGCGCGTCAGTTGTGTGCGAACAAGGCGCGAACGAGCCCTTAAAGGCTATAAGAAAAAGAGAGGGGAGAAGGAGAGAAATATAAGACAACTAGTGTATAAAAAATGGACAGAGGAAGGATATGAACACAGAGTCCTTCGCTAGGCGTAGAATCTTCGAAGACGGGCTGCATTCCATGGATTCGGCTCGAGTCGGTTATCCGATGCGTCTCGCAGACGGTACGCTCCACCAGTCAGGACCTGGTCAATAATAAAGGGACCTTCCCATTTGGGCTTGAGCTTGTCCTTTTTCTTGTCCGACAGGCTATAACTAACTCGCCAACATTGTAGGTTTTGGCCCGTACTTCTCTGCTTTGGTATCTTCGAGCCTGCTGTTGATAGAATGCGGAACGGGCTTTTGCCACGTCGCGCTCCTCCTCCAAGGCGTCCAAACTGTCCTGCCGATCGAGTTCGGCTTCTCTTTCTTCGTACATGCGCACGCGAGGTGAGTCATGAATTATGTCGCAGGGCAGAACCGCCTCTGCGCCGTATACCATAAAGAATGGTGTGTATTTGGTGGTGTGATTCGGCATGGTCCGCAGCCCCCAAAGTACGGAGTCGAGCTCCTCTACCCAGTGCGTGTTCGATTCCTTGAGGGACCGCACTAATCTGGGTTTGATGCCGCTTATGATTAGACCATTTGCTCGTTCGACTTGACCATTAGTTTGTGGGTGATAGACTGAAGCATAGTCGAGCTTGATGCCCATGTTTTTGCACCAGAGTTTGACCTCGTCGGCCGTAAAGTTCATGCCGTTATCAGTGATGATGCTGTGGGGGACGCCATAGCGGTGTACGACCCCGGATATGAAGTCTATCACCGGTCCGGATTCGACCATCTTAACAGGCTTGGCCTCTATCCATTTGGTGAACTTATCCACCATGACCAGTAGGTATTTTTGCTTGTGGGTTCCTCCTTTAAGTGGTCCAACCATGTCAAGCCCCCAGACCACGAATGGCCAGGTGATGGGTATAGTTTGGAGGGCGGTGGGTGGCATATGGCTTTGGTTAGCAAAGAGCTGGCAACCAACGCATCGTTGGACTAAGTCCTGAGCATCTGCCCGGGCCGTCGGCCAATAAAATCCCGTACGGAAGGCCTTACTTATGAGGGCCCGTGCTGCAGCGTGGTGCCCGCCGAGTCCGGCATGAATTTCAGCCAGAAGATTCCGCCCTTCCTCTTCGGAGATACACCTTTGAAGGACTCCGGTGATGCTTTTCTTATAAAGCTCTCCCTCATGGACATTATAGGCTTTAGATTGCCGCACTATGCAGCGTGCCTCGTTTTGGTCCTCGGGAAGTTCATGCCTGGTTAAGTAGGCTAGGAATGGTTCTGTCCACGGGGCAATGACTGCCATTAGTACGTGGGCTGAGGATGTTACTTCGTTGGTAGAGCCTCCAGTTATGTCAGAGTGTTCGGTGTCGGGCAGTGCGGTTGGGTCCGGGCTGTTAATTCCGGGTTCCCCTTCCCATACTACGGATGGCTTGAACAACCTTTCCAAGAAGAGGTTGGGAGGGACGGCATCGCGTTTTGCGCCAATGCGTGCCAGGACGTCCGCTGCCTGGTTGTTTTCCCGGGCTATATGGTGAAATTCGAGCCCCTCGAACCGAGCTGACATTTTTAGGACGGCGTTGCGATAAGCTACCATTTTCGGATCCTTGGCGTCAAAGTCTCCATTTATTTGGGATATCGCGAGGTTCGGATCCCCGCGCACCTCTAGGCGTTGAATGCCCATGGATACTGCCATCCGGAGACCATGTAAAAGTGCCTCATATTCGGCTGCGTTGTTGGAGTCCGTATACATTATCTGGAGTACGTATTGAACTGTATCTCCTGTTGGAGCCGTCGAAGTGCGTGATCCAGTTGGAATATGTGCCGTACTCTTTAGGGAGTTCGGCTTCAGTCCATTCGGCGACGAAGTCGGCCAAAATTTGCGACTTAATAGCTCGTCGTGGCTTGTATGTTATGTCGAGCGGGAGGAGCTCAATGGCCCATTTGGCAATCCGGCCCGTCGCGTCGCGGTTGTTTATAATATCGTTAAGTGGCACTTCCGAGGCTACTGTTATCGAACACTCTTTAAAGTAGTGTCGCAGCTTCCGGGACGCCATGAATACCGCGTATGCTATCTTTTGATAATGCGGGTACCGTGACTTGCATGGAGTGAGGACCGTGGACACATAGTATACCGACTTTTGAAGGGGGAATTTGTGTCCGTCCGTTTCTCGTTCGACGACGAGTACTGCGCTCACAACTTGGTGAGTTGCCGCAATGTACAATAGCATTGGTTCGCCAATGTTTGGCGCGGCCAGGACCGGGTTTGTTGCCAATATGGCTTTTATTTCGTCGAGTCCGGCGGTGGCGGCATCCGTCCACTCGAAGTGTTCGGTGCGCCGGAGGAGGCGATAAAGGGGTAATGCCTTTTCTCCTAAGCGGGAGATAAAGCGGCTTAGAGCCGCCACACATCCAGTCAATTTTTGTATTTGTTTGAGGTCCTTTGGGATATCCAATTGTGACAGAGCTCGGATCTTGGCTGGATTTGCTTCAATTCCTCTACTGGATACAATGAAGCCCAAGAGCTTTCCGGCCGGTACGCCAAAAACGCATTTTTCCGGGTTGAGCTTGATGTCGTATGTTCGGAGGTTATCGAATGTGAGCCTCAAGTCGTCTACTAGAGATTCGACATGTTTGGTTTTGACGACCACGTCGTCTACGTATGCCTCCACTGTTTTGCCGATCTGGTTTGCCGGACATGTCTGAATCATGCACTGATATGTTGCGCCAGCGTTTTTTAGCCCGAAGGGCATTGTGTTGAAGCAGAATGGGCCGTATGGTGTGATGAATGCCGTTGCGGCTTGATCTGACTCTGCCATCTTAATTTGATGGTAGCCGTAATATGCGTCGAGGAAACACAATGAATCGTGTCCTGCGGTAGCGTCGATAATTTGATCGATGCGGGGGAGAGGGAAAGGATCCTTTGGGCAAGCCCTGTTGAGGTCCTTGAAATCGACGCACAAGCGCCAGGATTTGTCCTTCTTTGGTACCATCACCAGGTTTGCTAGCCAGTCCGGATGCTTTATGTCTCTAATGAATCCGGCCTCCAGTAGCTTGGCTAGTTCCTCTCCCATGGCTTGTCTCTTAGGTTCGGAAAACGCCGAAGAGCCTGCTTGACTGGCTTGAATCCTTTTAGGATTTTTAGGCTATGCTCGGCCAGCCTGCGTGGGATTCCTGGCATGTCTGAAGGGTGCCAGGCAAAAATGTCCCAGTTCTCGCGTAGGAACTCTCGCAGTGCGGCGTCTACATCAGGGTTTAATTGTGCCCCGATGGAAGCTATTTTTGTAGGGTCCATTGGATGGACTTGGAATTTGACTATTTCGTCCGCTGGTTTAAAGGAGGTGGACTTGGATCTTTTGTCGTCGTCCCTGTTCACCGTGGAGCGCAGCGCAGTCAGTTCCTCAGTCGCTAGGGCTTCGGATAGTGCCTCGAGGGCTAGTGCGGTTGTCTTATTTTTGGCGCGGAGTGCTGTGTCTGGATCACTAGCAAGAGTGATGATTCCGTTGGGCCCGGGCATTTTGAGCTTCATGTACCCATAATGGGGTATGGCTTGGAAGATTCTAAACGCCTCCCGCCCTAATAGAGCGTGGTATCCGCTGCTGAACGGGGCCACTTGGAATGTGACCTCTTCGGACCTATAATTGTCCGGCGTGCCGAACACTACATCGAGTGCGATTTTTCCTATACAGCGCGCTTCCCGACTGGGGATTATTCCTCTAAAGGTAGTGCTGCTTCGCTCAATGCGGCTCCAGTCTATTTCCATTTTTTGAAGGGTTTCCTCATAAATGAGGTTCAATCCGTTGCCGCCGTCCATGAGTACCTTGGTGAGTCGAAAGCCGTCCACTATTGGACTGAGGACCAATGCGGCTGGTGCTCGGGCTGTTCGGAATTTAGGTTCGTCACTGGCATTGAAACTAATGGTTGTGTCACTCCATGGGTTTATTGTTGCCACATGGTAGACTTTGGCAAGGCCGCGGAGTGTTTGTTTTCGCATATTGTTTGATGCCAAAGTCTCGAAGACTGTTAATACCGTACTGGTATCTTTTGGCTGGTGCTCTGTGGCTTCTGGGATTAGAAGATCTACGCCACTTTTGGCCACCTGCCGGAGTATCCAACATGCTCTAAGGCTATGAGTTGGTGTGGCGCCCTCTGTACTATGAATTTTACAGGGTCCATTGAGCCACCCCTCCAGCACGGTTCCATGCCCCGTAGAGGGTTTTTGCTTTTTGGTGTTTAACCTGGGTGTCTGGCGATAATGCACCCTTTTATTTCGGACTGGGTTTGTATTCAGGGCCGGATTGTCCCAAAATTTTATTTTGGTTTTCCAGGCGCTTTCCAGCGAAGCGTGTAATTTCACGGCGACTTATGGCGTTGAGGATTCCCTTGTCCATGCAATTGTTGCAGAAGAATGAAATTGCATCCTCCTCGCGGCAGTCCTTTATCCTGTTCATGACCAGGAGGAATCTGGCCCAGTAATGGTGTACTGTTTCTTCGGGATCTTGCTGAATTTGGGATAGATCGCTTATGTTTGGGTGGGTGGATGGAATTAAATCCGGAACCTCACCCAATCTGAGACTCAGGGGCCAAGGAATTTCTGAACTCGGAAGCTTGGGTTCTTGGATGTTGTCCAATGAATCGAGCCCGCTGCCTGACTTTAGGTTCAGGGCCTGAGTGACATCCTCCCCTCCGCGGGTATCCGGCTTGGAGGAATCGGGAATCCGTACATAACTAGTCCTTAAGATAGATGAAGGGTCGCCGCATTGTTCCTCCACCACTGCAACGTGATGGGTGACCTGGGGGAGTTAATCTCTCTCAGATCGGGTTTAAGTCCAATCTGATTGTAGTCTGTAGCGACTCCCAGGGCGGTGATGCGATCCAAGAGCTCGTTTAGGGAAGAGAGCTCCATCGGATCTAACTGCTCGGCGAGTTCCGAGTTGACGTGAAGATTGCTTTCGATGACCCGAGAAGTCATCGTCGGCGCGGCGGCCGAACAGGCGGTCATAAGGAAACCACCTAGCCAGAGAGTTTGGCCGATAGCCAAAGCTCCTTTAGCAACAGTCTCGTTTTTAAAAACGGGATGCGGCATCCTTCCCGATGGCGATGGCGCAGAGGAACTCTCAATGAAAGCAGCAATGTCGGTGACAAAATCGGTGGATCTCGGGTAGGGGGTCCCGAACTGTGCATCTAGGCGGATGGTAACAGGAGACAAGGGACACGATGTGTTTACCCAGGTTTGGGCCCTCTCGACGGAGGTAAAACCCTACTCATGCTTGATTAATATTGATGATATGGGTAGTACAAGAGTAGATCTACCACGAGATCAGAGAGGCTAAACCCTAGAAGCTAGCCTATGGTATGATTGTTGTTCTGTCCTACGGACTAAAACCCTTCGATTTATATAGACACCAGAGAGGGTTAGGGTTACACAGAGTCCGCTACAATGGAAGGAGATCTACATATCCGTATCGCCAAGCTTGCCCTCCACGCCAAGGAAAGTCCCATCCGGACACGGGATGAAGTCTTCAATCTTGTATCTTCACAATCCAGGAGTCCAGCCAAAGGTCATAGTCCGGCTACCCAGACACCCCCTAATCCAGGACTCCCTCACTTTTCAAGCCATCCGTGGTGTGGCAAGGGGAGGGCAGCGACAATAGTCCAGATCCAAATACAATTCCAAATCCCGTACACACCGATAGTATCGGGGGCTCAGCCACCGAAATAACACCGTCGACCCATCTCATTATAGCAGTCATTTCTCCATGGACCGAACCTTTCTTGGCCTACATTAATAGGAAGGAGCTTCCCGAAGACCAGAATGAGGCTCGCCGCATTGTCCGGCGCTCGAAGGCCTACCAGGTTCATGACGGAGAGCTCTACAAGAAAAGTACTACCGAAGTACTTCAAATATGTATCTCCGAAGAAGAGGGGCGACAGCTTTTAGCGGAAATTCACGCCGGTCTCGGTGGACACCATGTCGTAGCTCAGGCTCTTGTTAGCAAGGCCTTCCGTACTGGGTTTTATTGGCCGACAGCTCGAGCAGACGCACAGGACCTCGTCCAACGTTGTGTCGGATGCCAACTCTTCGCCAACCAAAGCCATATGCCCCCAACTGCCTTACAGACTATCCCCATCACTTGGCCTTTCGCGGTTTGGGGACTGGATATGGTTGGACCCTTTAAAGGGGGAAGCCATAAGAAAAAATATCTGCTGGTTATGGTGGACAAATTCACTAAGTGGGTAGAGGCTAAACCGGTCAAAGGGGCTGAGTCCGGCCCGGTGATAGACTTCATATTCGGTGTTGTGCATCGTTATGGTGTCCCACACATCATCATCATCGACAACGGCTCTAATTTCAAAGCCGACGAGGTAAAAACCTGGTGTACAAATCTGGGTATTAAACTCGATTAAGCCTCCGTCTACCACCCGCAAACCAACGGTCAAGTCGAACAAACCAACGGTCTTATTATGAGCGGCATCAAGCCTAGACTAGTGAGGTATTTGAAAGAATCAGACAAGCACTGGGTTGAGGAGCTCGACTCCGTACTCTGGGGGCTGCGGACCACGCCCAACCGTACTACCGGATACACATCTTTCTTCATGGTGTATGGTGCAGAGGCCGTATTGCCCTGCGATATTATTCACGACTCACCTCGAGTGCGTATGTACGAAGAGAGAGAAGCCGAGCTTGATCGGCAGGACAACCTAGATGCCCTGGAGGAGGAACGCGATGTCGCAAAAGCCCATTCAGCATTTTACCAACAACAGGCTCGAAGATATCAAAGCAGAGAAGTACGGGCCAAGACTTACAACGTTGGCGAACTCGTTCTACGCCTGCCGAAGAAGAAAAAGGACAAACTCAAGCCCAAATGGGAGGGTCCCTTCATAATTGACGAAGTTCTCACCGGAGGAGCGTACCGTCTTCGCAATGATCAGACAATCGCCTCGAGCCGAACCCCTGGAACGCGGCCAGACTCCGAAGATTCTATGCCTAGAGCCAAACCCCTTGTTTGTCTCCTCCTCCCCTATAGTTTCCATTATTTTTTATGTCTTTCCGATTACTTTCTTATTTCTCGCTTTAAAGCTTTGGTACGGCTAGACCGCACACCACTGACACATACATCTTTAAATATGTACGCCACTTATACCTGGGGGCTTCTTGGACAGAAGTTCTTATCATTCCTTGAGCATCAAGCTCTTCACATATGAGTTTTTTCATATGTACCTTTTCTTTGCCACTATATGCATTGATATGACTTAAGTTTTGGCCAAGCTGGGTTGCCTGGCTCCTGTGCTTATGCCCTACGTTCCTGTTAGTTCGGCTAGGGCATAAAGGGAGCACCTCTGCGATTGTTACTGCCGGGTCATCCGAATGTGTACCTCAGACTGGGTGAAGCCGAAAGCTAGCATTCTTAAGGGAATAATCGGTCGGTGAATTAAAGATGTTTTTTAAACTCACTCCATTGTGAACCCCCAGAAGTTATACAAACTGTGATGCTCACATCACAATTCGGACATGCACAGTAATGCATGCGCGCCTAGGGAAAGGAACCCTTAACGGAACTATTCTCTCTGGAAGATGTTTCTTACAATCTTAATGTAATATAACATAGCTAGCCGGATACAACTTGTCTGTTTAAGCAACTATGACCCATGCGCCTAGTTTCCGCGCATACTCCGGTCTATTCGGCCGTGCGGGTATTCGGAAACACTCCGCACCTTCGGGTCCAGAGGCTGAAGCGAAAAGGTCTGCCATGACAAATGATATACAATTCAGTTAGAGTTACATGTATCAAGGAAAGTACATAGTCACTTGGACTCGAACACTTCCTCCTCTACACCATCCAATAGGCAGTCTAACTAACAATCCTGTTGGGAATATTTGGGGGCCACCTCTACTTGGTCATATACTAAACTAACGGGAATTTCTTCCCCATTTGACCCTAACGGTCCAACCCGGGCCATATGATTCGGATCCAGCTTGGTATACAACGTTTTCACCATGGCCTAGGACTCTCGCGCACCCTCTCGGCAGGACGATATCTTCCATAGTCGGATACGCCGCCGCGCTCCCTTGAACAGCTCTACAAGCTCCTCCATACTTCCTGGAGGGGAGGCGGATGGCCATAAGGCCTTGGCAACGCTCCGCATGGCCAGCCGGGCATGCTCGTGCACTTGCGACAGTCTTTGCAGCAGACCTCTTGACGATCCGGACACCTCCTCTTTGGGACGGCCCGTCAATATACCTGCAAACATAACTATGTCAGTTCCATTTATCTCTGAACTACTTTAAAAATAGCTCAGACACATAGTGAATATACCGCCCCGCAACTTCTTGTTCTCCTTCACGGAATCGGCTAGCTGGGCTCGAACATCTTTCAATTCTTCACCCAATGTAGTGTTGGAATCCTGTAACTTGTTTTTCTCCTCTCCGACGCGGGTCAGCACACGCTCGCCTGCGGCGTGTTGCCTTTTCGCCTCTCTTTCTCCCTCTTGGGCGATCTTCAACTTCTCTTCAAGTTGATCAGGCGACCCTATTATGCGATCAGCAGCAGAATTAGCACAGTTGGTATACAATTATTGTTCCTCGATGGAGGGGAACGTTACCAGAAGAGGACTGGTTGAAGTTCTCTAGTTCGGCGGTAGCAGCATTTAGCTGCACCTGGCACTGCTCCAGCTCTTGGGCTAGCAAACCATTCTTCTCTGTAAGGACCTGGTCGTACAACGATCCTTAAATCAGTTGTTCCAACTGCTTTTAGTCTCAGGGGCTACGGGCATATGGTTATCCTTTTTTGAACAAAGAAAACTTACCTGCACATCTGTCAGATATTGCTTCGTGGCTCTTCTAAGCCCATCTCGAGCAGCTCGGATGTATGCTTCGCCCGAGCTAAAGGCATTGAATGCCTCTTCTAAGAACTTGGGGTCTCGCAAGACAGCCCTACACCGCCGATGGTTCATGGCGCTCTCTACCTCTGAGTTGGTGACGGACATATTTCCCGAACCCTCGGCCGAAGGGCAGTCCAGCGTTGTTCCTACACCAGCCCCAGTCTCCCCGATTGGATCTAAATCCCGGTTGTCGGGAGCACGACCGACCGGGCCCCCGGACATAGTTCGGCGAACCTTCTTCCTGTAACCAAGAAAACACACAAGTCACAGTCGGATGCGGCCGCTGAAAAGCATATTTATCTGTACCTCCTCGATGAAGGCATGGTTGTGTCTTCACCGGTCTTCCTCTTCGAAGTCTTGCCCGGCGCAGGAGTCGATCTATTTGGAATTGCCGAACGTCTCCCCTGTGGAGCACGACACAGTGCGATGGGTGAGGCAGAATAAGAGAACTCTTTTAGAGAAGGTGTTTCTTGATTATTTGCGTGTGAAGCAGGAAGAAGGCCAGGGTAGTCGGCGGTGATGGCCACTTTTGTGCCCTCATAGCTTGTCTGGTAAAACACTCCCTCCACGAGCAGCACGAATATATCCGGATCCTCTTCAAACCCAGGATCTAGCTCCCGGTTGCGGTTCTCCGACTGTGGGGCGGGACTATGAAGTCCTTCGGTGACCTTTCGCCAGTGCTGTCATAACAAACAGACTTGAAATTTATCAAAAGTAATTTGTAAGTGGAATGAGTGGAGCAGAGGGGTTGAGGCTTACCCAACCGGGAGGATCATACATAGAATATCCATCTCTGCGCTTAATGCAAAGAAACTCCTCTTCCTCCCCTTTAAACAGCTCGGCCAATATTTTGGCGAGAGCGGCGGGGGTACCCGGACCCTTCCGGCTACAGCGGGAGGCATCATCCTCTCCATTATAGTGCCACATTTGCAGCCCTCTGTATTGTAGCGGCTGAACCCCTCGCACTATGGAGGTCGCCATTACCTCGATTATTGTAAGTCCGGACTGAGCGAGCATCTTGATCTTGCTCATGAGCTGACGAACTTCTGCGCTGTCATGCTCTTCAAGACTCCGGGGACGCCAACTGTGGCGTTTCTTCAGCGGAGCGCTCGCAAATTCAGGAAGACCCCTTCGAACTGGGTTAGGAAGCGCGACGTCCTCCATATAGAACCATTCGGAAGGCTATTCTTTGGGTGCCTTCCTTGGTGTGCCGGACAGATATCCGATATCAGCAATACGCCATACTTCGGCTCCGCCCACTTCAAATATTGACCCTCGCGATTACGTGGGACAAGACAGAACAACTTCCTCCACAGCTCGAAATGATCCTCGATGCCCAGAAATAGTTCGCATAAAGCAACGTAACCCACAATATGTAGAATGGAGGCGGGGGTGAAGTTGTGCAGCTGGAGTCTGTAGTATTCCAGAAGGCTTCGGAGGAACGGATGGATTGGAAATCCAACACCTCTTAGTAGGTAGGGGACGAAACACACTCGCTCCCCTCCGGATGGATTGGGGAAGCCCTCTGCCTGGGTCTCACCATTGAAGGAGTATAGCCCCGCTCGAACAGGGACTAGATCTGCGGGGGGAAGAAATCCCTGTGTCTGCAGCTTTGCTAATTGACTATGGGGCATAGAACACCTATCCCACTCGCCTTTCTCTCGGCCGGAACGGGAGGAGGAGCTGGGAACGCTAGCCATGTTGGAATGGTTTCTCCTAGCAGTCTCCGGGGATTTTCTCTGCGTGGTGCCGAATGGATCTAGGATTTGATCTCTTTAAATAGGCGCCCTTCCCTACATGGACGGGGTGTTATTCGCAAAAATGCCCTGACCTTCCACATTCGCCCGACACGTGGCAGACAAAGTTAATTAAACGCGCAGAAGCCGAGGGGAGCAACGTTGGGTCGATGGCCGAATACATTACTTGGAGATCGTTAAAGGAGGAACCCGCCTTGCAATGCCGAAGACAATTTGTGTGTCGAACACCTCGCTATTGAAGACTGGTTCGGGGGCTACTGAGGGAGTCCTGGACTAAGGGGTCCTCGGGCGCCCGACCTGTTATCCATGGGCCGGACTGATGGGCTGCGAAGACGTCAAGGCCGAAGACTGTACCCATGTCCGGATTGGACTCTCCTTGGCGTGGAAGGCAAGCTTGGCGACCGACTATGAAGATTCCTTCTTATCTAACCGACTCTATGTAACCCTAGACCCCCCCCCCCGGTGTCTATATAAACCGGAGGGGTTAGTCCGGAAACGATATACTCATTACCATAGTCATACATGCTAGACTTCTAGGGTTTAGCCATTACGATCTCGTGGTATATCTACTCTTGTAATACTCACATTCATCAAGATCAATCAAGCAGGAAGTAGGGTATTACCTCCATAGAGAGGGCCCGAACCTGGGTAAACATCCTGTCCCCCGTCTCCTGTTACCATCGATCCTAGACGCATAGTTCGGGACCCCCTACCCGAGATCCGCCGGTTTTGACACCGACACCGGGCGCATCCGCCACGTCGGACACAGCCCACCCGACGCCACATATATTTGTCTGCATCCCCTCCCGGGACCAAACCCTAGCCAGTCCGCTCCCCTCCACTCCACTCCATTCCCACATGGCGATCTCGAGCTGGCAAGCGACGCGCAACCTTGAACAATCATCTCCTCCTCGGGGCCACATGGGATGAATTCGGGGTCAACGGATTTGGAGGTGTAGGACTTAGATCCGCTGCACACCATTCAGGAGAAGGCCGAAGATCGCCGAACAAGAGCTAGGGAGACGGAGCTTCAATTTACGTTGCATGTAATAATATGGATTTGAGGTTTCTAATTTGAGGTATCCGATTATAGAATAGATTATTCGAGTCATGACCAGTCTCTGTCCAGGGACGCGCCCGAGCGCGTCCGTGAGCGTTCGAGAGGTCGAATTTGCCAAGTCCGTGTTGGGGAACGTTGCAGAAAATCAAAAAATTTCCTACGGTTTCACCAAGATCCATCTATAAGTTCATCTAGCAACGAGTATTCAGATTAGATAGCATCTACATACCACTTTGAAGATCGCAATGGAAGCGTTCGAGTGAACGTGGATGAGGTAGTCGTACTCGCCGTGATCCAATTCACCGATGATCTAGTACCGAACGGACGGCACCTCCGTGTTCAACACACGTACGGAAAGCGTGACGTCTCCTCCTTATTGATCCAGCAAGGGGGAAGGAGAGGTTGATGAAGATCCAGCAGCACGACGGCGTGGTGGTGGATGCAGCAGAACTCCGGCAGGGCTTTGCTAAGCAACTACGGGAGGAGGAGGAGGTGTTGCAGAGGGAGAGGGAGGCGCCAGGGCATGGGTGCGCTGCCCCCCTCCCCTGCCCCCTTTTATATAGGCCTCTTGGGGGGGGGGCGCCGGCCCTGGGAGATCTAATCTCCCAAGGGGGGCGGCGGCCAGGGAGGTTTCCCTCCCCCCCAAGCCATCTAGGAGGTGCCTTCCACCACTAGGACTCCTCCTAGATGGAACCCTAGGCGCATGGGCCCTTTGGGGCTGGTTCCCCTTGGCCCAAACAGGCCAAGGCGCACCCCCCAAGGCCCATGTGGCCCACCAGGGCAGGTGGCCCCACCTGGTGGACCCCCGGGACCCCTACGGTGGTCCCGGTACAATACCGATAACACCGAAACTTGTCCCGATGGCCGAAATAGCACTTCCTATATATAATTCTTTACCTCCGGACCATTCCGGAACTCTTTGTGACGTCCGGGATCTCATCCGGGACTCCGAACAACATTCGGGTTACTGCACATACATATCTTCACAACCCTAGCGTCACCGAACCTTAAGTGTGTAGACCCTACGGGTTCGGGAGACATGCAGACATGACCGAGACGACCCTCGGGCAATAACCAACAGCGGGATCTGGATACCCATGTTGGCTCCCACATGCTCCACGATGATCTCATCGGATGAACCACGATGTCAAGGATTCAATTAATCCCGTATACGATTCCCTTTGTCAATCGGTATTTTACTTGCCCGAGATTCGATCGTCGGTATCCCAATACCTCATTCAATCTCGTTACCGGCAAGTCACTTTTCTCGTACCGTAATGCATGATCCCGTGATCAAACACTTTGATCACACTGAGCTCATTATGATGATGCATTACCGAGAGGGCCCGGTGATACCTCTCCGTCAAGCGGAGTGACAAATCCCAGTCTCGATCCATGTCAACCCAACAGACACTTTCAGAGATACCCGTAGTATACCTTTATAGTCACCCAGTTACATTGTGACGTTTGGCACACCCAAAGCACTCCTACGGTATCCGGGAGTTACACGATCTCATGGTCTAAGGAAAGGATACTTGACATTGGAAAACTCTAGCAAACGCTATGTTTAGGATTGGGTCTTGTCCATCACATCATTCTCCTAATGATGTGATCCCGTTATCGATGACATCCAATGTCCATAGTCAGGAAACCATGACTATCTGTCGATCAACGAGCTAGTCAACTAGAGGCTCACTAGGGACATGTTTGTTGTCTGTTATTCACACATGTATTAGGATTTCCGGATAACACAATTATAGCACGAATAAAGACAATTATCATGAATAAGGAAATATAATAATAATGCTTTTATTATTGCCTCTAGGGCATATTTCCAACAGTCCGATTGTAGATGCTCTTACTTGTTTCAGAAGATCAGTTGTTTTGCCCTACCGTTACTTTTATGCTCCACCATTAAAGTGTGGTTAAGAAATGAGCCAGGCTCACTTGTTTAGGAGAGTGGAAGTACAAACTAGCCACCAACATTCAGAAAAGTGGTTCAAACTTCACTTATGTGGCTGAAACTTCAAAATGTGTTTGAAACTTCACAGATAGTGATTGAAGCACAACTGAATGAATAAAACCAAACTGAAACCTTTAAAAAATAGGTACGTGTGTTTTAGTAATTCGGATATATAAACACATGCCTAACTACGAAGGGTTGGGGGTGTCTTTCTTTCCCCTCTCGCAAGACGACTAGGGTAAAACTTTCCTCCCCTCGATCTTTAGCGACTAGCCTGTAGATTCGCCTCTCCTCTGCAAGTGGCGCTTTCGGCCGGTGGCGGTAAGGGGAATCTTTATGCATCGGCTCTGACTAGTAGACATGTTGGGTTTTAGTCCACGCAAGCGCGGCGTTCGAGCAATGGCGACAATTCTTCTTCGAGTCAGTCTTTCGGACTCCAATCCTCCTCAAGTTCGTCCATCAGGATGGATTAGACGGAGCTTTAGCGTAGAATCCTACCAGCTCCTCGAGGCAACGAGGTTAGGATTTCTCGCCACGTGTACGCGATGACGAATTTTGGTGTCATGTTCTTCAAATTGATTCAGGTGTTCATCGCCGACGGCTGTGGCTTCAGGGTGCTAGTGTGCTTAGGGACTCATGCACGAAGACTTTCTACTCATGGACAAGGTTAGGCTGGCTCCGATACGGGAGTGACGATAGGGAGCTGGTAGTTATCACACTCGTCCTCACTCCCAAGTGGGAACTCGTAGTTAGAGCAACTCCAATGGGGTGACCCATTTCGTTCGCCCGCGTCCACACGCTGACCCAAACGGACGCGCGTCCGTTTTTTGTCCGCGGGCGACCCATTCCCGGCCCAATTTTGAGCCGGATGTGCGTCGACGCGGACACAAGACGGACGCGCGCGCGCGCCTACTCTCCTCCTCGGGCCCGCCGGTCGGTGGCAGCCACCACCATTTTCCCCCCTTTTCCCAAAAACACTCCCGCCCGCGCGCGCCCCCGCCCCCCAACCAGCCATGGAGGATGCCATCGACCTCGACGCCGCCGCCGGCCTCGCTTGCCTCGCCTCGTCCGGCGCCGCCGCCCCCTCCGGGAAAGGCAAGCATCGTGCCCTGCGCAAGACCGCCGCCGCGACCAAGCCGAAGAAGGCGCTGACGCCTGAACAGCGGGCAAGGAAGTCGGCCAAGAGGAAGGGCCGGAGGCACGCCGCGGACGCGAGGGATGAGGCCGCCGCGCCGGCCGCCGCCGCCACCGCCGCGTAGCAGGAGTTCACCAACGCCCGCGTCGTGGCGACAACGAGGGAGGCGCTCTACATTCTAGGGGTAAACCCTAGCCAGCACAACGTCCTCCAAGCCGCCGTCGCCGCGGCCAGCACCGGCTCGTCGGCGTTTCCTCGGATAGTGCTGCCCGACTCACCCCGCGTGTCGGCTTGCGACCCGGTCCCTGGCTTCCACGTGTCCCCGCAGGCCTCTCGCCTCTCAGGGGAGTGCTCGCCCGACGTGAGCGTGGTCGCGCCTTCCACGCCCGCGCCCATCGACCTCAATGCCACCCCGGTGGTCATCGGTGGATTGTCATCCGGCGGCACGAGGGAATGCGCGCGGCAGACACCGGCCGGCGGGCTCCCGGATGCCCGTAACCTATTCGAGGAAATGTTGTCTGTCATCGATGAGGACAACATGCAGAACCTCATTCTTCGAGGGTAGTGCGCCGGCCGCTAGCTACGATCCCGATGAGACACAAAGCCAGGACGGCCGCGGGGCGTTTACGCCGGCCGCTGGCTATAATCCCGATCAGGCGGCCTTCATGCGTGATCAGGTCGGCATCGACCTGGACGGCTTCCCCCTCGACCACGAGTTCTCGGAGGACTATGGGCTAGAGGAAGAGGACGAGTGCGACATCGTAGTGGAGCCTTTGTTCGAGGACGGGCTCGCCAACCAAGCCGCCGGTCCTAAGCCGAAGCGCAAGAGCAAGCGCACGAAGGCATACACAGCTGCCGAGGACAAGCTTCTTTGCGAGTGTTGGCGAGACATTGGACAAGACCCAAAGACGGGCGCCGAGCAAAAGCATTCGACCTTTTGGACTCGTGTGCACCGAGAGTTTCATGAGCGCAAGAAGTTTTCACCTTACCAATTTGTGAGCACGCGCGGG